>RHDT01000209.1:0-506741 GCA_004000165.1 Taphrina sp. SM11 | reverse complement strand
GACGGCTGGACCCCCTCGAGTCATACGCCCCTTGAGAGAATCGCCCAATCGCTTCATTTTTCGCCTTACCCCTGTCACAAGCCTCAAGCATATCCGGCACGATTCGAGGAGTCGGTCGCCTCTCCGTCTGGTGAAGAACTTCGGGCCACATCGTGCGTCTTCCTCCTTCGTTCTCGCCCTCGCCTCTCCGGAGAAATCACTTGCCGCACCCTCCCGTCATGCCAGACAGAGAAGTCATGATGCAGATACATTCCTTCTGATGGCTGTCACCCCGGAGAACAGGCGGAAAGGCTGATAGCCTATTCTGTCTCTGTCCCGCTGCCAGGGGAGCCATCTTACTCTGACTCTCTGCCGTCCCTCCATCGTCTCTCGTCTCTCGTTATCATGCAATCTCATTGTGGCGAGGACCCTCTGGATTGAAGAAAAAGGGCCTTCGGGTCTCTCCTTCTCTCTGTCCTCATCGTCGTAGCAGCCCCATCACACTCTCTTCTTGTGCCCCTCGTTCGATATCCTGCTCTGTTGGCGAGTGCGTCGCTGAGACAACCGCATTCATTCTCTTTCAAAGGACGCTCGTTCCGTGGCATACAAGAGTGCTGATTATTATACGCCTTCGGCGGAAGAGCCTCCTGCATAGAAGGTGTGATCCAGGGCGTTCAATATGAAGTACCTGCCGACTCTCTCGATGCTCAGGAGACCGCGATTCGAGCTCTTCGATGTTCTTTCCTTGGCGCCCGAGGATGCGAAGAGACTACATGCGACCGCCTACCTCGACGGACTCCGGGGCTTCGCGAGTGTCTTTGTCATCGCTTGGCATTTCAGTCTCGTCTACTTTCACAGGTGTAACTATGGTTACGGCATCACGTCCGACAACGAGTGGTTCTTCCAGCTGCCCATCATCCGCAATATGTGGGCAGCCGGCGCTGGCATGGTCTGCCTCTTCTTTGCCTGTGGCGGCATTGTCCTGTCTGCGAAACCACTGCGATACATGCAGTCTGGTCAACATGAGAATCTCCTCAAGTGTCTCTCGGGCTCCATCCTCAGGCGTCCCGCCCGTCTCTTCCTTCCCCCCATTGCCTCGACCTTCATCGTGGCCCTCATTGCCATGCTCGGCTGGCACTACAGCGTCCGACCCCAGTATGCCATGGCAAGCAATGAGCCCTCGTACTTCTTCGACAAGCCAGAATATACGGCCTGGACAATCTTCCTGGATTGGTTGCATGAGACCTCCATCTGGAGCAAAGGTGTCTTCTCCCACGGCAACATGTCGCACAACTACGATCTGCACATCTGGACAATCACCCTCGAACTGCAAGGATCCTTTCTCATCTATCTTCTCTGCCTCATGACGGCTCGACTCTCGAACCGAGGCCGATACATCACCCTCCTGCTCTGCATCACCTTCAACACCGTCCACGGCCTCTGGTGGATGAACGCCTTTGCCGGTGGCATGTGCATCTCCATGCACCTCGCCAACTCTTCGACCTCTTCAAAATCTCTCGAGGACGATCTGACGAATCTCGAAGCGGCCATCATGGAGCATGATGCCAATTCGGCACTGTCGAGCTTGCGAGCCCTGCGACAACGAGTGGTGCAGTTTCTCTGGGCCATCTTGTTCCTCGGCGGGCTCTATCTCACCGGAATTCCCAGGATGGAGATTCATCGGACGCCAGGCTATCGGTGGCTCTCGGACCACCAACATGGTCAGTGGTGCTGGCAGACGCTCGGCGCCGTCTGCGTGGTATTGGCGACGACTCGACTCCGCTTCGTTCAGCGTATCTGTGAATCGAGACTGGCTCAATACTTTGGTCGAGTCTCGTTTAGCAGCTATCTTCTCCACGGACCAGTCTTCAACACGATCGGCTTCTTCTTCTTTCAGCGTCTCTTCTACTACACCAACGTGGCAGACTGGAGCGGGGAAATCTACGCTGACATCAATACACATCATTATGCTGCCGTGGTAGCCCTTGGATTCTTGGGATTCCTCGGACCTCTGCTCTTCCTGTGTGCAGAACTCTTTGAGCGTCACATTGATCAAAACATCGTCTCCGGCATTCGTCTCGTCGAGCAGAAGATTGTGCATTGATCTCCTTTCAGACCATATTCTACGTACCATTTCTACATAAATATTTCACCCCAGACATAGCATAGTTAATGCCTATTGGATATAAAGAAGATACTCAGCAGAAAAAAGATCATGTAACTCTCACCCTCGCCTGAAATTGTTTGGATGCGATCGAGCAACAGTGAATGAGAAAAAAAGAGTCTCGCAGGAAAGAGGGAAGACACCGGCCCCACCATTCTACTCTGGAGATGTGTCGAGTAGCGTCACTCAAAAAAGACTGCGAGGAAATCTCATTGTTCCTTCTACACAAGTCTACCGTGGGTCACGAAGACTAATTCCCCAGTATAGAGTCAGGACGAGAGGGTAAATTAGATGATGTTCATCTCACATCGACAAGACTAGAGATTGTTTGATCGAGAGTGTCAAAGATGCAATGCTCAACCACTCCTTGTCGCAACTGAGACAGATTTCCCTCGCCAATATCCAGCTGCCACCGCAGCGGACGACTCGCAGCACCTCTGGCTCCTCCGTGACCTTTTCTCCAAACGTCTCCTACTCTCCACGGACAAAAAAATCGAACCTCGAAGACGGGTCTCGACCTCCTGCTTTACGACGTCGAAGCACCCGTGGGAAGCCAGCACAAGAGGCTCCCCTTCCCCGATTCCAGAGACTCGAGGCGGCCTTGATACAGCATGCCCTGGAATCCTTCTTTGTCGTCACTGACCATGCCACCCGACTCTACATCTCCGAAGTCCTTCCGGGGACCAATCCCTGTTTCGAACCTTTTGCGCTGGAATCTCGGTCGAGGTCAATCGAGGTCACCGTGTTTGTTCGCCAGCAAGGTCGATCATGGAGACGTCTGCTGCAGTACACCATGCCTCTCGGAGATCTGATACCGTTGGACTCGGCGGAAGCGACAAGTGTCACGAATGCCGTCCTCCTTCAGTTTGAAGAGGAGACATGGTATCTCTTGGCACCGAGCCTGGATTTGCCGGAGAGCAGATATGTGGCACCAAAGGCGGAGAGCTATTCCGTCAATCAAGTCTTGCGACTGCAGACATTGACAGAATTCATCAATGACGCTCTACAATCAATCGCTTCACTGAAGGAAGAACTGTCGAATCTCCTCAAAGAGGCAGAAGATCGACTCGACCGGGCTCGAGAGCTCTGCCGTCTCAAACTCGAATTACAAGACGTTCGGGATGACCTGTCGACCCTGACCAAGAAGAACAGGGCCGACTCCAAGAAGGTCGATGGCATGCGAGACGACCTCGCCCTCCGCCGCTCCATCCTCGACTCTTCCCGAAAACACATGGTCTCCGTAAAGAGTGATCTGAGGGAGGCCCACGACGCCCTGACGCAACGTCGACCTGCCTCTTCCCTCCTGGTCTCTGAGATTCATCGGGTCCGACAGACCCTCGTCACCACGCTCGCCGAGATCTATCCGATCGTGACGACAAGCACGGTCTCTCGTATCCGTGGCCTCAAGACTGCTCCGAATTGCGAGTACTCGCAACAGAACAATGAAGAGTCTGCAGCCCTGGGATATATCGCCCACCTCGTCTTTCTCCTTGCCCATCTCCTCGGGATCCCACTCAGGTATCCGCTCCGTCCCATCAGTTCCCATTCCTTCATCCTCGATCCCATCTCCATCATGCCCCATCACCCAACAATGACGACGACGACGACGACACTGATGATGCACCAGACGGATCCGGGGAGTTCCGCAGTGCTGGGTGGTCCACCACAGACCCCACCCAAGCATAATAAACGAGACAGACGCCAATTCCCACTCTTTTACGAACGCGGAGGCGTCGACCGGCTGCAGTGGGCAGTCTTCCTGCTCAACAAGGACATTGAACAGGTCTTGCAACACCAGGGCCTGGTCTGTGGCGACCTCCGTGACTCCCTGCGAAACCTCGAGAGTCTCGTCCTCTGGCTCATCAGCACCCGGGAACCGGAACCGGAACCCGATGACCGTGCTGCCTGCCCAAACGGCACAACTCTGGCTCCGTCGTTGTCGTCGTCTGACCATGGAAATGACGGCATGCGGACAAACGGTCGAGTGCGGGCCACGGAGTCACATACGTCGAGTGTCATGGGGTCCTCTCAGACAATCGACTCGGCCATGGCCACACTCGAAATAGTCAACCACAAAGACCTCCTTACCGCCCAGCTGCAATCAAAGTTACGCGACAGGGGGGAATCTCGGGATCTGTAAGAGAGAGAAAAAAGATTTTGATGGAATTTTTAGAATAAAAGAAAAAAAGGCTAGATAGCATTAATAGACTGACCGTGATGCACCGTGATGGTTTCGTCCCCGTCTCGATTCCTTGTGCCCATGCTGCTGCTGCTGCTGCTGCTGCTGCTGTTGTTGTTGCTGCGACGCCGACGACGACGGGTGAGGCCTAGACTTGATGCTCTCCATGACCTTGACCGTGCCCGTGGTTGCTGATCCAGACGACTGTCGAGGTTCCTCTGCTTGTTTCTTTAGCTGAATCGAGTACTTTGTCGTCGTCAGCGTGGCGTGAGTGGCAGTAAAGACTTCCGTGCCGGCGCCGATGCGAAGGAGCTGATGATGATTCGGGATGGCATCGATCGACTCCTGTCGACTCTGCGTCTCATTGAGGTTGACGAGAAATCTCAGAAACTGCATGGCGTCAGTGGTCCATGAGGCCGTCATCTTGTCTCGTGCATCGGCCCTGACGAAGGAATAGACTTTCAAGCCATCGTGGGTGCCGTAGTAGAGAGTATAGGAAGCATCCGCCATCACGACAGGGTTCAACGCGTCCACCGCTTTGCCCAGGGGAGCGGCATCACCGAGTGCACTGGACCAGACCATGACTTCGACCGTCGGATGGTTCGCATCCCCGTCTCGAGCGACGGTGAACATGTCGAGCGCTACGTTTGCAATCACGGAGGTTGCCGTATACGTGTAATCCCACTCGATCGGAATCGAGATGGCCGAGTCATTGACTCCGACGCGTTGAGGTGGCACAAAGAGTGCATTTGCATACGATTTGACTTTTTCCTTACTTCCCTGCCACTCTGATGTTGTCTGCCAACTCAGACCCCCTTTATCTCCTCCTTTCTCGTGTGTCGGCTCTAGCATGGTGATGCACTGGGAACCCTGCCCTTGGTCTCTGCCCCACAAATCATTGTAAAGTACGAGAGGTATCGGAGTGGCATCAATCTGCCCCCAAGTATCACATGTCGACTTGTCACCACCACCATTACCACCACCAGTAAGGGTCGGTAAGCCAGTTCCGATACCGAGAACTGAAGAGAAAATCAAGTTCTTACGCAAGGAGGGTACCATACTCATCAGCCAGCTGTGAGAGTTCCTTGCCTGTGTCCTTTCGTCTTCTTCGAGGGATCGAAATTGTGAGATGTGATCTGATGCTCTGCGAGAATAAATTTATACAAATCCTCTTTGGAGAAAGGAGGTGTCAGTCTGTCGTAGATTGATGTTTCAATCTGACACAAACGAATATGTGTCAACGATGATGGCACCATCATCCATCTCATTATTGTCCTCTCCATAGTCTATAAGGAAGCTTCCATTCCTTCTTCAACAACTTTGGCTCGGTTGCATCGAAATTGTAAGATTCGAGGCGCTCGAGGAACAATTTTGGAGGGACGGCATTGAGAAAGACACTGGCTGAGTCCTTTTTGATCTCTGTAGATTCCTTGAGATCCCGGACTTTGACCTTGGCTGAGATGAGATGATCATTCGCTCGTGTGGCCACCTCGAAGATGGCATCCGAGAGACCCTCTACATGGCGATGCCGAAGCAGATCCTCCTGTTTCAGATTGAACTTTGTGCAAATATCAGTGGGTAGAGGGACAATCTTCTTGGAGATGAAGTATGGGAAACCGCGAAGTGTAGAGGTGATGCCCATGGCAAGTCCAATGTGCTGTGCAATATCATCAACGGCGGGTCTCCGGATATTGAGACTCTCGAGCTGCAGATAGAGTAGAGTCGAATAGGTCTTTTCAGAATAACTCTCGAGAGCAGAGAGATTGGGAAATGTCATGTTGTCAATCCGGCGTTCCCTCTCTGCAATCATCCGAAGGATATAGGGTTTTGTCAGCTGAACTCCTTGTCCCAAGACATGGTCGAGGAGCACGGCTACCGGCTGAGCGGGAGGAACACCTCGGAATGCTTTGTCTACCGTCTCTGTCCAGAATTGATAACGCATCTTGCCAACCGTAACATTTGTGACATTATCAGGAATGAGAGCAAGATCGACATTGAGTGCTCTCAGTGCCAAGAATGAATCAAGGGCCTTGGCAGGCTGGAACGTGCTTAGTAAATATGAAGGATAGTCATATCTCTGCAACAGGTCCCGGCAATACTGTCGAGCAGAGTCCACGGATCTCAATGCTGACATCACCAAGAAGATGTGAGGGCAAGGCTCAAGAGACAACTCAGGAAGAGTGCTACCTATGGTGTTCTGTTCTCCAGCGTGGCAGGTTGGCAGACCTCGTCACTGAGAATCTCGAATATTCAATTCTCGTCTGATGACTGTGAAGGCAAACAAGAGAGACTTCCTCAGGAGCCAATCCATCTCTGCATTGGTAGAAGTGCCAAGAGATGATTTGCCAAAGCTCGCCACAAGTGATCTGCTCGTCTGCTTGTCAGAGGCGTATGCGTGCACTTGCTCGACCTGCTTTCGATGTGGGCTCCAAGTTCTGATTCCCACGCAGTGAGGATTTTCTCCCTGAATTCATCAAAAAATGGATTTCTCGTCCCATATTTTTCTGTCGACAGGAAACGACACAATACCTTATCGCTCGTACACAAGTCACAGGCGGCCTCTTGGCTTGAAGCATGCTTCGAGTTTGGGTATGACGAGTGGGCAGAGCATGAAGATTCGTGCGAAAGTGTCTCAATTCTTGATTTGTCTGCTTTGATGTAAGTCATACCACGCGATAATTCGACTTGAGAGGAGATGAGGACGATGAGGATATCACACTTTAGGGACATCAGAATTTCATGTTGATAAACAGGGAAAGATAGTAAACAAAAAGACCGAGTCTTCCTCTTCTCAAATTGAATCAATCGAGCTTTCAAGCAGGCGCACGCTGACTGTATCCAGTTTTTTGACCCTGTTCTCCAACACATGCCATCTCATCTACAGTCGGAACGAGGACGAATTGACTGCAGACATGACACGATGACGATACACGCGACATTGCACGTCAGCTTGAGGATGCCTACTAGCTTCCACTGAGAACTAAAATTATACCCAAATTTCCGAGTGTTTTCTGCTAAATTCGTCGTCGTTCAGTCGGGTGGTTGAAATTTGCCTGCATGATGTGCTCTGTTGCATGGGACATGTTCAGAATGTACTAGCAGAGACGAGCTATGTAATCCTACAATATCGTGTAATCGTACATAGTATCCTTCCAGTTGCGATCTGTCACATGCCGTGGGGACACAATCGACTGTTCCAGATGCACTATTTCCTCTTGTCAATTGTTTGCCATATGGTTTGTGCGGGCCGATGAGAAAATTGATTCCTCTCTCGCTTCCTCTGCAGTCGAAAGTGGGCTACTGAAACCATAGACGAACTTGAGCTATACTCTCGCATTGGCCGTGTTTCATAAAGTGACAAAGGTTGCAATGCCTCTCGTACTGCAACAAATTGAATAAGGTTGTCAGTATATGTACTGAAGACGCTGAGGACATTTTCAAGCATCCATCCTTCTAGCTATGTACGTGCTGCCGAAAAGGCAAATACCTTTCCTTGGCAATGTATTCCAAGCTTCATGTGTTTTGGGCATCACCTGATGTAAGCCTGATGCTACAGCATACTACGACCATCTTTTGCCTGAGCTACCATGCTTCACCAGCTTCTTCAAGTCAAGTTCCAATGTCCCAGTGTCATCTTGCACTATATGGCTGATGGCATTCAGGAACACATGTCGTATAGGCTATAACATACAACAATTGTCCCTGTTTGAACCCCCAGAGTGAGGACCTGCTTAAGATGTCTCGACATCAGAAAGTCTCTGATTGTCTGCCTAAGCAGTGCAAGTAGTCCGAGCAAGTGGGCAAGAGTCAGGACTGAAGCGGGCCCCATCCCAACGACGACCCGCGGGGACGAGACGATGCGCCATCCCACACCGGGACTCCACCTGAAGCGAGGGAAATCATCTGCCTTCCTTCTCCTCCCTCACAGCCCCACCATCCCACAACTGCGACCCCACCTTCTCGCTCGACACATCAGAGTTGTTCCTCTCTCTGGGCTTCTCAATTGTTCTCTTGACAAGTACTACGAAGGATTTAACTTGTAGGCACTAGTACAGGGAGAAAACCCTTCTGCAGATACAAATGGGTTCCGGTAAACATCTGATCGATGGAGACACGAAAGATCTCATAGTCAATTCTCTGCGGGGCTTGTGTCGCTCGAATCCTGCACTCATACTTGACCCGGTAAGTGTCATGATCATTCATACTCTGATCTAGCTCGACTGACTATCCCATAGACACACCGCATAACCTATCGAAAGCCCGAGAGCCCGCGTGTTCATCTGATCTCTGGAGGCGGTTCGGGTCATGAACCGGCAAGTGCAGGCTTTGTTGGCACGAATATGCTTGACTGCGCAGTCTCCGGTGATGTCTTTGTAAGTCCATTGTCCTCAGCTTCATTTTCTTTATCTTACTCGTTGTAAGGCCTCTCCATCGGCTTCTGCAGTCACGGCCGGAGTTAAGTGTATGGGCCAGAACCCTGTGCTAGTCATAACCTTGAATTACACAGGCGATCGGCTACATTTCGGTATGGCTGTCGAGAACGCAAACAGGCTAGGCCACAAGTCTGAACTGGTCGTCGTCTCGGATGATGTCAGTGTTGGCAGAAAACAGGGTGGCCGGGTCGGTCGACGTGGTCTGGCCGGCATAGTCCTCGTTCACAAGATTGCCGGGGGGGCATCGCGGGCCGACAAGACTCTCGAACAAGTCAAGACACAGGCACAAGACGTCGTCGACAACCTAGTGACTGTTGGAGCATCTCTATCACATGCATCTGTGCCAGGCTCCACCGGGGAAGAACTCAGTCTTGGCGAAGATGAGATCGAGATTGGTATGGGCATTCACAACGAAGCGGGATTCGCGAAGATCAAGACACCCACGGTGAGTGAGCTTTCGCGGCTCTTGCTTAAGCAATTGTTGGCACAGGACGATGAAGACCGAGCATTTGTGTCCTTCAAAGCTGGAGATGAGGTTGTCCTGCTCATCAACAATCTCGGTGCAATTTCGGCAGCTGAGTTGTATCACTTGACACAGATTGTAGCCACACAAATCGAAAAGGACTGGGCGTTGAAGGTCGTGCGAACATACACTGGAGCCTTCGTCACTTCTCTGGACGGAGCAGGAGCCAGTCTCACACTACTAAACATGAGCAATTTAGGCAACAAGGACGAAGTCCTTGGCTATCTCGATCTGCCATCTGACGCCCCAGGCTGGAATTCAAATGTGGCCCCAGAGGCGTGGTCATCAGCATCCCAGGAGATTGCGACTGAGGTTGATGAAAAGGAAAGGTCTAGTGTTCAGATCCCGTTGGACTCTGCTGTGGCATCAAAGCTGATCAATGGTGCTTGCAAGAGCCTGATTGCAGCGGAGCCAGAGATTACAAAATATGACACGGTCGCGGGAGATGGCGACGCTGGCCTGACCCTGAAAGCAGCCTCCGAGGCAGTACAATCTGCACTTGCCTCAGGCAAGATCTCGACAACCAATGCAGTCGACCTCTTTGGTGACATTGCAGGATTGTTGGAAAGTACTATGGGCGGAACAGGAGGGGCGCTGTACACAATCTATTTCAATGCTCTCGCAGCTGCCCTCGCTACAGAGTCAAGTGACACCAAGCTCACCTCGAAGAGTCTTGCCAGTGTGGTAGCGACAGCCCTTGAAAGACTGTGTACATACACAACTGCCACAGTTGGGGATAAGACCATGATGGACGCCCTCATTCCCTTCTCGCAGGCATTCTCGCAGACTGACTCTTTTGCAGGAGCCGTGGAAGCGGCGCAGAAGGGTGCCGAGAGCACGAAGGGCATGACAGCAGGACTCGGCCGGGCGACATATGTGGACAAGAGTGCCTCAGCCACTGTCCCCGATGCCGGAGCAGTTGGTATCTGGCGCTTGCTCGAGGGTATCAAAGGTAGTCTGTAAAGCTTCCTTTCCTTCTTCAACCAGAGTCCCGAGTCTACTGCGGAGAAGAAGTCCGGGGAAGTGGGCTTCTCTCACGTGACGATGACTTCATGCTTGTCAAAACTTTAAGTCTTCTGCCTTCTCCCTTCCCCTCCCCCGTTCCCCCACGTCCCCTTCCCACTCTTCGTGCTTATTGCTGGATTCGGCAACATCCTTCTGACTACATACTGCCTTATCCTCACTGACCTCATTCTTGCACTCAGTCCTGTCGTTTTTGTCTCTACGATACCCTGGCTGGTGAAACAGTACTCATAATTTCGAATAAAAGACCCGAGGTATGGTCTGGCGCATACAGATCTTGACAGTCTTTTCCAGCGTCTCTGCCCTCTACAGGGATGCTTTTACCGGTGTCGTAGCTCCATGCGATTCCCTCATCTTTTGTTATGGTCCGCTTCTGAGAGATGTGCAGTTGGCGGCTCCGTTCGATGACTCAAAGACATTTGTGGATCTGCCGACCAAGAGACCGGTGTCGGACGTGTTGATGGCATACGAAGCACTGAGCAAGCCCTTGAAGAATGATTCGAGCCTACAACTCTTTCTCAATGAGAACTTTGGTGAGGTTGGACTCGAAATTGGTAATGTCAACAGCACTCTGAGCACGGATCCTACATTCTTGGAACATGTCAAGTCGCCCATCGTCGCAGACTTTGTCCGGCAGGTGATTGATATCTGGCCATCTTTGACACGGGAAGTGACGACGACGGGCGCTCTATGTGATGGATGTGATTCTTCCTTCATTCCTCCAAAGCGTCCGTTCGTGGTGGCCGGTGGACGGTTCCGTGAGGTCTACTATTGGGATACGTTTTTCATCCTCGAAGGTCTCCTCCGAACGAAAGGCAATTATACGGAGATTGCATACAACACCATCGAAAACTTTTTGGACTTTATCGAAGAATATGGTTTCGTTCCAAACGGTGGACGCAAATATTACCTCAACAGGTCACAGCCGCCACTCTTGAGCAATATGATCAAGATTTACATGGATTATACGAACGATACTTCCATCCTGATGAGAGCCCTGCCACTCCTGATCAAGGAACAGGATTTTTTCCACAACGAGACTGCAGTCATGACAAGCACGGATGGTCAAGCCTATGAACTTCAACGCTACAATGTACAAAATGTAAGTTTCGCACCTCGAACCTCCTGTTATTGTGAGACTGACATTCGATTCTCCAGAATCAACCTCGACCAGAGTCATATCTCGAAGACTTTGAGACGGCAAACAATAATTCCTATTTCGCCATGAATGGAAGTACCTATTACGTCGGTCAGCTGAACGACTCGACTCGAGCACTTCTCTATCAGAATTTGGCCTCCGGTGCCGAATCAGGCTGGGACTACTCCTCTCGCTGGCTTCGTGATCCGCTCGTGGCTGCTCAGGACAGCGGTCTCGCCTTGCGGTCCCTCAACACGGTCGAGATTGTGTCTGTGGATCTGCAGTCGATTTCGTACAGTACCGCTCTCCTCATCTCCCAATTCTATGGACGAGTCGGCAACTCGACGGAATCTGAGAGATGGGCAGACGTGGCTGAGAGGAGGGCAGAGAGCCTCAACAGGTTCAATTACAATGAGACCTTGAGTGCCTATTTCGACTACAACCTGACTTCCGGCAGACAAAACATCATGATTCCCAACATACCGACACCGATGGCGAACAGCACGTCGCCAGGCAACCAGACGAATCAGATGATGCAATTCTTCAGTCCTGCCCAATTCTATCCGCTCGCATTCAACGCCACGCTGCCGAGACTATTGACAAAGAAGAACTTGGTGGCACTCTATAGACCGGTAATTGAACAACTCGATCGCTATCCCGGCGGTCTCGCAGCCACCAACTTTCAGAGTGGACAACAGTGGGATTCCCCCAATGTTTGGCCTCCGCTTCAATACCTCGTCATCAAGTCTCTCCTAAACTCGATCGTGCCTGAACCTCTCGAGACGAGTGAGTTTCCATCGTCCAGTCTGGTGATGGAGAGCAGCAGCGAGGAAGGTGGGCATCGCGGTGGCATTTCCGTGGAAGATAAGGAATATGCAGAACTGTCTGGTCTCGCGCTACGCATTGCCCAACGCTACGTCGACAGTACCTACTGCACCTGGCGCGCCACCGGTGGCTCCCATCCTCTCCTCGACATCCCAAGGTTGCCATTGGGAAATGATTCGACGACTTCCAATTCCTCCTCTGGCATCATGTTTGAGAAATATGCCAACAATGCAACGAACGCAGTCGGATCCGGTGGAGAGTATTCGACCGTCACGGGATTCGGCTGGACCAATGGTGTCTTGATCTGGGTCGCCGATACGTTTGGTCAACAGTTGACTACGCCGGTGTGTGCCGGCACGACACTTGCTTAAATACATCAAGTCTCCTCGCCTCGACGATATTATTTGGTAATATTGTGATTGGCAGTAGATAGCTCTCTTGAGACATGTCGAGTCGCTTAATAATCTACTCACATGTGATGGCATGACCTTTTGCCATCGTGTGTATTGTTGTGGTCCGGTGTGTAGTGAAGAAGAGCATCCTAAAAGACTTGTAAATCAGAGATGGGCAAGGTACCACGCACGTCGAGCGAGTCCATGGCACCTTTCGATGCTCGTCTGAGCGTCTCCTCGCGCTTGGCTTCCGGTCTCAAGTCGGCAATCTGACTGGTTCCCAAGAGTCCCTTCTCCCTGGCGAATTGGTCGCTTCGGACGGCGGATTGTCCGGCTTCGACGAAATAGTCGTCCAGGACCGGGTGGAGCAGAACAGAGTCGTTTGTGATTGTGACGATGGAATTTGTCGGGACGGTGACCCAATCTGCACGCTGAAAGGTGAGGGGTTCAGAGGAGACGAGGACGATATCTTGTCCCTTGTCACGTCTCTCCATTCTGTATTGACCGTCGGAGACTTGATTGAAACTTGTGCCGCTGGAGAAGAAGAGGGAAGCTGCTTCGTCCGTGCGAGAGCTCACGTAGCGAGTACAGATGACATCTATTCCGTCCGTCACGGCGAAATTCAAGAGACTCGGATCCGAAATGTCGGCGGAACTGGTGAGCTTGTTGATGGTGGAGATGGTGTCTAGCATCGCCTGACGGAGGACCGTGCTCTCAATCTTCTCCGCCGGACCGGAGAGGGAGGCAGGATGACCTAGATCGTGAAGACAGTTGAGAAAGAGGGCGAAGGCACACTCTGAATCCGTAGAGCCCTGGATCCAGAGGAAGTACTCCTCCCTGAGACAATTGTGAATGGCTCTCTTGACCTTGGCAAAATCTGCTATGCCTCCATTGTGCATCCACATGAGGCAACCATATTCGAATGGATGACAGTTCACCTCTGCCAGCACTCCAGCCGTAGATGCCCTGACGTGTCCAAAGATCAGCGGGCTCGATGTCTTTTCCGCAATCCGTACGAGGTTCTGATTGTTCCAGGCCGGGGTGATGCTGGTGAAGATACATGGGCCGGGATTCGTCGAAGACATCGGATCGGGGTCATCCGCATACCAGCCTACGCCGAAACCATCACCGTTGATCGGACGACGGGTGTCGATCCTGAGACGAGAATCGAAAGCCTGGTTGATGATGCTGTGTGTAGGTCGAGTCAGAATATCCGCCAGCGTGATTGATTTGCCCTTGTAGATCAGGAGTCTGCACATTGCTAGTCCGATCTGTCTCTGCAGACAGAACTTGGATTCTAGGCGGATTTTTCCTTGAAAATAACAGGCTATCTCCTATGGCCAATATATATGGACAAAGTTGTCGTATTTCGGTGTGGAGGAGTCATTCGCATTCGTGAAAGTGCGTAGTGGAGGCGCTCCGAGCCACTTCGTGTCCACTTCACAACACTGCTTCCATTCAATATTGGTCACCATCAGGATTCCGCGTTGAGTCTAGAAGTCTGTCGATTTTCGCATTGTCGTTTCTGGTCGCTAGATGAGTCTCATGCCTTAGATGATCCGTGCAACGCATAGTAAGCTCGCGAGGGCCGCTCTCCACAGACACACCACATATCGAAACTACACGAATCGTGCGATCTTACCGTTATGGAATCAGGTCTCGAGGCGCATGCTTGTGTCAAGATCGACCGGTTCGATGGTCGCCAGGCCGCTGATGGCACGACAGATTGGTTACTCGACGATTCCGAAATTGATGCTCAATCTGGTCAGGATACCGGCATTCATCGGAGCCACATTCACTGCTGGCATCGTATATGTCCAGTATAAGGTCGAGGGTAAGCTGTTGCAGACCTAAGCAATTGGACAAGACTGCTAACCTTGTGGACAGAGGGAACAAAATATACAAAGGATCTGTTTGCCAAAGGTGCCAAATGGGCGGATGAGACTTGGAGCTCGACAAGAACGCTGCTTGAGCAGACTACAGAATTTGAATTACCCAAATTTCAGATGCCGGAATGGATGCAAAAAGCACTGAGAGTCACAGAGGCTGATTCGAAACAGCACAAGTCATCTGCAACACCGCCTGCGAACCAAGATTCAGGTAATTCTTCGGGAGGCTCAGGTGGGAGTGGTGAGAACGTCGTGGGCGCTACGGCAGCAGCTGCAGCTTTCCTGTATCCTACAGATGATGATGAAGCTGTCACAAAGGACAAGGTCGAGCAGGTTCAGGGCGGTCGCGATGAGCAAATGATGGTGCTTACCAGGAAGATGATTGAAATTCGCAATCTGCTCAAACAGATAGACAAAACAGAAGCTCTGACACTGCCCTCAATCGTCGTCATTGGCTCACAATCCTCTGGCAAGAGTTCCGTACTGGAATCCATCGTTGGGCATGAGTTTCTGCCAAAGGGTTCGAACATGGTCACTCGGAGGCCTATCGAATTGACTCTCATCAACACACCAGGAGCATCGGCCGAGTATGGCACGTTTCCAGCTCTAGGCAATTCGAAAATTACAGACTTTTCTCATATCCAAAATACCTTGACAACCATGAACAAAGCTGTTTCTGATGAGGAGTGTGTCTCGGATGAACCCATACAGCTCAACATCTATTCACCCAACGTCCCAGACTTGACACTTATCGATCTTCCAGGCTACATACAAATTCAGTCCAAGAATCAGCCTGCAGATTTGAAATGGAAGATTGCAGAACTCTGCGAAAAGTATATCCGGGAACCAAACATCATTCTCGCGGTGTGTGCAGCCGATGTGGATCTGGCGAATTCGCCAGCCCTTCGTGCAAGTCGCAAGGTCGATCCGCTCGGCATAAGAACACTGGGCGTCGTCACCAAGATGGATCTTGTGACACCTGATCGTGGAGCAGCAATTCTCAAGGACTCGAATTACCCCTTGAGTCTCGGTTATGTCGGCGTCATCTGTCGTACAGTTCCAAGCACTTCTACTGGCTTATTCAACAACAAGAAGGAAAATATTTTCGAGGCCATGTCTCGCAATGAGAAGGCACACTTCAATTCGAGTCCCTTTTACGGGCCCGATTCGGGATTTCAGGTAGGGACACATAATCTACGAACCTCATTGATGAAAGTTCTCGAGAAAAGCATGGCTTCAAGTCTCCAGAGCACTGCAGATGCCATCAGAATGGAATTAGATGAAGCTGCATACCAATTCAAAGTGCAGTACAATGATCGTCATTTGACCTCTGACACGTATGTCGCAGAGACAATCGACAAATTCAAGCACGACTTTAAGGAATTTGCAGATCGCTTTGGAAAACAGCAGGTAAGAGAGATGCTCAGAGACGAGCTGGATCAGAAGGTCATGAACCTCGTGGCCGAACGATATTGGTCGGATCCACAAGTGATGGCATGGGCCTCCACGCCTGTCTCTGATGCACACTGGGAACGGAAGCTGGAGGCTACACAATCCGCGTTGACCCGCATGGGCATCGGCAGGCTATCGACTACGCTGGTGACGAATCAGCTTATCCTTCTCATGGAGGATCTGGCTTCTCGAGGCTCTTTGAGAGCACATCCTTTCGCCAAGGAATTGATAGACAATGCCACTCGGGACATTCTGAATGCCCGATATCATGCGACTGCGGAACAGGTGGAGAACTGCATAAAACCATATAAGTTCGAAGTCGATGTCGAACGTGAGGAATGGGCAATCTCGAGGCAAAAGGCCAATCGTCTGCTGGAGGAAGAGATATCCATGGTCAAGAATGAGTACAAGAAGCTTGCGAATGCCATTGGCACTCGCACTCTCGGTCGTGTCATGGAATATACACAATCCGGAAGAGAGACAAAGGAAAGTATGGGCTACTCGCAGACTCTCCTTGAAAAGGGAAGGAACGCATCTTTCCTCAAGGAGCGCGAAGCACTATTGACGATGCGTCTGCAGTTCTTAAAGTCCAAATCGTGTTCCTCAGTTTCGGAGAAATATGTCTGTCCAGAGATCTTCTTGAACGCCGTCGCACAAAAGTTGACCAGTACGGCAGTGCTCTTTATCAACGTCGAGCTACTTTCCGAATTTCTCTATCAGTTTCCACGGGAGATTGACAATCGACTGATTCACAATCTGACGCGCGAGCAAGTCGAGCAATTTGCCAAGGAGGATCCCAAGATCAAGGCGCACATTGATTTGCAGCAAAAGAAGGATCTCTTGGAATTAGCTCTGGGCAAGATGGACTCAATCATGCTTCTCGAGAGAGATCGCAAGGGTCAGGAAGTTCCCCCGATGGCCCAAAGACCGAAACGTGGTTACTGGTGAACTTCAGATGGGATCTCAATGGTTTTTCTTTTCACTTGGGGTGTATTGCGCAAGCTGGCACGGGCATGGTTATTAAGCAGAGCAGAGTGTGAAATGTATATGATACTACGGGACCCTTTGCTGCTGTTATCCCTGTTGTATGGTTGAGTGGGATTGCTTGAATCTTTTGCCCAGCAGGAAATGTGAGGGATTTGTGGCTGAAGGTTCTGTGAGGAAATCTCTTTTGTTTTCCGGCGCTGATGAAACTTCATGTGACCTCATAAGGGCTTCATCCACCAACTCGACAGAATCAACTCTGTACTGCAGCAGACGCTCTAACTGGCCACGAGTGACGGTATACACGACAACACTAGACCGGACCCCTTCTGATTGTGTCGAGGGTGTCCCAGTGACGACCAGATGTCCCTCTCGCAGACCCAGAAGCAATGTGTCGCTCAGTTTCGCGACATGACGAATTGCAGTGACTCGACCGCTCAAAAGTACCTCAAGGCGACACGCTACGATGTCGAGCTTGCAGTGGATGCCTATCTCCGCAAACACTCCTCGACAAAAGTGGACACGAAACAGCTCGAGAAGGTTTTCACGACCTACAGTGATCCGGATGCGAAGGATGAAATCAATATCGAGGGCACGATAAGGTACCTCGAGGATCTCGAATTGGGGCTCGAGGAAGTAGGCGTGCTCGGATTGGCAATGGAACTGAGTGCCCCTACCCAAGGCGTCTTCCATCGAGCCGGGTTCGTGAGGGGATGGAGTCAGCTGGGGATCTCCTCCCTCGCAGGCATGAAGCAGCACGCAAAGACCCTCACCCCGAACTTGCTCAACTCTGCCTCTGCTCCCCGAGGCAGCCCCGACCACGAGTTCTTCAAACGGACCTATCTCTATACCTTCACTTTTGCCCTGACTCCACCGAGTCGCACGCTGCCGCTCGACTCGGCACTCGTCTTTTGGGACCTACTCCTCGCCGACCGGTTCGCTCGGTTGCCTGCCTGGAAGGAATTTCTGGAGGAAAAGGGACGTGGAATCTCGAGAGATGTCTGGAACCTGATTCTCGAGTTTAGTGAGAATGTCAAGTCGCTCGACGACTATGATGAAAATGAAGCCTGGCCAGTCCTCATGGACGATTTCGTCGCCTGGTGCAAACAACATGGCAAGTAAAAGCGCTTCGACGGAAAACCCTCTCGCGCGAGAGTCGGATGGATGATTGGGGTACCATGTCGAGAGAGTCTTTGATGATTTCGCAATCGTTGATCTCGCCACTCCCAACATTTCAAATCGCAAGGTTCAGGCTGCCCAGCAAGCGACGAGATCACCCATACAAGTCCAGTGCCTTGCTAAATTGGACCATGTTGAAAGGAAAGAGAGACTGAAGGAAAAGATGTCTTGGGAATGTCCATGGCGAAGGTTTCGTCATACATTTTGTGCCATGCTTCAAAAGGTTGTTCCTCAATATTACTATGAGTTTACTCGGGCCACCGACCAGCGGACAATCTATGCTGTAATTTCGAGCTCAATAGGGACGATTTCTATGTTATTTCTAAACTTTGGTGACACACACACTCACACACAATACCAGCTCGTACGGACGTAGTAGCAAGACTGCGCCATTTTAGATCCTCATAAGACAGAGCAAGATTCCCATCATCATCATCATGATATTGATGCTTGATGTGCGATTCGCGATACTCTTCTTTGTATTTGCAGTTTCAGCATTACCACCTGTCTCATCATTAGTACTTTTCATTCTTCTAGGTCTGACAAGAAAACCCTATTACCATTCGAATTGGAATCGCTCGAATTGTTCATGGAAGACGTCTTTAGAGTGTCGAGATCAGGTGCATATTCAGAGTCGTGTACGAGAGAGGATAAATCGACATGACTGATCTTCCCGACCTCTTTTGGTGTCTTGTCTGTGATTTCAACTCCGCTCGACGTGAAGATCTTGTACTTGGTGGCACGCAGTGTAACGTCTATGAGTTTGCCAGGTTTTGCAGGCACCCCGTTCCGGATGACCTCATCGACTTCCGCCAAGCTCGGGAGTGAAGTGGATCCATTGATGTACTTGTATGAACTGGCAGACGGACAGACTCTAGGCTCAATAGGCTGATCTGGAATATCCTTCGGAAGATCTCCGAGGGAGGCAAATTGACGCTGAAGCGCATCATAGTCAGGCAGCAGCTTCATGTCTCCATTCTCCTCAATCTTGCCCAGTCCATACTCATTTGCCTCCTGAGTGAATTCATAGACAGCCAGACCTGAGAAGAGCCCGTTCATGTCTGGTCCATAGACGACGGGAAGTTCATCGAACGTACGAGGTCGGACCTGATTACAACCAATCTCGCTGAACCAGAGCGGAATGTTGTACCCCTTGAATTGCTGTACCAATTGATCGTATCCAGAGGACTGCAGAGTCTGCTTTCCACACTTGCAAGATATCAGTATCGTTCCAGTATAGTTCTAACTTGCTTACAAATTGATAGCTGTTGATGGCATAAAAGTCATTCACACCATCTTTAGCAGTCCCACAGGCCATGTACTGTGCCGTCTCCTCACGATACTCGATATTGTCAGCTGCAGAATAGCCGACCTGGCAATGTCAGATCTCTTTCGAGTGAATCTGTGTTCTAAGGGGAAACCCACCAGACTGGGACGATTCAGGTGAAGTGCCGAGTAAGATCGAATGTCACGAGCCAGAGCCTTCATGTATGGAGGAGATGCCAGAGCTGTTGGATTGGAGTTGATCAACTCGTTGCCCAAAAAATATCCAATTACTGATTCGTGAGTACATTACAGATTCCCAATTTTAAGGCTCACGAAATCGCTCCCTCGCTTACCATTCTCATATCCACTAAAGACTGTCACTGTAGACAAGACATGCGTGATGTATTCCGAATTGTAGGAAGTCCAAGGCTCTTCACGGTTGATGTGTTCTCCTGGACGAGCAGAATTGAGATCTAGAATCACGTAGATGCCTGCAAGAGGTCAATCACAAGATGCTCCAGAACTGAAATTTATGTATGATACCTCCGGCATTGAAAATAGACATGCATTCATCGTGATTTCCTTTGTAATTGCTAGTATAGATTCTGATTGACTATTAATGACTCGCCTCGAGACTGGAGTCAGTTGGTCATACCGAACTGCATTGAGACCCAACTGCTGGAAGAGATATAGATCTCGAAGACACTTCTCGGGATCAACCAGTGGATCGACACCTTGCTCTCCCAGTGGCTGATAATCGACAGCCTTCAAGTAGAATCTTTCCTTGGTGACAGAATCGTAGAAAACGTTGCCCTTGATCAGTATCGGATTCAGTGCATGAACACAAGTGGCAGCAAGGGCCGAAATGGCTACCATGATAGACTTCATCTGTGTATTCGTCCGTGAAAGGTTGTAGTGTCAAGTGAAAGGAAGAAATCTTTCCAGCAAATGACTTTTGTATGTGAAGACGAGCTAAGCAGCACGACTCCTGTGCTATAAATATCATCCGGAGTGTCCTTTCCCGCCAAGGTCCAATCGTTATACACATTTCCAGGCGAAGCAATATATATCAAACACGCCGAGATTGAGGCATCCTTAAAACATGAAGCGTGGCCTCGATCAGTATCCAACCTTAGTAGCTGATGTCAGTCGAGGATCCGTGATCCATGGCCAAACAGGCTTTCGGTCACATGAATGCAATTTCCTTGAAGCAGCTCAGATCGTGCGCACGGCAAAATCACGAATTCCCAGAGAGTGTAGACACAAATGCCAGCACGGTAACAAGAATGAAGAGCATTGAAGCCTAGTCAGGAAAGTCCTGTCATCAGCTCAACTCCATAGTTTAGCCTGTTGAGGGACAAGATCTTTTTCAAACTTGAGCAATAAGATCAATCTTGTGCGCGCTTGTCCCACAAAATTTGGAAAATCTACGTCAGTGGCAAACATCTCATCTCATCGTCAATCTGAAGACAAGTTGCTCAATGCAACGACTTTTTCCGCAAAGAACCATCATCAGATCTCAGAATCAGAGACAGAATATGTCGGACCAGACGCCTCGCCAAATCGTCATTGTCGGTGGTGGTATCATTGGCGTCTCTACAGCTTATTTCTTGACACAGCATCCCTCCTACGATCCTTCACACACGTCCATCACGCTTCTCGAAGGGAGCGAAGTTGCTGCTGGTGCTAGTGGCAAAGCTGGAGGACTATTGGCTCTGGACTGGCACAGTCGTCCCACTGCCTCACTGGCCGAACTGTCGTATGGCCTACATGAATCGCTTGCAAGGAAATATGATGGTGCCTCGAAGTGGGGTTACAGATGTCTATCCACTCTCTCAGTCCAGACAAACACAAAGGGCACTCGCAGAAAGGCCAAGATCCCGAATGAGATTGACTGGCTGGACGGTCAAGTCGTCGAGAAGATTGGTATCTTGGGAACGACGCAGACCACTGCCCAAGTCCACCCCCGAAAATTCTGCCATGCACTACTCGAGGAAGCAAAGACGCAGGGGGTCGAGTTTAGGATAGGACACGTCAATTCGATCAAGGACTCGACTGTCGAATATGAGGATGCCGAAGGTAAATCTGCCATCATCGACAGCGACTGTACCATCGTCACGGCAGGTCCCTGGACATCTACACTAATCAGAGCCCCAATTTCCGCAACCAGAGCTCACTCCATCACAATCAAGACGACTAAGCCGGTCACCCCGCATGCCCTCTTCACCGAAATGACATTGAAGAACGGAAAACATGTCTCCCCGGAAATCTATGCTCGATCGGACGAAGTTTATGTCTGTGGCGAAGGTGACGAGGATGAACCGCTGCCGAAGAAGGCATCTCAGGTAAAAGTGGTCGAGTCTCGTTGTACCATCCTCAAGGACTTTGTCGATGAATTGTCACCCGTCCTGAAGGATGGTGAAATCGGAGTCAAACAGGCCTGTTACTTGCCGACCGTCACCCGCGGCGTCGGAGGTCCCTTGGTCGGCAAGATTCGAAAAGGTCTCTACGTTGCTGCTGGACATAGCTGCTGGGGTAGGTCCAACAACATCATCCAGACACGGATCACAACATATCAGAGCTAACGATCAACAGGCATCTGTCTCGGCCCAGGCACTGGTAAGGTGATGAGCGAAATCATATATGACGGACGTGCTACTAGTGCAGATGTGAGCTCGCTTGATCCAATGAGTGTATTGTAGAATCTAGTTTCTGTATTGTCATTGCCCTTGGTAAAATATAGTACAAGTATATCTCAACATGAACCTCAGGGTCGACCGACCATCATTCCTTGTTGATTTGCTCACCACAAGCTATTTTTATTTCTTGCCATCAATTCGACTTTTATTCAAAGAAGGAGGCGCACAAAAAATGCCGCTTGCCTGGATCGAACAGGCTACCTTACGAACTTCAGTCGTACGCTCTCCCAGATGAGCTAAAGCGGCAGTGATTCCGATCAGCTCAATCAGAACAACTATATTGTTGTAACTGTAAAAGCCGTATGGCACCAGCTTTCCGCTGTCAATCTTGCTACTACAGCTAGAGGTATACAGAAGCCCTGATCTGCTTGGACAGGTAAGACATAGTCTGCCACACACATATGACTGGTCTTCAGGACGAGTCCTGTCGAATCACTGTACACAGATTCTGCTCAAGGATATGCACAAATTTCTATAGCAAGTAAATCTTTTGGTGAGGTCAAGTTGTTCGTAAAGTAGAAGTACAAAGATGACACAGCGCTCATGTCGAATCTGATTTACTCTTGCATATCTCCATCGTGAAACTGTCCGATGTTTCAAAACAGTCATCCCACTGTGATGGGAGCCTCCACTCTTTTTTTCGGTAAGTCTTGCGTAAGTCTGATTTGAAATGATCGTCCGTCTACCCCTATGGGAACTTCTACTATGCTCCGCGGTGAAACAATGCTCTGATAGGCAGTTTTGAGATGGTTCATAGAGTACAAGCCATTGGCCTATGCGGCAACAGTCATAACTATGATAATCTCCATTGGTGCCAAGGAATCTGATCATGCATGTGATAGTAAATCAGATCCCAGACTTTCTGCAATATGTCAAATATGCTACAAGATACTATTTGACTTAAATCATGTGTGATCCTATCTGCCGCTTTAGCTCATCTGGGAGAGCGTACGACTGAAGTTCGTAAGGTAGCCTGTTCGATCCAGGCAAGCGGCACTTTTTACTAATTGTACGGCCTCAAATTTCCAGCAAAAAAAGTGTATCTGGTAGGACTTTACGGGACTTTTTGGACGGTATTCAGGGAAGGGTCTATAAAACTACCTATATCTTAATGATATCAATTCTTGCCCTTTTCCATACTTCATGTAAAATCAATTCTGTCCCCTCGTCTTCTTCCATTTTGACATCAGTCGGTGATTTTGGTGGCTCTGTTTCTCTCGGCATGATGTAGATCTTCGAGTATGACCCCGACCCTGCTTTTTTGCTCAGAGTACCAGGATTGATGACAATCACGCCGTTGACAACTTTGACAAAAGTCGTCATCTCACTGGGCGTAATCAAGATATCCGGGACCCGGGTGCCAAATTCTGTCAATCCTGCATAACCGAGATCGAGGTTTGCGACTGTCCCAGAATCTGGTGATGGGCCAGGTAGGAGTGGATAGAAGCGGCGTTGTTGCAATAGATGGGCACTCTGACGAGCCAGAGCATTCCTCTCAACTGGGTGCCGACTGATCTCAGAGGTTGTAAGGTGTTTGAGAATGTCGAGTGAGGAGATGCCAAAGGAGACTTCATCCAAACTAAACAGAGCTGGATTTGGCAAAAGTTTTACGCTTTTGGGCAGTCCGGTGATGATTCTGGAATAGGCTTCTTGTGGATAGCATGGATGTCTTGTGATGGCATCATTGATATGAGGTATGATGAGTAGATTAGGGATATCCTTTATTATCGGCAGAATGAGTTCCTGAAACAAAGCATCGAGCGTGTCCACTGTACTGTCAATGTCTCCGGAAGCAATCTTGGGGTGGTTGAGGTCGATGAATGGGCCAAGTAGTATGACAGAGTCCGGCGTGGTCTCCTCTATGGTGCTTCTCAGAGCCTTCAGGGCCTCAAAAGTGAGATCCGTATCTGGAGTATACGGCCCTGCCGCTACGATTATCGTCATGGCTTCAGTGCGAAACTCTGATTTGACAGAGGCTGGTGGTGGCAATGCATTTGGAACAAGAATTTCAGAGACTTTAAATTCCGCTGCTGCATTTGTGCCTTTCAAGGCTATCAGTTGCCCAGGGAATATGGAGAACGAGTTGAGAGCAGATAGATCCAATTTTGTCCTGGAGCCAGTTCCCAATCTTCTCGAGGTCTCCAACATCGTCGAGGCCACATTCAGACGTCCACCATCGAGAGAATCGCAGACGATGCGACCAACAACGATAGTCTCAGTTTGTGATGGGACGTTGGGATTGCCAATGTCTTCATCCTGCAGGTCGAATGTAGAAAGGATCAGTTCTGCATACTGATCTATCTGATCATCAAGAATCTCGCTCACTTCGGAAAGTTTTTGATACATAGGACGATAAGAGTATTTCTTCGGATCAAAATTCACACTCAGGGCAGGAACAGTCGTGGCGGGGGGTAGTGGAACATTGATATCGAATGGGTCGAGTGTCTGCGTGATTGATCCAGGATCTTTTCGAGTCGCAAATGGTGTTCCAGTCGAGAAAGCTGGGGGAGTGCCTTTCTTCTGTACCGGAGTGTCAATTAACGAATCGACATAGTTCCCCGCTGTCTCTGCAGCCTTGGAAGGTGTTGCAAAAGTCGCCTGTTTCTTCGTCGTGGACAATTGTTCACGTTTGATCTTCTTACTAGCAGGTGTCAAATCGCCTGTGAGACTAGCGATATGAGCATTTGAGTTCATCAGTTCGACACCTCTTACAAGTCATCGTATCCACCAATCTTGGAGGCACCTTTGCGCGAACTATTAGGTGTAGACGAAATCGTTCTCAATTTTGCCTGATTGCTGTGCTCTAACTGGTTTTGGATATCCTGTTTGAACAATGTCGCATTCTCGATATTCAATGGAGGATTGTTGCCCATCTTGAAGCCCCATGATTCCCCTGTATCAGTCTGTCAGTCTCGATGCATAAATGAAGACGCGGAAAACTCATACATTTAAAATACAAATCTTCTTCATTCAGCGAGTAGATCTTCAGCACACTATCAAATAGTGCCTGAACATCTATCGGCAGACTGCCAAATTTGTCCATGGACAAGAAACACTTCTAAGTCTCCAAGGTGACACGAGGTGCGAAGTTGTCTGAAATACGCGTTGGAATGGCGAGATGCATTATATGGCTGTACGACGAGAGCGTGTATCATCACAAATTGACTATATAATTAAGCAAGTAAGGATTGTTGTCATCTAAATACGCTCGTGGTTTAGTGGTAAAATACGCCCTTGCCAATGGTTGAAGTCAACCACTAACATGGGCGTGCCACGGGTTCGATTCCCGTCGAGCGTACTTTTTGAATCTTCCAGCCTGGACCCGCTGACATCCTTTTGTGCATACAAGAGTGTATGTATACAATGCTTCTTCAGCGGCATGCGTCAAGGACAAAGTGCGAATCACAAAAGGATACGAAAAAAGAATTGTTGGAGCAGCAATTTGAAATGTTATTAAATGTTCTAGATGATAAATTGAGGAGACAATCGTGTGCACTAACGGGCACGTCTCGAAATAAAAAGGGGGGAAAAGTACTTGTCATTGGTAAAAAATTCATCTCTCATAAAGTCGTCATCATTGTCAACGTCAGAGGAAATCCCTTGCTGCTGAAGCGTAGAGGAGTAAAGAGATTGAAAAAAAAGGGGTGCACCAAGTGCAAAGTCTAATAATCGGGCTTTCGTCGTTTTCGATCGTCGGTGCCGCTGCCATCAATGTTCAAGAGTGATTGGAGACTGGGACATCGTTCGCCGATTTCCGGTCTCGTCTGATTCTCATGCTGGGTCGATTCGAGTGTGGGTACGCTGTTGGCAGAGGAAGTCCTGGAGGAGGCTTCAGACAGCGGTGGAGTCGGCATACTGCTCCATTTCGGCGATGGATGGGTCTGGTGTCGTTGTAATGACTTGGGACGACTGTTGTTCAATGGAGCTCGCTGCTGCTGCTGCTGCTGCTGCTGCTGCTGCTGCTGCTGTTGTTGAGAACTCGATGGACGAAAGTAAGAGTCAGAGGTAGCATTTGCAATGACTGGCGAATGAATAGCCTGTCGATTTGCCGATGGCGAAAAGATGGGACTTCGGACGAGGGAGGGAACTGGACTTGGTGGTTGACTCCAGCCGCCATTCGACATTCCACTCGGTGTCAGTGGATGTTGCTGCTGCTGATGCGAGTATGGCACATACTGTACAGGCAAGGGAATATGTGCCGGACGAGCGCTCTGTCGTTGGTGAGAGTGCTCATATTGCATCTGCTGTTGCTGCTGCTGCTGCTGCTGTCGAGACGCATGATGTTGTTGATGATGGCGTGAATTTGGAGGCAATTGTGACTGTTGGTGCATGTCCGCTTGAGAGGGATTTGGCTGCTGAAATTGCCTGCGAGGGGCAAACTGCGTCTGAAGCATCTGTTGCTGAAGAGTCTGTAGATCGGCTTGAATGGCAGCTGTATTTTGGTCGGGCACGACGGTGGCCAGGACGTTTGCGAGACCATTTAGGATGCCGTGATATGCCCTCAGAGCATTGAATACATTCGAGGACTGGTCCATCAGGAGACGCTGCGATTCTTCGATGCCCGAGATGCGCTGGTCGACAGAGTCGAATCTCTCCTCGGCCCGTTGAACTTCTGAGATGTGAGGGGGTCGAGATTGCCCGGAGTATTCGTATGGACCATGTCCAGGAGGCAGGCGGTTTTGGTCGTTGACGAGCTGGCTCTGGTAGACATAACTAGTTTCCCTGGACTGCGGAGCAGGTCTCGAGGCCTTTCTCTTGATGCTGGCGAGCAAGTCGACCTGACCCCTCTGGAAGCAAGGATGCTTGAATTCCCATGCGGAACTGTCATTCGAGCTTCCACCGACTGCATTTGCATGAAAGACATCGTTCACCTTGTGGAACTGATACATGTTGAGTTGTCTCACGAAAGACTGCCAATTGTTGTGCTTGAAATAGTTGTGCAGACATTTACTGAACTCGATAGGCGACGTGACGACAAAAGTCTGGCCAGAGGACGTCCATTGGACCTCCTTGATTGCTGGGTCTTCTACCATGCTATTTTATCGTCAGCTGAAATGGTACGAGACATACGTGGAGGTAGATTACGAGTAAAGCTTGTTGACAAAGGCGGCCTGATGCCTGGGGCCAGCAGTAAGATCCCCATTACCATTGGATCCGTCTAGAGGTGGACTCGCAAGGGAGGCTTCATCGCCTGAGGTGAAGTCCTCCATCTGAGTAGACTCGCGCTCGACATGATCATTCACAGGGTGTCTCTGTTCCAAAGACGCCGACATTCTGTCTGTCTTTCCTGGCACGGGCTAAGTGAGACGACTTTTGTCAAAATAAAATACCTCTGACACCTTACTGCGCCCGGTCTGTGAGTGCGATCTACGACGGACTGAAACCGCTCCTGTAATTGCGAAGATTGTGGTATGGCAGACTCTGAAGCAGGAGCGCAACGAAGAGGAGGATCGAAGACGATGACAAGACTGCGAGGGGGGGATGTGCAATCTCGATACGGAAAGCAGAAGGAGGAAAGAGCGCGAGGCTGTCGATTTAGCAAGCGAGCTTTGCCAGTGTCCTCGAGCGGTGTTATTGGTTTGTCTCGACGGAGTGGGGGGGGGGGGAAAGGGAGTCTTCTGGTGGAACCGAAGAGACCGCTCGGAGGGGCTTTTTGTCTGAGGAGAGAAGCGTGGAGGAAGGCGGCAGAGGTTTTTTTTCCACAAGGGGGGAGGGCGCGGCGCAGTTTAAGTAAACGGAGGCCGGCGGCCATCTGCTTGCTTCCTTTGGGCTGGAAGCGGCCCTCCCTTCTTGGGCCGCCCCGTTCGCTTAGCTCTTCTCTCTCTCGCTCGCATTTCCCGCTCTGCCAGGTCGAGCAGCTCCTTTCTGCCCTCTGCTTCTCCTGCTCGATGAGGATGGGAAGAAGAAGGCAGCTGTCTGACAGGAACGGGCGTATAACTTAATCCGCACCCATTCTTGGGTCAGCCATAATCGCATGACCATTCACACTCCGCTGGCAAGGACTGTTGCTACCGTATGCATGAAAGACCGCCGATGAAGACGGCCTGGCGAGATACAGGGAGACACCCCACCTGATGCAATCGTCCAGGGATCGGCGATCATAGCCCACTCATATCGCCTGCCGCATGAGCAGCCTTCAGTCAGCTCGACCTCTGTACGTCGATCGCGGACTTCCGTCCTCTCACCCTCTGTCTTGCCAACGGAAGCGAGAGAGAATCGTCTTGGTGAACGCCATGGGACGGCTCTTTCCCAGTTCGCATGGACATTTCAAACACTGACACATCGCAGCAGAGCAATGTCAATCGGTGGAGCTTGGCCGCCTCTCTTCATACACCACGAATCGAGCGACGGGCCCGGCCGAGTGACTCAATGGCTCCCAGTCTGATGGTTCAGGGTGAGACGGAGGAGAATCAGGGCCCCTTGAGATGGAACATTCGAACCACGCGGATGAGACAGCTCGAGGCGCATCTCTCCTGATTATGGCTTTTTCGCTTCCAGTGAGCTTCCCAGCACGTCAATCGGCTGATTAGATCGACCATCGGGTGGCTGGATAGGTGCGGCTCACCTCTCCCGCAAAGCCACTTCCTTTTTCCCTGTCACTCGACGTCGCCGATCGGAGGTGTTGACGACGACGACGACGACAATCGAAAGCAGGAGTGGGCGAGCAGATCGTGCTCAGGTACACAATCTCCCTATGTCACATCATCGGCTTCGATGGAGACGACATCACCCTGTAAAAGTGGAGCGAGAGTAAGGGAGAATGTCAACCTCTCGCAGATAGTCCTTCACTCGAACGTAAATGTCTCCATGCAGCTTCTGCCGCCCTTAAAGGTGTGAGCTGAGAAGCATCGATCTTCTAGCTTCGCAATTTCAGGCCCTTCCGAGACGAAAAGGAGAGGTTCAGTCGGTGGTTTTGATCGTCCGGTGTGGCAGGGATGATTCAAGGTGTGCCGTCAGACCACCACCACCCTCCTCCTGTCATATCTCTCTGCTTGGCAGGTCGAGGAAGAAGACCATGGGATTTTCTGCTTGTGGCTTGACGGGCCATCTGGTCAGAGGTGGGATTTTCCGGTGGTTGAGAGCATGAGAATGGAGTCTGACTCTGAGGGACGTGACGCTTGTGATGAAGGGAAACCTATTTTTCGAATCCATGACTTCCCGATCTCACCATTGCCCGATCCCATCATGGCGCGATCTGATCGATGCCTTCGGTCCCACTACACATTCCTCTTCGTCTGTCATGACCCTTCTCGACCACAAGCATATGGGACGGTCCCTAGAGAGAGGGGGAGGCTGACGCTCATCTAAACAGTTGACTAGTCGGTACTCATGTGATCATCTACATCATCCTTATCTCGCTAAAATCCTTAAATCATCTTCCCAAAATGCTCAAGGACGGGATGGTTTTCGACGTGGTGCAGTTGAGATGAGGAACGATACTGCCACTCTCCTGCCATCTTTCGGCCTCTACTAGATAAGCCTGATGACTTTTAGTGTATTGCTCACACATCTTGAATTAAATGATGAACAGAAAATACCTTCCAATCATCTTGATGATGGAATGAACGAAAATCTGGATTCGGCACCCTTTTAGTCGCTTAAGCGAGATTCTCTCATTTGTACAAGCGGCTCTTCCCCAAAACGGCAAGGTTTCAAGTCTCGAGCCGGTAGACGCAACTACACATGAAATCCGAAAGCCAATCAGCATCCACCTCGATGCTTGCCCACCTTTCCCCATCTCTCTGTCCCTGCGCTTCATTCTTTGTCCGCCCATCCTTCCGCCCGAAAAGAGATGACAGGGCGATGACAAGGGCTCCTCCATCGAGAGATCTGAATCAGAGAGAAAAAGGCGCTCTTTCAAGCTTTTTGCCCCCTGACAGTTCATGGTTGTGCCATGTTGTCACGCACACGCAGCACGTGAGCGACTCCTCTCACCAACAATGTGTCAAACGAAGCATTCGAAGCAGAAAACGTGCTTGAGTGGAAGATGGAATGAATCCTTCGTACAGCAACGTGGAGGGATCTATTCGGCTTCAGATCTGACACATCAGGATCTCGCATCCTGTGCTCTACGCAATTGTCAAGGAGAGCGTAGGATCTGATCCCCCAAGGACTCCTAAACCCAACCGAAGATTTTCCTTCTGGATGTACTTGACGAATTGGTGATCTTCCCTAGAAGCTCAGAAATCTCATTGTGAACTTTGTCTCTTGTATGACACTGTCGGATTTTCCCCCCAACCTGACTTTTGAGAATCTATACAGTTTCGCATTGCCCCACCCTCACCAATTCATGGTCTGCGAAAATGAAGCATTCGGTGGCTAAGCGAAAGGATGGCAGAGTTTCAATCTTTTACCGATTGCAGACAAGAGATGGCAAATGTCAAGATGCTGTCAAAAAGAAGAGCCGGAGACCTTCTCGAAGGAGCAGAGGGACCTGCCATTTTTCTGGGACTCCGTGCATCTCGGATCACTTTCCAGATTCATCGCAAAAATCTCACGTCATTTATTCTTGTTTGGGCATTGATGCCATCTTGTGCCTCAAAGTCGGAATCATCCCCACGTCACTCGTCTAGAGAACGCTTGACAATTGCAAGCACTTCGTATCAGGAAATTTGGCCAAGTGTGTGATGTGCATCAGGCCGATAGTCTTCGATAATTGCTGTTATTTACTTCTTGATCTTTGTCAGGCTAGAGACTACAGACGACAGTACGATACGAGACAATTTCAATGCCGAATTGGCTTTCACTCGTGCTTTCGTGTATCTCATATTCTTGAAATCGTATGCCTATGTCGTTGAAGATGTTTTTGACTTTGTGATGCACATTCGGCGAATGTCTTCCGTCGAAGCAGTCAAACTCTCAATTGTCTCGGAAAAATGTCGCAAAAATTCTAGGAATAACTGCTACCAGAAGGAGTGCTTCCAATACTACCTGTACAATGGTTGTAGCATATATGACTTGTTCTGTTTGCTGGAAATATTCATTAGATGGGCACCAGACTGGGCATGCCATCTTCACTGCCAGATGCGCTCTCATCGTAGTACACCTCCTCGTCGCCAAACTCGTCAGAGTCGCTTTCCTCTTCCATATCATAGAACCCGTGGGAATGGGCAACCATTTGCATCAGCATGTCTTCGTTGAAGTCATCATATGCCTCTGAAGGCTCGAATTCGTCAGAGATCGAGTCGATATAACGTGTTTCAAGATCGATTTCTGTTTCACCGAGTTCCGAAAGACTCTCACAGTTCTCGTCGTCACTTGCTTCTTCGCCAGAGTCTTCTTCTGGTAGAGCTGCATCACTCAGGAAGCCCTCAATTCCTTGGCCATAGGCAGCACGAGGACGAGCACGCCGTGCCTCAAGGAATTCTGTGATTGGATGCATGAGTGGACTATGGTCATCGGCACTCAGGTCGAAATCTGCAATCTCATCGTCGTGGTCAAACCACCACGAACCCTCTTCCAAGTGCATGCTTGCAGAGTCGGAGACGAGCGCTCGTCTTGAAGCTTCGTAGAATGCAGGTTGGTCTGAAATACCGTAAAAGCTGTTAGGGCTATCATAGCCATCGGTTCGTTCCGAATTGACTTCCCAGTGATCTGCCCAATGTTGCTCACGGTCGCTTGCTATGGGTCGTACTCGTGGAAAGAAGAAAGAAGGATACGCGTATGGAGGCGCAGGACTTCTTTGCGCCATGATAGCTGCGCGTAGGGCCGCGAACCAGACAGTGTGATGGGCACCGGGGAGTCGTTCGGCTGGCACTGCAGAGTAAAAGTGGTGTCGCAAGAGTCCAAGTTCTGCATGAACACTCTCCACATAAGGATGGATAACCGTGCACGGAGGAAAGTCCTCCAGCACTGTCGTGTGAATAGGATGATGATCGTCCAAGACCAGGAGATATTCATTGTGACAATCGAAGATATGGTACAATTGTCGTTGCACAACATCATTGATGGGTAGATTATTTATAAATTGATCTGATTGCTCTTTTTCAAGTCGATCCGCAAGAACAATGTATGCTTCAGGCACATCTTGCATCGTTGAGTGGGATGTCAAGAAGTGATGTACAACCCAGCCATGCGAGGCATGTTCTGCGAGCGGTTCCGCACAAGAATGCAGGCCGTTGCGGGCAAATTCCCTGCAATCGTATTCCGGCCTCGAGTCTAGCTCGCCTTCCGCTCCATTTTCATCAATAGTGTGTATTATATGCTCGACCACAGGCGGCGTAGAATCGCGATTCATATTGCAAATGGCAGGTGGATATGGTTGAGTATGAATTGAGGCATCATCTCCGTAAGCCAGTAATCGGCGAAGATGGTCGTCATATAGCTCGAGAAATTCATTTTCCCAATTGATACGTGCGGCTTCGATTCCCTGATCCACTGTGTCAACGCGGTAAGCTCTAAGAAAACTTGCAAGCGTGTCGTATGCATACGTCGCTACATCAATTGGTAAGGCCATATCCCCGTCTCTTCGACTCGGTAAATCTGACCTATAGAAGTGTGCCATCCTGCGTCTTTGGAGTTGCCGAATCCGTGCTTCCGTAAACTCAAATGCCTTCGTTCTGACCATCGAATTGGGATCGTCCACTGGCTTAAGATGTGCGTAAAGACATTTGTTGAATCGAGGACAATAAAAACCTTCGATCGAGTTCAAGCTCGCCTCAAAGTCCCGGCAAAGGATTCTTTTCTTCTCCTTGTAGAACGAATTCATGATTAAAACTTTCTCAGACTGATTTCTAGGCATCTTCGCAGCTGGAAACACAATCTCCGATGGTCGCCTGCACAAGGGACATGCCCCTGTGTTCATGGGAGTATCTGCCGTTGAGTCGGGAGAAGTCCAAGCTGATGTATCAGAGCTTGAGCGCCATTGTTCAATACATTCTAAACAGAACTGGTGGTCGCACTCCTCCAGTAAGCCATACATCTCAGGCTTCTCGAAGCAGATCATACAGTCATCTTCGCCCAAGAGGGTCTCAGACATTGTGACTTCGAAAGGCTCTGTCTCAAAAGTCCGAAATTAGTGACGCGCACTGGACCGTCGAAGGCTTCTAGTCGACTATTCCCGAAAGATTATCAAGGAGACGTCTGATAATGCTGTATGACTCATGCGGATGCACAAGACGAGTTCTTATCTAAGGGGTCACAATGGTCGAGCAATAACGACCTGGAACAAAGACGGGGTGTGAGCGGCCCCACAATGTGATCGCAGTACGGTAGATGGGTAAGTCCTCTGCTCAAGTCATTCTGCTACCCGCCATCATTGATATCGACTGGCTCGCCCTTGCTCATCTCTGAACTCGCTACTCTGATTTCGCGTAGCGAGATCAGGTCATATAGGAAGTATCTTTGATAAAGACAGACGGAGCTCCTGATAGTCTCATGCCAGATACGCGGGACATCATGGTGACAATCTACTCCGAATTCACAGTGTCTGAGGCATTGAATAGCTCGGCAGACATGATTATTTGCCGATACAACTGGTCTTTAGTCGTCAATCACGATACAGTGATTCAAACAAGGCCAGCCGTGCCTCGAAAATAAAACACTTAACACAGATATCTTGGCTGTTACTGCCTGACGCCTCACTGATCTCTCCAATTTGACCTGCGCAGTAGTGGAGGCGATTCGGAGATTTCTGCTGCCATAGCGTCTGTAGCATTCTTGTACGTTGCTCTTGTCGCTCTAATGATCTCGGTTTCCGTCATGACTTCGAGTGGCTGCGTGCTCGCCTTTTCTCCTAGCATGTATTGGACAATCAGAATCGGGTCGCGATCTGATTGGAAAGCCGAACGATCAGAATTCCAAGGTCATTGCTTCACACATTGGAGACAATACGGCATGAACGCGGCCTCGAAGCAGAACATTCAATGAGTTGCGTGCAGGATTCCTCAGACATCAGGAGTACGATCGTTTCCTGTAACAGATGAACACCTTTCAGCTCTTGGAGATGTCTGGGACAGAACTCCGGAAGCGGGAGAGAAGACGAAGACGTGTCCCCTTCGTGCAAGGAAGTAGTGATCGCAATCAGTGCCATCGTGGACACAAACCGGCCCCGCAGTAGTGCCATCAGATCTCTGTTCTGGCCTCTTCTTACTGCTGAGAAGAGTCCACGACAAGGGAATGCTCGCTCTTGCGCTGAAACACTAAGTAAGGACCTTGCAGACGCATGCTGGATCGTTCGTCTCCTTTATTTCATTGATGACTGTGGAAGGGGACTATTCTAGCGACCGGTGCTCGGCTCCGATCATGGGTACACGACTTAATCGTCAGCAGACCCGTTTGTAAGCTCGTCACTAGTCTCGGTAAATCCAGGGACACTTGCGAACAGTCAAATCCCGCTCAATTGCTCTTAAGCAGGTAGAGCGACCGTCTCAGAAATAACAATGTCGTCAGTCGACAAGATGGCCATTAAAGGCATCCGTTCTTTCGACAGTAGGAGGTCACATGGTCGGCCCTGCTATTGCTGACATGTCAGATCACCAAAATGAGACCATTCAGTTCTTCTCTCCTCTTACACTCATTGTAGGACACAACGGCAGTGGCAAGACCACTGTCATCGAATGTCTAAAATATGCGACGACTGGACAGATGCCACCCAACACAAAGGGTGGAGCGTTCATTCATGACCCTGATGTCCGTTTGTGTCATCCAATCCTTGTAATTCACCCTTTAATATCTATAGGTTTGTGCAGAAAAGGAGGTCTTGGCACAAGTGAAGCTGTCTTTCAATAACACGAACGGGGAGCGCATGATATGCACTCGCTCACTACAGCTCACCGTCAAACCAGCAACTCGACAGATGAAGACACTCGATGGAACGCTAACCATACTGAAGAATGGGGAGAGATCAACGATCTCAACCAGGTGTGCCGACCTGGACTTACAGATGCCAATCAGTCTTGGCGTATCTGCTGCGATTCTGGAATATGTTATATTCTGTCATCAAGAGGATAGTACATGGCCTCTCTCGGAGCCTAGTATCTTGAAGAAACGGTTCGACGAAATCTTCGAAGCTTTGAAGTACACAAAAGCGCTTGATCAGATCAAGAGCGTCCGCAAGGAGCAACTTGTGACCGTCAAGGTCAATAATGCGAATCTAGCAGTCTATAAATCTGACAAGGAGCGTGCGGCTGGGTTACGAGCAGAGTCAAATGACCACTTGAACGACATCCAGTCAATGCGTGGTCGTATACGTAGCTTGGATGAACAGATGGCTGAAGCGATGCAAGAACAGAATGACTTGTTTAGGTCTGGCGAGCAATTTGAAAATATCATAGCTTCACTGAATCAGACTTCTCACGAACGCAAAGTGGCTGTAGAATCCCACGCAGATCTTTCCAGTAACGTAGTCGAGTATGAAGAATCTACTGAAGATTTGGAATCCATGCAATCGAACTATGCCGAGAACATCATCGCCCAGAAGGAGCATGCTGATGCTCTACGTCAGCAAATAGAAGAGGCGAGATTGGAAATGTCTATTATTCGCGAGAAGACCGACCAAGCGATGACTAGGGAAGGACAGTTGCGAGGGGAAGCAGAGCAATACGAACGGCAGTTACTGAAACGCGATGAGATCATCAAATCCATTGCCAGATCCCAATCGATCCGTGGATTCGATATGCAGTTAGAGGACGATCAAATCGTGGAATTCAAGAATATGTTGGCAAGACTGACTCAACAACAAGCCAACAAGCTTGAGCACCTTAAGCAGGAAGCTCGGTCTAAGGAGTCATTGGTGAACGACGAGCTGCAACAGATTCTAACAAGGCACGCGGAAACGGACAGCAGAATCGATTCCGCTCGATCTCAAATTAGATCAATGGAGGGAAAAGTCAAAGAACTGCAGACGAGCTATGAGCGAGATGCTGTAAGTGAATACGAGGCTACAACTCTCGAGAAGGAATCGCAGGATCTCGAGACACAGCTGCATAAAGCACAACAAGATGCTACGAAGTCGAACTGGGATAGTCAAATCAGACAAAAGAACATTGAGCTACGGAGTATGGAAGATCGCATAGAGTCCATCACTCTTGAAATCAACATTGGCACCCGACAAGCAGATACAAGAGCTAAACTCGCCTTATCAAAAAGCGAATTACAAAAGAAGACAGATACTCTGGCGGCACTGGTTTATACACATCGGAGCACCTTTCTAGAGGTTACCCGAAACGAACTCGATGTCATGACCGCCGAAGCTGACTTGCAGAAAACAATAGTCATGTATGAGCACGAGTTGGTCGACGCCGAACGAGAGAGCGACGCAGATGCAAAGGACGTTTCTCAACTAGAGGCACAGATTAGCGTTCGGCAAGATGAATTGAAGCTCCGTCGGAACGAACAAGATGATCATCGGGCACAATTAGCGGAAGTATTCGATGACCCTGACAATTTTGAAGCGGAAGTCACATCCATTGAGCAAGAATTGAGTACTGCTCAAGCGAATTTCTATCAAGCTCAGTATGCAGTCAAATTCTACGAACGCGCTGCCAGTTTTGCGCGTGAACGCAACTGCTGCCAGTTGTGCAACCAGGGTTTCGACGCTGATATAAGCATAGACGTCTTTCTAGAAATGGTTGAGCAAAAAAAGGGCATGGTTCCACGTCATCTCGCGAGTGCAAAGGAGAGCATTGAGCTATGCCAGCGTGATCTGGCGAATGCAAATTCGGTGCGCCCAGCTCGAGATGCATTGCGAAGAATAGGCCTTGAGATACCGAAATTGGAAGACACCCTGAAGCATCTGCAAGAGATATTGTCGAGTGCCATTTCCAAGGCGGACGTGGCCACTTCCAGGGTCTGTAACATCAGAGAAACTATGAAGACTTTGAGGAATTTAGAGAAGGCGGTCGCAGAAATGCTGAGAATGCGAAGAGAATCGAAAGAAGGTGAAACCTACTTGCGACAATTAGAAGCGGAATTACAATCTTCTGGATCAGTCCGAACCTTAGATGAAGTGCAAGAAGAATTGAGGGATGCTCAAGAAAGCGTTCGAACGATAAAAAAGTCCATCAGCACCCTCAGTGCAGATCGAGAGAGTTACAAGAGTAGAATTCAGTTACTGGATAATAAGAGAAGAGATGCTCTACTGGCGCAGTCGGAGTTGCAACATCGGCTCAAAGAACGGCAAAGTTTGCAGGCACGAATTGAAGAAGGTCGCGAGAACTTGAAAGAATCATATCAGGAAATAGCATCGCTTGAACGAAAATTGAACGAGGATCGACCTCGGTTAGCTCAATTGAGATCTGAACTAGAAACACTAAAGCACACGAACGACGCTGCAGAAACCATCGCCCAACGCGACGTTGCTAAGCTTATCGCTGCCCAGAATAGTCTTCTGAGTGCTGATTCTGACATTGCCGCTTATTTGAGCTCTGGAGGTCCGACTACTTTGCAACACTCTCGCACCGCAGTCGATACACTGAAACATGAGCTCGCATCGATCGAATCCAAGATCGAGAACATCACGAGCAAAGTGGCAGGCCTTGATCGGCAGCATGCTGACACACAGAATACTGCTCGAAACATTGGTGACAATATCAAACTTCGCAAGATTCGCAATGAGATAAGACGTCTGGATGGAGTCATAAGAGACTTAAAATCGAAGAACGCAGAACGAGATAGGGAGCAATACATCCTCGATTCTGAGAAACTCAAAGCTCATTATTCCTCCTTAGTTACAGAGCGTGCTGAATTACTCGGCCAAATAACACAATTGGATCAACAACTCAGGCGCAAACAGGTGCAACTGAATACTGAATTTAAGGATGCAGATGACGTTTATCGGAAGCACTTAATCGAGGTCCGTACCATGGAGAAGGCCAATGAAGATCTAGAGAAATATGGCAAGGCGCTCGACAAAGCTATAATGAAATACCATTCCCTAAAGATGGAAGAGATCAATAAGATTGTCGATGAGTTGTGGAAAGCCACGTATTGTGGTACTGATCTGGATACCATCTTCATTCAATCCGAGGGCGATTCCGGAACGGAAAATGCTGCGATGAACAGATCATACAAGTATCGCGTATGCATGGTGAAGGGTGATGCTGTATTAGATATGCGAGGTCGTTGCAGTGCTGGTCAAAAAGTCCTCGCTGCCATCATCATACGGTTGGCTTTGGCAGAATGCTTTGGCGTGAATTGTGGGATACTAGCACTAGACGAGCCAACCACGAATCTGGACAGGGAGAATATCGAGTCTCTTGCCAAGTCCCTAGCAAACATCATTGCAGCAAGGCGGGCACAGAAGAATTTTCAATTGATCGTCATCACTCATGACGAGGAATTCTTGCGCATGATGGGCTGTTCCGACTACTGCGATTACTACTATCGAGTGTCAAGGAACGAGCATCAAAAGAGTATCATAGAGAGGCAACGTGTCTCTACTGTGATCTGAATGTGAATTCTCCATACTTAATTTCGCATCATGATCTAAGCCAGGATTTTATCTTCGTAGGGCAATGAAGGAATTTACAAAGTCATCACGTGGGCCTGGGATTTCCCATCGGCGCTCATGACGGAGAACGAAATGTGGCAATACTCCCTCTACTTGTACCACCCGTTGTGAAAGCCAAGATTACATCTAGTAACATTGATGTATACTTTGTGTCATTAATTACTCTTGCAAATGACTTGTCGTGCTCAACATTACGCGAATGCCCCAAGGCAATATTTGGGATTAGTCGCACAACATGTCTCATCATGAGTGCCTCCTCCTTGCGCTTCAACATCTCGAAAAGATGCATCGACAGCCGTCAGTCCGAGGATGCAGATGGATTCAAGGAACAGAGACGTCCCAAATTTGTCTTTGGCCAGACACCGACGAGTTCAGCTCGCACGGCTCCACAACCACAAGTATCAGTAGACAAGACACCGGCGAACCTGATGAGACAACCACCGCGGTTCATTGCCTCAAGCACGGTCGACAGGGGAAGATCTGACGAGAGACTGGTGCTGCAAAAACGCAAGAGACCCGCAGACGAGGACATTGATTCCGACACCTCAGATTTCAACGATCACGTTCACGATCCGTTCAATGTCTCGGACGAGCTGGAGGAGCCGGTCGCACCGATAGAGACACCCAGCAAAAGAGCAGGACCACCACAATTCAAGTTACATACCCCGAATCCGTCCCAAAGACCGATCTCCCGCAATTCAGTGCGATCGACGGCCGAAGTCTTGTCTTCCCTTCGTTTCGAGACGATCGAGAGAGGAAGTGAGAATGTGACCTTGAATGCCGACTGGAGTCCCTACAAGAAACGGCTGCGGGCGGGAGACCAGGTCAAGTTTGTGCCCGGTGGTATGGCAGAAAACGTAGCTCTATGGATCTACGAAGAACAGCACGAATCATGACCTCCGATTTGCGGCATGCGCCAGTGTGACACGATCTCCCAAGATGACGTGTAGATATACAGCTATCGGCCCTTCTCATTACACAAGGGCAAGCTTCCCTGTCTATCGTTCGTCTCCTGCTGTCTGCTGGCGGCCCCGATGTCCGACGACGGCCGAGATTTCTCTTGGAAGCGCCACAAAAAGCATCCATCGGCTCACGTTGGGTCTTCTCTCAGGGCCCCACACTCTGAGCTGTCCTATAAAGTCATTCTCATATGCAAGATGAGAGACTTCCATCTCAGCGCATAGAAACGAAAGGGGAACCGACAGAGATGACTCAGTACATCTCCAACCTGACACCGCTCCGAAGCGCAATCCTCGTCGGATCAGTCTCGAGCTCCATCTTCTTCTTGGGCAATGCATCCCTCGCAATCATGGGTACTGTGCCAAGCATCCAATCAGGTCACATCAAGCTCAGAGAGAAGGAAAAAGCAGATCTCTGGCTCTTCTTCTACAATAGGGCGAAAAGTGTCATGGCTGGTAGTTCGGTCCTCTCGGCTCTCAGTTTCAGTGCAATCGCATATCTGCATCCAGAGAGCGGCGCCAAGACAATTGCACTTGTTGCCGGCATTGCAAGTGTCTTGATTGCTCCCTTCACGCTCATTTCAATGATGCCCATCAACCATCAGATCGAGGCCATCAGTCAGGGTGATGCCACAAAGGCACCTTATACGGATAAATTGATTGAACAATGGCGAAAGAAGCATCTCGTCAGGATGGTCTTGGGAGCCACTTCGTATCTCGGTGCTCTTGCCCTTCGAGAGACCATCTGATATCATATATATGTTGCAAATCAGACACCTGACCGACCTCTTTTTTCTTAAGAAACAACTACTTGGTCTTTCGTATTTTATCCTTAATTTTTCCTCCAAGTAAATGTCAATGACATGGTGCGCATGTGATGTTTTACGCGACTCGAAGAAACAGATCATACATTCTTGCCCGACCACGAAAAAGTCATTTGATCCTAAATCTTTGAATTTCCCAAGTTCCATTTCGACACGTCATTCGACTCATTCCACCTCACCAAAACTTTCCAGACCTTGACCGTCAACTCACATCATGGGCCAGAATCGTATCGCGCATATATGAAAGGAGGAGACTCCATGTGAGACTCCAACCTCCCATCAGTGTCATGTCCGATCGACAACAGGCATGTTGCAGCAAGCATGCACCTACGGACATGACCCAGACACTGAGAGAGACCCTCTTTACCGGCCCCTCCAGTATCCACTTTGCCATTGCCAACGACAACCTGCCTCGAGCAAGAGCAATCTTGGCCAATGCCCGTCGGCACGGTCGGGTCGAAGAGGTACTGCGAGAGCCAGATGCAGCAGGTTACCGCCCCACCCTCTACCTCAAGAGTATCGCCATGTGTCGGCTCCTAGAGTCCCATGGGCAACCGGTCCTCAGGCTTGCAGATGGCGCAGTCACGCCAGAGGGACAGCGGACGCTGCTGCATCGGGTCGCGGGTCGGGGTGATCTCGACATGGTCCGGTACCTGGTCGAGGCTGGAGTCAGGGACTCTAGAGTCGATCGAGAGGGCAAGTATGCCGCCGATTTGGCTCTCGAAGCAGGACATGACGATATTGCTCAAATGCTGAAAGGCAGACTCAGAACAGCAAATGTCTTGTCGACATGAAGGGGTCAAGACACTGGAAAAAAGCGAGACGACAATGAATTTAGATGGAGAAATGACACTTGAAGAAGCACGGCAATCAATCAAGGGGAGAGGAGGAAAGATTGGACATTGTGCCGTCATCATCATTTCGTATCGTTTATATGCTACATAGCTCGTAAGCTGCACAACTCCCTCATTCCCAAAGAAAAAGGTTCCATGGCACGATTTATGCAGAGCAACTGCCGTTTCCATGACAGTTGCCAAAACTCTCGTCATCATTTGTCACTTTCGAGGAACAAGCCATTGACCAGGCAGATGATGGCGACCGTCGAAAGGCATTGAATTCCATGCAGCGATTACTTTTTGGGTCCACCGAGCGGTTGACCGATATCCTTTCCTCGCAATTTCACACCCAGGACGCGTTCCATCTTGCCCAAGACTTGTTGCGAGGGAATCGCTCTTGCACCTTCGTAATCGTTGATGACACTTGGCTTCTCATTGCTGACATTCAGTCAGTCCAAGCAATTTCAGGAGTTGGTTTTAGTGCTTACATTTTCTGTGCCAAGTCGGATTGCTTCATGCCTTTGTCCAGCCGAGCTTTCGATATCGTCTTGCCGACGTCCGCATCGAGTTTCTTTGGTGCAGCGACATCATTCTCACGATCAATCTTGGCCAATCGCTGACCCTCGGTATCTTTGTGGGCCGCATTGCTACCAGCTGCAAATTTCTTCTCCGTTCCTACGATGCCACCGCTTCTTGCAGCAGCGTTGATCTCGGCCTGGGTCCTTGCCACTTGCGACGTTAGAGAGAGGTCCCTCGTGATCGTGTGTGTGTGCTTCCTCACCTCCAGTCCTGCCAGATGTGGACTTGCCAATCTTGACGACATCGTCCCAGCCTGTATTACTTGGTTGAAAAGCCATGATGAGAGTGAAGAGATCTGTCCTGTAGCGACAAGGGATGCTCTGATGGTCGTCATAAAAAAGCGCCTGCCAGTCTTGCAAGACTCATCATTAGATCATAGGGCTCACACTAAGAGCTCCTCCTCGGTTCCGTCTGTGGAAAGGTCTAGAATGAATGAATGAATGAATGGAAGAGGAAGAAGCACTGGAGCAAGCACTCTGGCAGGGTCATCATAGTACATACACCATCATAATCACGCTATCGCCAATGCTATGCCAATCCTAGACAATCACTCATCGGCCTGCAAGGCGTCCATTCGCATTTCCAATTCAGCTTCAAACTTTCTCAGTGTCGTAATCAGCCTCTGTTTCATGATGGGGTTGATTGCCCGTTCGATGTCTGCCTTCTTGCTCGCAATGACCTCCTGAAGATTCGTGATGCCTTCTCTTGCAGCTCTCTGACCAGTTTTCTTGACAGCTTGCTCCTTCGTAACGTCCTCATCTTCATCCGATCCTATCTCGCTACCATCACTTGAGCTTTGTGGAGATGCCACCGATGCCGGAGCTGAAGGAGTCGGCGCATCCTCTTCTTTGAATCTGATTGCCGGCGCGTGAGCAGAGACTGAACGGTCCAACGCCATGGGCGAGTTCAACTGTGCCTCGAGATCTGCCGCAAGGTCTTCATAGTCGGAGCCCTCTTCATCCTCCATAGGTTCATCATCATCGTCGTCATTGTCTGCAAACAGGCCCTGGTCGTTTGGCGTGTCTAGAGCTTCTCGCTCTAAATCATCCTTATCCATGATTGTGTAGGTAGTCTGTTCCGAATGACTGTCGAGAGAGAGCAGCCTATCGACTTCCTTCTCCACAGACTCTATCGTCTTGGCAGAAACTCGTTTCCTGAATCTCCTCGTACGTACGTTCCGGAGTGGTGGTGTCAGACCATGGGGGAAGACGAAATCCTTTGGATTGCTCGGGATCGCCAAGACGGTATCCTCATGAGAGATTCTGTCCCCGACCAGTAGCATTTGACAGACATCTGCGACCTTGAAGATGTTCTTGCGATCAAAGGACTTGTGAACCTCCGTGATTGTCGGAAGATCGACTAGCTTTGCAGCAAAAAGTTTCTTCTGCACGGTTACCACGGCATTGCGAGCGTCCTTAAACTTGATCGAAATTCCCTCCATAGACTCTTTCGCATCTATCCGACTGCGGACAAAATCGGCTTCACTACCAGACTTGAATCGCAGAACGATGTGGGTCTCGATGGTAGGATCATCCTCCTTGTCAGACGCTTCAGAATCGTAGCCATAACCGCCAACAAAGGATTTCCGCAGGACTATCTTTGATGACGCGGGCTTTATCTTGACCTTTTGTTGTCTCGGCGGCTTGATCTTGAACTTTGTCTGTGCAGGAGACGGAGCAACGACACTCGCTGCTGGACTCTGGCCAGTAGGAGCAGGCGTACTTGCCCCTCCGATCTTGAGCTTCAGCTTGACCATCGTGCTGGTAGTCGTTCTATCTCATCGAAGTGAACTTCCTGTAAACAAGACGATAAATGGCAATAGCAACAAGCGGAATATTGTACTGTCAGACTATAACCCACGACTCATATGAAGCTTGTCGCAATTGCCAAAGTACACACAAAACTGCTCTCGGCCCGCCCACTCATCCAAGACAGATCACGTGTTGGAGTGTGGAGATCTTCTGAGTTTCCTCCACAGCTTTCATATTTCGTGGATAATGACGACGACGAACAGGTGAGAAAGCAAAAGCTTGTATATATCCACGAGGAGTCCGGACTTGACTGCAAGTTGTGTGATTGCAGAAGCCTTTGCGCTCTCGGAATGTCCAGCTTCACAAAGATTTCTCATACAATTTGATCAGGCGAGACAGACTTAAGGAGCACTACAATATTCGCAATGCATTCAGACTGAAGTCCTCCGTACGACACATGATTCATCCTCGCTCCAGATTCTACGAATCATCTTCCACTTCCTCCGACGATGACAGTGGTGTCGACATCACGACCAAATCCGAAGCGAGACGATCTCCGGGATTCTATATCATACAGTGTCGTGCCGCCATGAATGGCCGCCATATCGACTACCTCAGGCTTTCCTATTCCCTCAACCTGTTGCTCAGCAAGGCGACAAAGCCCTCTCACTTGCTCAATGCTGAATTGAGAGTCGCAAGCCTGCGACTTTGTCGACAGATACGGACACTTCTCGACAGTGAAGCATTTCCCAAGGATCGACATGCCAGACGACGCGTCCTCAATGCAGCACAAGCAAAAGCATCCCTCGTCCTCCAACAAAAACACGACGCCATTCTCTCTGCCATCGAAAGCCACTTTTCCACACAATTACCTGAGGAATTGTTTAGTGAAGCAGCAAAGCCAACACTTGACAATTTGGAACGGTATCTCCTGATGAATCCCTTAAACCCAATTCCCATCGAGCTCCTCAACACGTTCAATCTGGTAAGTCGGACCGCAATATTGCTTTTCGTAGAAATCGATGCTAAGTCACTCAGGGTATAGTTCGAGCAGTAGTATGTTGACACTCAGCTAATTTGCATAGTCTGTATTCGTGAGCAGGCTGCGTGAAGTTTCCCCGGAGATGATACTAATGCTGCATAGCCATACAAGCACTTCTTGACCTTTACGGCGCTGCTGAAAGATGCATCGTCCTCCAGAACCCATCGACGGGCAAACTCAAGCGATTGACTGTGCAATCACTGCAAGCCAATTACAAGGCCAAATTCAAGGAGAATGAGAAACACGCAGAGATACAGTCCTTGACACTTCTCTGTTGTTCTAAAATCATAGGTCTGACCATGTCAATGGAGACTGCTGAACAGCTGCTCGACACCCGCATAGATTGTGCAAATCTGCCAGACCACTTACGAGGCCTCATTGCACGAACTGCGTTCTGTCTGGATTAATCCGAGATGCTTTGGGAAGAGAAGCATCATCTTGCAGGCACGAAAACTTTGGGTAGATACGCATACCGAGAGTACACTTCCCTCAAATTGACTGTCCATTCTCCTCGTGGTGTTTTGGCACTCGTGTAGCATGTCTATTGTAATTGCAACCAAGTTCGTCACATGCAGAGATGTGTAGATCATTGCGACCAATCTCGTCATTTTCCATCGGTGTCAGTGCTCAGTAATATCCACCGGACCCTGCGTACTTGTCCTCGACCAGGACTGGACCTTGATTCAGATTCGGAATTTTGAAGGGCGTCACTCTGACTAAATCACGGCCAGAGGGCAATTTAGCTTGAACATTCGCAAGACTTTCGATCGATTGGAAAGTGACATGTTGATTCTCCTTTGTCCATTCTCTCAGCAGATTTGTGGCACGTTGTCGATCGTCTGTCTTGTCGGATCCGAATAGCCCTTCTGCATGCCGAGCACAGGTTATGGCAAATCCGACATTGCCAGACTTTGCTTGTTCCGTGCCCAAGAAGAGATACGCATGTCCCAAGGCCCGACTTTGTTGCAAGGTGATGTATGCCTTGAGGGAAGAGGTGATTTGTTTGTGCATCGCATGAGATGAGAGAATGCCAAGTGCAGCAGCATATCGATCCGCTGATCCGATTGAAAGGCGACAGAGCATGGAAGTCGTGGACCCTTTCGTGTTGCTGGACGAGGACGATTCATTCGCTTGCAAGAGTCGTGAGATGGCCAACATTTGCGCATCTGCCAGGGTCATCTCCATCAGGCACGTACTCAACTGCGCATGACCTTCGGGAAAATCTGGCGACTTTGGATTACCAGAACTGACATGCGACGACATATTGTGCTTGCTTTGGTTCTGTAAGGTGGGTAAGAAATCGAGGACACCAGCGGCCTTGCACAAGAGCTCGATTGATCGCTGTGAGTTGTGAGATGACAGGTGACCTGCATATTGGGAGAGAGAATAGACATATGTCAAAAGGACAAAGATGAGTTCATTCTCCAGACCAGGAAGGTCGAGTCTCGAGATTGCTTTTCCCGGAATCAGTCGGTGATCGAAAAAGGTCGACCTCCAGCTCGTGACGAGTGGGAGGTCGCATCTGAATGCTATTGCCGGATTGAGATCCTTGTTGGGAACCACATCATCATCGTGATTCGTGCTTGGATCCGATGAGCTCGTCCCGTGGTAAATTGTGAAAAGGAGGGGGAGATAGTCCTCGAGAATCTTGATGATGCCAAGAGTATCCTTGTCGTCACTCCTCTTCAATTTCTTCAAGCTGTCTCGCAACTGAGCCCTGTGTGTGCTCGCGGCGGTCAGAATAGCAAGGCCGCGGGCATCACATTCCTTGACCCTGGACGCGAAATAGAACGCACCCGTTGTAGGCAGAGTATAGTCATACGGCATCCAGCCGAGGGCTATGAAAGGGAGAGTGGACGGCTATAGTACGATGTGCTTTCACCAAGTATTCTTTCCACGTCTTGCATGAGCCAGAATTTGTGGAGATTCTTCATTGAGTGAGTAGTGGTGCAGCAGAGTAGCACGTGACTTCCAAATTGGCCCCGTGTGGGACTCGCGGCTCCACAGCTGACAGAGTTGCTCTTCTCTTGTGAGATGCCACTGCTTCTGCAGGTCTGTGGATGGAGTTGTGAGTTTTGGCCTCTGCAAGTCATACTCTGCAACATATGTACAGCTGTATTGTCTAACCCTGAATCTATCCTAGTGGTGTCACATTCAAAGGAAGCTATGATTGTGCAGACACACAGCGAATGAATGTCTTGAATTGAGAGATTCCTGTGGTCTCATGAAGAGGATAGTTGGCAGGCTGATAAATCGAGAAACGCATACGCGAAACATAGTCTGGCAAGCAAAATACGAACCAGAGTGCTTGCTGCATTCTAGGTGTGCATCAGTCACATGCATAGCCTTGAGCCCGGATGTGTCACGAGCCGGTCAGATGCCGCCCAGCTCCAAGATTCGCAAGGAGAGGTGTTTGCGTGCTCGATTCTGCTGATGCAAATCTGCAGAAGAGGAACTCAAGGTCGATGTTATCGAGCATTGAGCCTATCGAACAGACTTTTTATTCTTCTTCGACTTGCCGTTGCCGCCGACAGGTTTCAAGTGATCTGGCAGCCATGCACCCGATCCCTGATTAGGGAGAATCAGGGGACTTTCAGCCGAGTCGAGCGAGACTGGCTCCGGTCTGGGAGCACCCATGGGAAGCTCAACTATATCACGACGTTGTAGGGTTGCCAAGTACTCTGGTGGCAGATCCTCCCTTCTAAAGGCCTTCTTTTGTGTCGTGATCCTTATTTGATTCTTCTTGAGTGTCGGATCGAGGTCGTGCTGTGTCGGCCTCCTCTTCTTCCCTCCGCCCCGAATGGCAAAGAACACGGCACCGACTGAGACCACGACGGCAGCCACGAGCCATGACTCGACCATCTTGCCACAAAGATCACCTCTGCGCCTCACTGCCGGTCAGTGTTGCGTATCAGTGTATGCCTAGGACCAGCCAAATACGGCCTCTTGTCCATCACATAGTAAGGCTGGGCAAGACTGGACAAGTAATCTTGTAGAAGGCTACTTATGAGGGTTGCATGAGTCTGAAATGAATGAAGCGCAAATTAAACACCCTTGATTCGTTGCGCACGAGTTGATTGGCCATTTTCTCAGATCTCGCTTGGCCTTCCCAGTCAGGGGAATTTCGTCTGTAGGAAAGAATGATTCGTACGAGCTAAAAGTCGCGCACTTCCTTACCCACCACGACATTGAGATCTGGCAGGAGATAGATACACCGGACTATCATGGTTCTTCATTCCTTCTATTGGCGTTATGCAGGCTCTCATGTGCAAGTGACCGGAGACTTTGACAAATGGAGTGCGACAATCTCGATGCAAAAGACAGAGGAAGGGCACTTTGTGAAAGTCGTCGACTTGCCTGCAAACTCCAAGGTCTATTACAAGTTCGTTGTCGATGGTAATTGGTGCGTCGACGGTGAGGCTCAGAAAGAGGGCGAGGGTGCACACGAGAACAACTATGTGCTAACCGGCGCGCCCCAACCCGCTGTTCTAGGTAACGATGCGGCTCTCGAGGATGGGCTGCCCGTTCTCGGTCATGGCGCGGCCTATGTCACTCCCTCAGAGCATGTTTCAGGTGCGACCACAGGCAAAGCCGCCGCAGTCACAGATGATTTCACCTCGGAAATCAAGACGAATGTCGGTGTCGCTAAAGAGGTACAGACAAACCAACCGAGTCTGATTGGTATCGGCGGCTCCTCGAACGAAACCTTCGCAACACCAGTCCTTGCATCGGCAACATCGACTACCTCTGCTGCGACTCCGGCTAATGTCACAAAGTCTCACTACGACGACTCTGGCCCTTCTCCTTCTGATCCACAAGCCGTGAGAAGTGCTCGAGACAACCCAATTTCCGAAGCCTATACAAATGCCGTGTCACAGCTTCCTTCGTCGGAAGAGATCAAACATGAGGTTGAGCACGTTGCTGAGATAGCAGGAGGATTTTTGGCTGCTGGCCTTGCTGCAGGAGCTGCCGCTCTAGGTCTTTCGAATGCCACGACACACACGGAATCTGCCCCGATTACAGGTCACACGAGCGAAAAGAACGAAGCTTCATCCTTTAGTGCTCTCGCAAGCAAACATCTGTCTAGTGACACAAAGGGCGTGGTCTCGAACACGCAGACTACTGCTGCCGCGGCAGAGTCGAAAATTCCGCAGACGAGCACCCTCGAGCAAACAGCCGTCGCTGCTGCAACTTCTGCTGCTACTAATGCTTACAACGCCTCTGGACTTTCGGGACTCACCGGTGTCGGCGCCCCTGTGTCATCTCTCTCGAAGGACGGCACAGTCGGTTTCACCGGGGTCGGTACTGCCGTCAACCAAAAGACTGGTGTCATTGGCACGTCCAAGATTGTACAAGGCATACACGATGCCAATCCCACAGAGGATACCCAGACGGCTCGTCTTGCTCACGATACTGCTGGAGACTTGCTCAGAAATCACGAGGATGGTGCCAAGGTTGAGCGCATCGGTGAGCACGCCGTCCTCGCTGAGGTCGGCCTTGGCGGTGCTGCCATAGGCACAGCTGTCGTCACAGATGACACTATTTCCAATGCCAGCGCTCTCGCAGTACCTGCTCAGGCTGCCGAACACCTCCAGAGTTCCGCCACAAGTGCACCATCGGCAGTCGTTCCTGCTGTTACCACCTTGGTTACAGAACGTGCAGTTCCGGCAGTCTCCTCTTCTGGTCAGGACACTGGATTGGCCCCAGCGCTTCAGCACGACGTAGTCGCCCCCTCGACGACGAGTACTGCCGCTACTGTGCCCCAGACCACCTTGGTACAAGAGAGCAATTCGGCCAAATCAGTTCCTGCTGTCGAGTCCATTCGCGACACGCCCGTCACAGCTTCCAAGACTACAGGCGCAACTGTCACTACGCCGCAAGGCGTCCCAGCAGAGACCGCTACGAAGGTACCTGCAACAAGTGCCACTGCTGCTACCAAGAAGCCTGTCACAAGTGCGCCCACAACGGCTGCTTCGAGTCCTGCTAAGCCGGGTGTCATGCGACAGACTTTGCGGTCTGAGCCAGCGGCCAAAACACCGGCAGCTAATCCTGAGCCCGCTACGGCTGAGGGCAAGAAGAAGAAGGGTCTCTTGCGACGCATGAAGTCGATGTTTGGTAACAAACAATAGATCATTCAGTACTCAATCTGGCTAAAGATCTCCGTCCTCCGAAATTCTGTAATCTCCTATAATCTCCAACTGCCGTTGCTTTATTGTTGCAATTTAAGATATAATTCATAGTCACGTAATCAATCATGTACACTCACTAGCATTGCTCCCATTGGACAATCTATTCGGCCCTCCAAATTTGAAGTGGACAAAAGCAGAAAGTAGAACATGATTCGAGCGTGTGGGGCGTGGTTGCCAGAGTGGAACCGAGGAGAACGAGCTAAAAGTCGGGTCTGCATTTCACGAGTCTGCCAAAAATTATGTCGAATTATTAGCGAGGCTTGCTGAGGAAAGAGTCATAGCAAGTGATAGCACAGCAGCTTGGCCGGAGATAAGAGAGACACTCCTACTCAGAATCACTTCGGTGTCTGGTCTGTTGCAGTCTGATCCTTCAGTCTTGAAATGTCCATCACGAAGGTTCAGATACTGGGCAAGGACTCAATCCATGTCGGTTACAATCTCATAGGACATATCGTGCACACCTGTCTATCGGAACTGCCCTCATCGACTTATGTGCTAATCACAGACACGAATATTGCTCCACTCTACCTCGACAAATTTGCAGATGCAATTCAGACGGGGCTGGCGAACCGTGATACCTACAAGAGATTACCTGTAGGTGCTCGCTTCCTGTCGAATGTCATTGAGCCCGGAGAGACGAGCAAGAGCAGAGAGACCAAGGGTGAATTAGAGGACTGGATGTTGAGTCACAGGTGTACGCGGGATACTGTCATAATTGCTCTAGGAGGTGGAGTTATTGGCGACATGATTGGATTCATGGCCGCAACGTTCATGAGAGGAGTCAAATTTGTTCAAGTGCCGACCACTCTGCTGGCTATGGTCGACTCTGCGATTGGAGGCAAGACGGCCGTTGACACACCCCTGGGCAAGAACTTGATAGGATCGTTTCATCAACCAGAGTTCATCTTTGAAGATCTGTCTTTCCTGAATACACTGCCCAATAGAGAGTTCATCAATGGTATGGCCGAAGTCATCAAGACGGCAGCCATATGGAATGCTGAAAAGTTTACTCTACTCGAGAACTCCGCCAGTATGATACTCGAGATCCTATCACGACCTGTGTCTCACGATCGATTCGATTCTGTTCGGGATCTCTTGCACGATGTCGTCATCTCCTCGATTGCTGTCAAGGCCGAAGTCGTTTCTGCAGACGAGAAAGAGGGTGGAATGAGAAATCTGCTCAACTTCGGCCACTCTATTGGACACGCATACGAGGCCATCTTGACTCCCGAGATATTACATGGAGAGGCCGTGTCGATTGGTATGATCAAGGAGGCAGAGCTGTCAAGATATCTTGGTCACTTGTCGCCGGACGCTGTGGGTCGGCTCGCAAAGTGCCTGGCTTCTTGGGGCCTCCCTACAGCTGTGGAGGACAAGTTCATCACATCCAAGACAGGTGGTCGCAAGACCCCTGTGGACAGATTACTCGATATCATGGCCGTGGACAAGAAAAACAGTGGATTGACGAAGCGTGTCGTCTTGCTGAAGAAAATTGGTCAATGCTACGAGATGCAAGCAACTAATGTCCTAGACGAGCACATTCGAATCGTCCTTGCGCCAAATGTTTATGTCCATTACTCGCTGCCAGAGGCTGCGAAAGGGAGGGCACCAAGGATTGTATGTCGCCCTCCAGGCTCGAAATCGATTTCCAATCGTGCCATGATCTTGGCAGCGCTTAGTGGAGGGACCACGATCCTCACCAATCTTCTCAGTTCTGATGACACTCGATACATGCAGTCAGCACTCGAGCTTCTAGGTGCTGCCTCATTCTCTTGGAAAGACGATGGCTCTCTGCTCGTCAAGGGCACAGGCTCGCTCAAACATCCTGGCGCAGGCAGAGAGATATTTCTTGGTAACGCTGGTACGGCTGCTCGGTTCTTGACCAGTGTCGTGACACTTGTTGCTGGTAAGGAACCTGTCGTCGTTACAGGAAATCATAGGATGAAGGTTAGACCTATTGGGCCTCTGGTGGACACTCTCCGCTCAAATGGATCTCAGATTGAATATTTAGCCACTGAGGGCTGTCTTCCGCTCTCTGTTTGCCCTGGATTCAAAGGCGGTAGGATGGAGCTTTCTGCCAAAGTGTCTTCACAATACGTCTCGTCTTTGCTCATGGTGGCACCTTTTGCGCAAGAACCTGTCCATCTTTTCCTGACCGGTGACAAGGTCATCAGTGAGCTTTACATCGACATGACAACCACCATGATGGCCGCCTTTGGTATTCAAGTTGAGAAAATTTCTTCCTCGGAATACAAGATTCCCCTTGGCCACTACGTTGCGCCTTCGGAATATGAAATTGAGAGCGATGCGAGTTCTTCTACTTATCCGCTTGCACTGGCTGCTTTGCTGGGTAGTGAGGTGCACATTCCCAATATCGGATCTGCCAGTCTACAGGGAGATGCAAGGTTTGCAAAGGACGTACTAGAGCCTATGGGTTGTCTAGTCACACAAACAGCAACGTCGACTACAGTAACAGGTCCAGGACGTGATCAGTTGCGAGCCATCAAGACTGTAGACATGGAACCAATGACAGACGCTTTCCTTACTGCAACGATTCTGGCGGCGGTCACCAGATCAGAGATGTCGATCACTGGAATCGCGAATCAGAGGGTGAAGGAGTGCAACAGAATCGCAGCAATGATCACTGGTTTGCGGCAATTCGGTGTACAAAACACGGCAGAGCTGCCTGATGGTTTGACCATAAACGGTGTAGGGTATGACGGTCTGAGGACGCCTGAGGCTCAGTATAACGGAGAGGGTATAGACACTTATGACGATCACCGCGTCGCCATGTCGTTCTCCTTACTCGCAGCAGTGACACCTGGCAAGACGCTCGTACTTGATAAAGGTTGTACAAGCAAAACATGGCCGTACTGGTGGGATGTCCTCTCTCGGGACTTTGGTGTCGAGATATCTGGCGCAGATGAGTTGCCTGAAAAGCCAAAAGCTTCTGTCAATGGCGAGTCGTCCATTATTGTGGTCGGCATGAGAGGTGCGGGCAAGACCACTATGGGGTCCTTAGCTGCCAAGATTCTCGGTCGACCTTTTATAGATCTTGATGACATGCTCGAGGCCGATTATGAGAAGAAGATCGCGACAATCACTGAGGAGCAAGGTTGGCCAGCTTTTAGAAGGATGGAGACGGCCACACTCGACAAATTTATCAAGACCAAAGGACAGGGCTGGGTAGCTGCCTGTGGAGGTGGTATAGTTGAAACGCCAGACGCTGTGGAGCTATTGCGAAGTTTCGCGGCATCTGGCGGCATCGTCATTCAGATACATCGTGACATTGATCGCATCGTCCAATTCCTGTGCGAGGACAAGACGAGGCCGGCTTGGAACAAATTGAAGGGTAATTCTGCGGAAGAAATCATGGCAGTCTGGCACAAAAGACAACCACTGTTCGACTCTGTGGCCAATTTTCAGTACTACTCTACAGATCTGAGTCGAGATGATGACAAGCCCTCAAAGGCCGGTGCCTATGCTAGATTCCTGAAACATATTCAAGGTCGGGAGGACAAGCACGCCGACCTGCTACGGAAAAAGCGCAGCTATTTCCTAAGTCTCACGTATCCTAACATCCAGCAAGGTCTGCCTAACCTCGACAGCGTGACGGCAGGCTGTGACGCCATTGAATTACGTGTCGATCTCCTACAGGAAGGATCAGAAGAGATTCCATCTCTGAAATATGTGTCGGAACAGGTAGCCACATTACGAGATCATTCCGATCTGCCAATCATCTTCACCGTCCGAACAAAATCGCAAGGAGGACGATTCCCTGATGATCGTGAGGACGCTGCTTTGCAACTCATGCTCATTGCGAGCAAATGGGCAATCGAATACATTGATTTCGAAATGACATGGTCTGAAGCTGCATTACGCCAGGTCCGCAAATATGCTGTCTGTTCCAAGATCATTGCGTCCTATCATGATGTTGCTGGTCGATTGAGTTTTGCCAGCACATCTTGGACGGAGCAGTACAGAAAAGGTTGCGAGATTGGCGACATTGTAAAACTCATCGGCAAGGCCCACTCGATCGAAGATAACTTTGCTCTTGCACAATTTCAATCGAAACTGCCCAAAGACAATGCCAAACCCCTGATCATGATCAACATGGGCAGCGAAGGCACTCTCTCAAGGATCCTCAGTCACTTCTTGACACCCATCACGCACGAACTATTGCCCTTTAAGGCCGCACCAGGACAATTGTCCATCAAGGAAATCAACGCTGGACAGGCACTCCTCGGCCAACTACCACCGAAGCAATTCTACATCTTTGGCAATCCAATCTCCCATTCTCGTTCGCCAGCACTCCACAACGCAGCCTTTGCAAGCTTCAACTTGCCACACCAGTATTCCCGTCGAGAATCCTCATATGTGAAGGAGTACCGGGCAATACTGCAATCTGATGATTTCGGGGGTGCTTCCGTCACCATCCCTCACAAACAGGCAATCATTCCCCTTCTCTCCCAAATCACACCTGAAGCACAGGCCATCGGAGCCGTCAACACAATCTCTCGCATGTCTGATGGCAGTCTCCTCGGTGACAATACAGATTGGCTCGGTATGCAAAACTCCATCAAGGCCTCTCCTGCCTTCAAACCAATCACTGACTCTACCATCGGCGTCGTCTTTGGTGCCGGCGGCACCGCCAGAGCCGCCATCTATACCCTTCACCATCTCGGCATCCGTCGACTCTTCCTCGCCAACCGGTCCCAGACGAACCTCGACTCCCTCCTCTCCACCTTTCCCTACCTTGGACAACTCGACGAGGCCGCCCTGACATCCTTCCAATCGAGCGCGGCCTCGCAATTCATCGTCATCTCGACGGTACCGGGAGACAGTCCCCTCGACCCGGCCCTCTCTCACCTCGCCACCTCCCTCTTTACGAGCCCCTCGGTTTCCCCAATCCTGCTCGAAATGGCCTATAAACCATCCACCACACCGTTCATGGCCCTTGCCGCATCACATGGATGGACCAACGTCATTCCCGGCCTCGAACCACTCTTGCATCAAGGCGTCCGTCAATTTGAAATCTGGACGGGATTGAGACTCGTCGACCTCGAGCGATCGAGACTTGCCATTCTGCATGGATCAGATGATGGCAATGACTCTTCTGTGTCCTAGATTAAGCTTACTGAAAGGTCTGATAGAATAATTACGCTAATAGCATTGAATCATTCACTGAAGAATTCACTTGGCACACCCGAGTATCATGTTTGCAGCCGTGATGTACCTGAATTCCACCGCTGTTCCCTAAAATGCAATTATCAGAATGACTGGAAAGTTTGGCAAATCAAGGATTAATCGAGTGTCTTCAAAAAATTTCATAGTACACACACAAGATCAGTCTAGGATGAAATAAAGTCAGCCTAGTGATTTTTCTTCTTGGATACAGATGTTGAGAGACCGCTATGAATATGCATAAAGTATTTCGTAAATGTCCCACAAGTGCACCACATGCGCGTAGTGAGCAAATGAGGAGCTCGTAAATGTTAAGCATGGTGTCTATCTAGGCGGAAGTATCTTGGACTGTTTCCGTTGCAGGGGTATCGGTCTTTCGGTCCATGGCAACCTTCACGGCAAGCTCATTCTCACCAACCTTTTGACCGTCCATGCCTTTTAGTGCTGCAAGCTGCGAAGCTTCATCGGCAAATGTCACGAAGCCAAATCTACGGTTTAGTCGTTGTTCACCCTTCTCAGCCAATCTCTTCACCATGAAGCGAGGTAATAGTCGAAGGGCAACATGAGCAGAAACCGGCTTGTACTTGGCAAAGATCTCTTCGAGACCGTCATCTGTGACCTTGGGATCCAAGCCTGCAACAAAGAGAGTCGTCGTCGAGGGAACACCATCAGCTGGAGGTCCTTTCTCTCGAGGAGCTCTTGTTTTTGTAACGGTACCATTAGGTTTGTCAGAGACTGATGCGTCAGCAGTCTCTACAGTCGAATCTGTCTTCTTGTCTGCTCTAGGCTTTCTGACACGCTTTTTCTTCTCTCCCTCACCAGTGACAAGGGCTGAACCATCAACATTATCAGTCACCTTACTGTTGTCAGATGTCTCTTCGGTTTTCTGCAAAAACGTCAGCAATTTGCAGGCAAGAACATATATGCAGAACTCACGGTTTGGGACTTTGTAGACTTTGTCTTAGGTTTTCTCTCCGACAAAGGTCGAGCAATGGCAACATTGATTTCGCGTTCACCTAGAGTCTTGCCATTGAGAGTCTCGACGGCCTTTTCTGCCTGTGCGTCATTTTCGTAACCTACAAACGCGATCCCGGAGGGCTGAGTGCTCTTGGTTCGATAATTTCGCTTGGTGGGAAGTGTGATGCTGACACTACCTCGTTAGGATGTGTCCTATGTGAAAGGAAATGCTTGGCACGTACATCTCACCAGCCTGCGAGAAAAGTGTTCTAAGCTCGTCTAACGCGTTAGAACGTGCTGAAATTTATCTCTTCATCGGTCATACCTTCAGTTGTGTCGAAATTGAGATTGCCAATGAAGACACGATGTTTGTCATCAACAACGGGTGTGGAAGTTGCTTCGCTGCCAACGACTGCCTCTTTTACGGCACTGACAGCGTCCAGAGTAACATCTTTGATCTGTTGAGCAAGTTGATTGGTGTCCATTGAAATTGACATGTGGGGGTATTTCTTTTGCTTGAGAGGTCTGGAGTTTGAAGCAAGATTGGCCTATCGTTGAAAGTAGCGGTGCTATCGAATAAGGGGTTTGAATAGAGTTGGAGATATGAATGGAGTCATTGCCGTAGCGAGCTGAGGAGCAGCGAGAGAAGCTAGTTTGGCTGATCAAATTGCTGCCTGACTGATCGATGATCAATTCACCAGGGTTTCTCGCTCTCTCTCACTCTTGTTTCATGCCCACTCAGCTTCACGTGTAATCGTTCTTTCTACCTATGATGTAAGAGGAGCTCATCCAAGGGTCCCACAGAATTTATTATTGCAGCCCAGATCCAAGTGGCGCATCCTCACAATAGTCATGCCTCACGAGGATATAATGCGTATCAGCTTAGTCTACTTCATTAAGACTAGTCACTGCAGGACGGATGATCATTGTATATAGATGAAAGTAGACTTGCGTATGCATAGATCACTCTTCAGTAGGATTCTCACTCGGCAGCAGATTTTGCCTTGTTTCAGATATGCTTCTGGAATGGCAAGTGTCTCTTCCGAGGCAGCCAAGACGAGGAATCTGGGCATCATTGCCCACATAGATGCTGTATTTGTTCTTGACGCTTGCTTTTCTGTGCTCATGACATCAAGGGAAAGACTACAACAACGGAGAGGATGCTGTTTTATGGCGGATTTATCCCTCGCATAGGGGGTGAGTGTAATCTGGGTTCGACCTTCCGTCTGTCCTTTATCCTGACCTTGTAGAGGTCGATCAAGGCAATACAGTTATGGACTATCTACCGGCAGAAAGGGAGCGTGGCATCACCATCCAAGCGGCGGCAATTACCTTTCCCTGGCGAGATCACCGTCTGAACCTGATTGACACACCAGGACACGCTGATTTCACATTCGAGGTCGAAAGATCCCTCCGAGTCCTCGATGGTGCAGTGACAATCTTGGATGCTGTGGCAGGAGTAGAAGCACAAACTGAGAAGGTCTGGAAGCAGGCCAACGTCCGGCAAATTCCTCGCATGGTCTTTGTCAATAAAATGGATCGGGTGGGTGCCGGCTTCGGCAGGACAGTCTCTGAAGTCGCCTCGAAACTGAACAGCAGACCACTTGTGCTACAGCTGCCCATCTTCGAACATGGTCTCGATGGAGGGAACTTTATCGGCGTCTTGGACCTCCTCTCCATGCAATGTCTCATCTGGGCTGAAAAATCAGATGGCAAGGATGTCACGATCCATCCAGTTCATGGATATGCAAACACTGAACTTGTCGCTGAATCCATTCTCGCGCGCGAGGCACTCGTCGAGGTCCTGTCTGAGCTCGACGAGGTCGTGGTCGATGCATATCTGGAGCATGAAGATGCCAACAAGATACCGATCGGCATCTTGAAGCACTCCATCAGAAGACTCTGCCTGCGTGGCGCGATTTTTCCAGTACTGGCCGGTGCCGCATTTCGCAACATTGGCATTCAACCCTTGCTCGATGCCGTCCTCGATTATCTCCCATCTCCTCTAGATAGACCAGATCCCGTTGTCGTCCTTGATGGCAAAGAGTCTGCTCTCTCAAAGGCCGCTGGCGCCTGTGGCCTCGCCTTCAAGGTCATTATCGATCAACAACGGGGACCGATGGTGTTTGTTCGGATGTACAAAGGGTCCATCACCCGTGGCTCGACACTCTACAACACCACCACCAAGACGAAAGAGAGAGCCATGAAGATCTTGCAAATGTACGCCGATGAGGCGCGAGAGGTGGATCAAGTGGCAGAAGGCAACATCGCCGTGATTCTCGGCCTGAAGGATACAAAGACGGGCGATACCTTGATCTCCGCCAGAGACAGCAACAAGACCCTCCTCCTCCAACCAATTCCCGTCCCACCACCAGTCTTCATCGCCACACTAGAGACTGACACGGTCTCTGAGGCCAAAGCACTCGACCTCGCCCTGACGGACCTCTTGCGGGAGGATCCCAGTCTACGGGTTTCCCATGATGATGAGACTGGCCAGACACTGCTCAGCGGCATGGGGGAGCTTCATCTCGAAATAGCAGGCAACCGTCTCCTCAACGACTTCAAAGCCAAAGCCGAGATTGGAAAATTGAGGATCGGGTATCGGGAATCGGTCACCAGCACGACGACCATTGTCGACAAACTATTCGAACGTCAACTAAGCACCACCGGCACCGGCGCCGGCACCAAAACCAGCATCCGACTGTCCATCACCCTCCAACCCCTGACCGTCCATCTCGAGCCATCCGCTGCACATAGACCTCTGCTAGACGGCAATCTAATCGACATCCAGCTACCCCCGACCCCACACGCAGACTTCAGCGACCTGGACGCCCGTCGAGCTCTCGAGAACGGCTGTGCCGCAGGTCTCTCGAGAGGTCTGCTCCTTGGCTACCCAGTCCACCATGCCCACATCACCCTCGCCCTCCCGCGGTTCGAGCAAGACTCGAGCCTCGGCAGTCTCTCCCATGCCGCCCAGGCCATCACACAAGCAGCTCTGGACCGACTGGGGCCCGACCAGATGGCCGTCCTGGAACCCATCATGGCAGTCACCCTCACCCTCCCCGAGACCAATCTCGGCACAGTCATCAACGATCTCACTGGTACCCGTGGTGGACAGATCCTCTCGCTCGACGACGACGACGGATCAAAGGATGCATCGTCCTCCGTGTCGGAATCAGAGGTGATTGGGAAGATTCCCATGAGAGTCTACATTCCAAAAGACAACACAATGGTCAGTGGTCGGCAGCAGCCTTCTCTGACGAATGGGAATCTCTCGAGGGTGGTCCAGGCAAGGGTTCCTCTCAAGGAAATGATTGGGTATTCCAGAGCCCTCAGGACGCTCACCGGTGGTCGAGGGTCCTTCTCCATGAACATTGGCAATTTCGAACCCATCAGCCAACGCAATCTACTACAGCTGCGCCAGTCTCTGGGTCTATGATGAGAAGCATGGTGATGACGATGATAATAATAAAACAAGATAGCATTTCCACACTTCTAATGTCAAGATGAATCATTGATACAAGACTGCTCCGCTCAACTCCAATGCATGTTTTGTCGACACAAGTAGTGCCAAACCATCCCTTTCTTCCTCCTCCTGCTCCCCGAAGGTGAGCAATCAGTCATCGCACGAGCGATATCTCAACATGAGCAAACGTTTGTATTCGACGGGATCCTTTGACCAGAGATCGGCTGCTTGAGCATTCAACGGACTCGCATTGTTGGGCTCGCCCAAGAGTGACTGTAGTGACAAGAGGATCGTCTGGACATTGTAGACTGCAGACCATTTCTCCTTCAAGATGTCGAGACAAATGTTACCACTCATATCCACATCTACAAATCATCAGACCAGCAAGAAGAGACATTGTTCGGGGGGAAACTCCTCACTCGGATGCCACATTGGCGAAGTAAAGACAATCGTCGGTGCGGAAAAGGGATAGTTTGCAGGCTAAAACATAATCAGCTCCCCATTCTGCTTCCCATGTCATCCCTTGCTTGTGCAGCTCGGCAAAAGAAGGGTCTTACAAAATCAATCTTCAACTTGAATTTCAGGCCGGCATAGTGAGTCTCGTCCGGTCCCACAATGGTGCCCAGCCAGTGAAACAAATTACTGTCGCTCTCTGGAAATGCAGAGATGCCAGGCGTCGAGGACATCATCAAGGTCATCAGTTCGCTCTGCAACCGTTTCGTGACACTGTGAGAATCGACCGGCATCGAATTGCTCTGTAACTTTCGAGACGTCGCCGCGGGATTCTGGTTCTGACTGGTGGACATGGGAAACGAGAGGTGTTTTGCTGTCTCTTGGAAAGCAAGCTACAGGAGAGAACTCAGAAGAGAAGGATGCCAGGAGGTAAGTGCTCGAGAGAAACAGGCAGAGGAGAGTGGTTGATGTGGTCGAGAATGAAATCGTCAACATTGCGCTCGTAAGACGCGATCAGTGTTACGATCTGCCATTCCCTCCCCTGCCGTTGCAACGAAAACACAGAAGAGTGCAGAGCTCCCCTCCTTCAGAAACGAGAGAACGACGGCTCCATCCTTTAGCAATCCTCGCTCGCTTGACCCAATCTGTGCAACACGGAGTGGAGAGAAATCACAAGCTCTCCTACCTCTTGCCAAGCACCCGGCCAAGAGGCACATAAATGGAATAGGGCGCCAGAAGCAAAGAACGAGCAAGACGGGCATGAGCTGCAGTCATAGGTTGCTATTTTAGACATGAAAGACTGTAACAATTAAGACACGAAAGTTTGCTGGAAAGAATGCTCTGGGAATTCTAGATCTTGGCGGTCTGTGTGAATTGCGTCTCGGTGACTCCCTTGCCCATGGCGGCAGTACTGGACAGTCCACCGGTGACCATCTTGAGGAGATTGTCCATGTACTCTGCTCCGGACCATTTCTGATGTGTCAAGACTTCACATCCTGCCTTACGCTCTGGCTCCTGGATCATCTCGACGTAGGCCTTCATGCCCTCCTTGGCATATCCTGCGGCGAACGTGTCGATTCCGAGGGCGGAAGAGTGGAGACCTGCAAGTGTCACAAACTGCCAGACAAAGCCGAGCTTGGCAATGTCTTCGATAAACGTGGCAATCTTGTCTGCAGGCATGTTTGTCGACCAGTTGAAGGATGGCGAGAGATTGTAGGAGAGCCACTGCTTGGGGTAGACGGCCTTGACACCCGTGGCGAATTCGTGAGCCTGCTCGAATCCGGCAGCCTTTGTCTCCATCCAGAGCATCTCGGCGTATGGAGCATAGGCAATGGCTCGCTCGACGCAGGCCTGGGTACCACCTTGGTATCGGTAGTATCCCTCTCGTGATCGGCAGGAATCCCAGTCAAAGTAGATCTCAGTTCCTGTGATGCTGGAGGCGATGGCCCTTGCCTCCGAGTTGGACTTGCCTTTGCTTGCTGCCAAGTATCTCTTGATTTGCTCGTCAGCGTTTGTGATGGAGGTCTTCTTGATGGCGGCGACGACGGCGTCGTCGAAAAGCATGAGCTTGGCCTGGGTCATCCAGTTGTCCTCTAGCTGCTCGAGCTCGGCAGCTCGTTTGCCGGCCATCTCGGCTTCGTACATGAGGGTAGAGATAGGTTTGAGTCCCGGGACAGTGACACCGATGATGTTCTTGTGGTCTCGGTGGTCAATGTTGGAGGAGATGAAGGTGGCTGCCTCGGCATCGGTCCTGGCAACGAAGACGGTGGATGATCCCATCATGTCGGCCATGGCTCTAGCGGCAACGAGTCGGTTGATGTGCTCCTGTGTTGGAACGAGGACCTTTCCGGCAAGATGACCACACTTCTTGGTACCTGGGGCCTGGTCCTCAAAGTGAACACCAGCCGCTCCACGCTCAATCATCATCTTGGTGAGCTTCATGACGGCTGTGAGACCACCGTGACCAGTGTCTCCGTCGGCGATGATGGGTCGCAAAAAGTCAATGTAGTTCAACTTGCTTCTCTCAGACTCGCTCTTCGAGAGTCTGTCCTCTCTCTGTTTGCGGTCGTGGAAGAGCTGTGCCATGAAGAGATGCTCGACCTTGTTTGGAACGGTGTCCATTGGGTAATCGGCAATATCTGGACCAGGCTCGTTACTCGACGAAGCTGTCGACGAGCACTGCCAACCAGAAACGTAGATGGAGTCGACGTGCTTGGCCATCTGTGCGACATGGATTGGATCGAGAGCACCAAATGTTCTCGAAGCAGTACCGTTCTACCATGATCAGTCCCATTCGGGTTCCTTCATGCAGTTCAGAAGCTTGATCCTCTGAATCTAGAAAATTCGAGGATTCAATTCCCACGAGTCACACCTACCTTGTCGTGTTCTACGAGAGCCTTAAAGAGCTTCTCTGAGAGCTTGTTTGCAAGAGGCACACTTCTACCGAGGGCTGAACCACGCTTCGAGGCAATCTCGGCAGCGGAGTAGGGTCGCACGATACCCTCGTATCTTGGGGTGGCCCACCAAGCATTGAGCTCGGCGACCTGCTGCTCAAAGTCAGCCTTCTCAGCAGCGACGTCGATTTGTGAATAAGGCATGTTTCGACCTCTTTCCTGTCTCTCTTTCGAGGAATGAAACTCAAAACCAATAAGGACAGGGCGAGAAGAAGACGAGTGAGAGGGGCAGGAGGGAGGGAGGGAGGGAGGGTGAGTGAGTGAGAGTGAGTCAAGCAAGAGAGTCCGAGCCGGGGAAAACGGGGAGGAGGCCGCAATCGCTCTGTAACGTGCGTGCGTGCTTGTGATGGAGCAGCAGAGGACAGATCCGGGGAAGGAGATCGGTGGAGCTTCACGCCCGGCATCCGCGGATGGGTTTCCAGTGAGTCAAGCTGACCGACTGATTCCCAGCAAGAAAAGTCGCAGGGATGAAACCGGGTAGAGTTGCGGAGAAGGAACCATTCACGTGTACGTATCCGTTCCATGTGCTTGCTGCCGAGGTTGGAGGACTGAAGGAGAGCATGTGTTCATGAAATGTATCACGTGTTTGTTGATCCTCTGAGACACGTGATGTTCGTGAGTGGAGTGTTTCATCGCGTGAGCGCATCCTTCTCGTGTCAATCAATGGCCTGGTTTACGTGGAAGAATACAAATGACTACTACTATACAAGCATGACCGGCTGCCCGGACACTATGCAACGAGCATTGCTCTGATAGCTGGCCGAGTAGTAGAAGGACGGCGTTCAAAGCCCCGATAGACAAATCTCGAGTTTGATCATTGTTGGTATGGCAGACGCCGCACAGGATGCCCCAACACGTTCTACCCTGCCATTAAAGGGTTCTGCCAAGACGGTCTCTGAATTCTTCGAATATAGCATAAACACAATCCTGTATCAGAGGGGCATCTATCCTCCCGAAGACTTCAAGGTGGTGAAGAAATATGGGCTAAACATGCTGGTTTCCACAGACGATGACGTGAAGCGCTACATCAAGCGCATCATGAAGCAACTTCACTCCTGGATGGGTGCAGGAAAGATCAACAAGTTGATTGTCTGCATAGTGTCAAAGGAGACTGGCAGCACAATGGAACGCTGGCAATTCGACGTCGATATTGTGCATCCCTTACAAGCCTCTCATGGCACTACACCTGTCCCGAAAATCGGCAATCAGGAAGAAATCTCCTTGAGGGACGAGAGGGAGATTGTCAAAGAGATCCAGTCTCTCGTTCGACAGATTACAGCCTCGGTGACGTTCCTGCCTGAACTGACAGGACGGGCTACGTTCAATGTCTTGGTCTATACCGATAACTCTGGGGAAGTGCCGAAAGACTGGGTCGATTCTGACGCTCGAGACGTCCGGAACGCAGAGGCCGTGCAGCTGAGGTCTTTCAGCACGGGAGCCCATAAAGTGGGTCTTCAGGTGTCCTATACCTTGGATGAACAGGACGCTTGACATGCCTCATACATATATGTCCCTCTTGGGCATCCAATGATTTTAGCGCTAGCATCGCCTTCACTATTGAGCAATTGAAGCAATCTTGTCGACTCTCCACGGCCTGAGACTGTCTCTTACCATGATTGTGATGCTGCGGGCATTGACCTCTCTTGCACTTCAGTGATTCATTGTCACCACGTGTAGCACCAACCTCCACAATCTGCTCTCGCAGTGGAAAACTGTTGCGAGATTACGTTGCGGAGCATGACATGAGAGATTTCCAGAGCCGTTCTTGATCGCATCGAGGAGTGTATTCGGGGGCTATCAAAGGTGAAGTGCTCTTCGCGATAGGCACGGACCATCCTTGGAGACCATTGTCCGCGTGATGTCTGCGGATCGCATGGAAACGTATTGCTTGCTCGCGAAACAGGCAACTGGCAAGGCACTCGTCACCTTGATCCAGCAAGCCATCTCCTCTCCTGCACTCTACAGTTTCTCCCAACTACTAGAGGCAGAGAACATACAGAGCCTGCATGGCACAGAGTTTGCTGGCCATCTCAAACTGCTCGAGATATTCTCCTATGGTACCTATGAACAATACAAGAACCATCTGCCGGAACTTCCCACCCTGCAGGATGAAGCCCTCAAGAAGTTGAAGTGCCTCAGTCTCGTCTCCATAGCGTCGGAATCTCATGTATGTGATCACTCGACTATGGTCAAAGATTATGCTGACGAGATCTTCTCTATAGCATCTTCCCTATGCCATGTTACAAGAACGACTCGAGTTGACGTCGACGAGAGCTCTCGAGGATCTAGTCATCTCAGCATCCTATGCCTCCCTCCTGAAAGCCAAACTCAATACACGAGAACAGGTTGTCTACATTGAATCGACGAGCGGTCGGGACGTCCATCTCCCGGACTCTCTCGACTCGATTTCCACCTCTCTCGAGTCCTGGAGCAAGACGTGCGACGCCGTCCTTGCAGAGATTCAGGATGCCATCGCCCACACCACCCAACTCCTCGAGACGAAGCGGCAGAGTAGATCAACTCACGAAGAAGCCGTGAGGCAGCTCAAAAAACAAGCCTCGAAACAAACACATAGAGCCTCATCGACAACGGCAACATCAGCAGCAGCGGCAGCACGTAACCATGATCCCTTCCTCGTCTCTGCTCCCGACAACAGCGGTAGCAACAGCCATGGTAGATCCAAGAGAAGTTTCGGGCTCGGTGCAGGAGGAGGAGGAGGAGGATCTGCCATGGACACTGAAGAGGACAGTCTCATGGGCGACGTGGATCTCGAAGACGTCCCTTTGTCAGATGTCACAATGGCCGCTGGTCGCAGTACAGAGCCTAACTCCGTCTCTGGCACCAGAAAACGGAAAAACCCAGCCAATAATTCTAGAAAGTGAGTTCAAGGACTTCTGAAAAAACCCTCGTGTCCATAAAGTGATATATAATCCTCCTGATGCCCATCTTTCTATCGCCCCCAATACCCCTTGCCACTACCGTCTTGCATACTCTAAAGTCTGTAGACTTGCCCACCAACGAAAAACAATTTTACACGAGTCCAATAAATTGTTTTTGGTTCCCTTGGCACAAATTGATTACCGAGGGCTCACGTATGACATTATTATCCCTATCAATCTACGCATCAGAGACTCGGATCGACCATGATGACGATTGTACAATATTCCTTGTCAAGTAGACTACCGTACGTCCGTCACGAAAACCACTTCGAGAGCTATAGAGTCTCGATGCAAAGACAAAGAGTCCAGAGGGACCATCAGAATTGCAACATGGTCTGCCACGAACTATCCTCGCCCATCTTCATGTACTCCTCCGACGTCGGTAGATAGTTCGAGTCACCAAAGTCGAGGAGATCGAGTAAGAGATCGTCATTCAATATTTGCGAAAAGTCCAAGACATCGTTGCCCTCGGCATGGACGGAGAGCAGGGGATAAGAACTTGCCTCCAGTCGTATTGCATTGTCGGCGTGATTGGTGAGCTTGACGTTCGCTGCTGCTGCTGTCGTCGTCGTCGTCGTCGTCGTCGTCGGACGTGGTCTTGTGGTCGAGGTGGGTAGTGATGGAAGCGCGGAACTGTGGGCAGATGATAACTTGGCCTGTCGAGGAGATTTCCTCGAGACCTCATCGTTTCGTGATCTGTTGGCCTGGTCGGAGAGATATCTCAGAAACTGGACATCGCGAAGACTTCGCAGACTCTCTGGGTTTACAGACTTGCCACTGAACTCCTTGAGTAATCTGAGAGCTACCCGGAGATCGACCTTGCTTGAATTGGCAGCAAACTTGTTTGGGAAATTGAGGACAATCCAAAAGATGCTACCGATACAGGTCAACAGGATCTGCTTACTCGGATACCATAATTTGTTCACGAGCGTTCCCACACGCTGAGCCAGGGCTATCGTATGGATGATCTCAGAGGAGAGGCTCAGAGCCGACTCTGCTAGTCGATGATGCGAACTCGCCACGAGCTGCGAATTGGATAGGAATGGTTGGAGGAGCAATAGACGAAGGTTCGCACCTCTCAGATAGAGAAAGAGTTGTTGTTTTCCCAGCCAAGAAGGGATGGAGTCTAGACGGCTCTGATCGAATCGAAGAAACGAAGGTATGGCAAACCTCCATTGCTCCAGCTTGGCATCCAGACTCAGGACGACTTGCTCGTCAGGCGGCCACGACTTTGTGCTGTAGACTTTGTCATATATTTCTCCACAGATCTCGCCATATTTGACATATTGCACAAGATACGGAATTTTCGAGTGCTCCATGATGACAGGCACTGCAAACTGCTGTGGAAATGCATGAAGATCATCCAGCACTGTGGGATATGCGACATCCATGTTGTGATCCTGGATTCCACAAGGTCGACCTAGACAGATTGCCGTCCGGCGATCCAAGAGATAGAGACACCACCAGGCTCTTCGGCGTAGCTCGATATGTGCGCCTGACAGATTCATCTCCCGCTTGCCGATATTCAGCCCGAGTTCATGCGCTGCACGAATTGCAGTTCCCAATATCTTGTAGCTGGCATCTTCATTCTCAATATGGACGAAATAGAGACTCAGCATGATGAAGGTCTGTATACTCTCGAGATCTGCAGCCTCTTCAATTTTCCGATCGAGAGAGAGTTCTTTTGCGGTGAGATACCACTCGCGCGATTTGCCACGCAATTCAGCAAAAGCTGTGGTATGAGTGATGCTTGCAGATGCTGCCAAGCATGCAAAGAGTAACCCTAGCTCGCTCTTTGTGTACCTGTTCTGTTGGACTATCATGAGCCTGTCCTCTATCCTTGCCGACCACAGAGGTGAGTAACGATGAAAAAATGTAGGAGTATGGATCATTGGATAGAGAACATTCATCTCGTCAAAGTAAGTCTCCAAGATGGCCATCGTCTCTTCTCCACTTGGCAAATTGGTAATGGAAAGACTGATTGAACGGGAGTCAAGGATCCTCTCTTCCTGCCATGCTGGACTCGCCTGATTGTCAGCTGCGGCAGGAGACTGCACTGCTGCAAAGTTTGTCAATTGATTGCGTAAATTGGTCAGATTATCGACAGACGAGCTCTGGCCATAAAAGGCACGCTCGTGGGCGCCTTTCATCTCCGTCGGTGATGTACTGTGTATTCCAGTATTCGTGCTCTGCACAGCCTGTTCAGCCAGACGCTTATATGGATGAGGTTCGTGCTCGCCCCGTTGCTCGCGAACGTTTGATGGTCTGGAGTTGTAGGAAGGACTCGAACACTGTGAATCGGCAGGCAGACTACTCCGAAGGCTATTCGGTCTTCTCTCGCCTGTATTCTCCTGACTTGAAATGTGCTGACAGACAAGTTCCAAACGCTCCTCCAGGAGTCGGACCTTTTCTACGAGATCTTCTCCGGGAAAATCATCTGAACAGGATCCCGAGGTCGCGGTCGCTGTACTCATCCTGACTCCTGCTCGTCTTGCACCTCCTCTTGCCCGGCCCTCTACATACTTGCACGGGACAGCGACAGATTCGCAATGTTGGCAGGGATATTGACCATCGCACTTGATCTTCCGCCTCTTGCACTCGACACACGCCTTTGTCACATATTTCGATCTCTTTCTCTTCTTGGTGTCGAGTCGCTCATCCATGTAATTTTTGCGTAGAAGACCTGCCAACTGACCGGAGTCCTGGCCAGCTTGAATAATTGTATCTGTGTGCAATTGCACAAACTTGGCTGTGGAAGTGGGCCGATAGAATTAGTTCTCCCCCACAATTTAGCGCTGACTCTGTGGGCCTGTGCTACTCAATATCTCATGAAAGCACTTCGATGTGGGTCGTTCAAGGCGACCATCCGTCCTTTGATCAGATCGACTTCGTCTATCTAGCATCTGGCGCAGTATGGACTATCTACAACCCGTCTTCAAAGCAGTCACTGTGATCTTTTCTCTGTCGGCTGTGTATACAGGTATACAGGCGCTTGTAGACCCAGTTGGTTTTTCCAAGTTCTTTGGACTACCATTGGCGCCAACAACGACAACGTTTGCAAGAGAATCAAGGGGCAATGAGACTCCTAGAAAGTCGAAGTTCACGACGAGTCCTTTCAATGAGCATGATTTGGCAAAGTCGTATGTATCGCTCATGGGAGTCCGACAGCTTGCAACAGGCCTAATACTTCTGACCTTTGCCTGTCAGGCCAAGTGGACAGAAGCAGCCACCATCCTGGCAATCATTGGTGTGCTTGTTGCCGGCACGGACGGAGTATACCTGTCAAAAAGTGGTAGCAAGAAACTCGGACAATTCCATGCTATTCCGGGTATTCTCATCGCTGCTCTTGCAGCATCAACCCTGTACACAAGTGTCTAACATAGCTGTTGAATCGTTCTTGTTACAAGAGACGCCCACAAGAAATTCGTTGTCTGGACACATAAGATTCTGCTTGCCCAATCGATGAGATCACGAAATGAGTAGTGAAAAGTGATGTTCTCCTTAGTGTGACAGATCCCTAGTACTAGCTTAGGGCCTGGTCATAGAAGATGTGGGTGCTTAGCAGGCTCAGAGAGACACACCGATGGCCGCGTCAAAGTCAGTGAAGCTCGCAAGTATGTATTTAGGTATTCCATTCCGGCCATCCTACCGATATAGTGCTTGAAATTGCCTCTCAAGAGTAATCCTATTCGCTGATGTATGTGGGCGTTAAGCACTCCTTGTAGTGGATGAATTGCACGAGAATTCTCCTAGGTTTTATCCAAAATTCGACTACTGCTGTTCTTGGAGTGCTCTAACAGAATCAAGAACACTTGAATCGTAGGTACAATCAGTCGGAGACCATCAACTTCTGTTGTGCACAACAACCTTTTAGATAGCATAATTGCTGCATAAAATTGCGCTCGTCATTGACTCTCTGCAGTAAACAGCCAGTCTCGCACAAAGACCACTTCCCATGTGAAATTCAGGAGCTGTCTGGCGTCATCAAGCATGGTAGCAATGGAGGAGCTTAGCTTTCCTATGTCGTTCACGACTCAACGCAACATGATGTGTGAAGATGTGAAGATCATGTACTCGACGTACCCACCCAGGCGGGTGTTCTCCACTTAGAACCATGTAGCGTTCGCACTACAATGGGCTTCCTCGTCCACCGTCGACATGGCTTTCCTGAACGATCTAAATTACGAAGATTCTCGTTGATGGCGCCAGCATTTGACTTCGGGCCTAACCTTGGACCTGCTAGCGAGACGGCGAGTACTTCGACCGCCTTCCCATCCTCACCTATTACAATCTTGGTCTTCTTTGGTTTTGGACCAGATTTTTTCTTCAGAGGCCTAGAGTTGTCCAGAGTCGTTGTACTCGCAACAGGACTCGATGGTGGGGGAGAACTCTGCATCGACGGCGTTCCGAGTTCAGTACCAGCAAGACTCAAGTCCCTGAGCCTATGTGCTGGCAGCTTTAATTTCACAAGAAGTGAGGTCGGTGTCTCTTCCGTTGTCACGAGTGCCACCTCGGTCTTTGGAGTCGACTGCATCTGGGGCAGATCTTCAGAAGCATCAAGTCCATCATCTAACATGTCGAGATCAGCAGACTGTGATGAAGATTGAGCAGGTGATGCCATCTGAATTTTGAAAGATCTCTTCTTCTTCTCGATTTCAGTCTGGCTTATTTTATGCCTGACAAGTGTTGCAATAATTCCTCGATCGGGCAAGCTCGTTGATATCTGATAAGTGTAACTCAAAGTAGACCCACGATACTGATGCAGAAGCGCACCAATTATAGACTAGCTGAGAGGACGAAGAGTGAAAGAGGTGATGAGATACTTCTCGACCACTGACTGCACAGGGGACGTTGTGTAGAGGTGAGTGCAGCAAGCATACTCTAGGCAGCCTTGTACGCGAAACAAGCGACTAGCCGCCATTTCGTGGGACGCCCACGTCGGATAAACGTTTGCAATTCCCACCCGAGCAATACCAGTGCCCTTTCTTACTTCGAAAGAGTAGCAGAGTAAAAAGACATCGTTGGGACGAATTGACCTCTCTTGTCGAAACCGCTAGTCGAGATTTTTGCCTCGCGGCATCGTCCTACTTCTTGGAGAAAATCACATCGCCTTTCGCCTATCCTTTGGTGCTTCTGATTCGCTCTGTGGAGGACATCGTACAGTGCTCATTATTCGTTACAAGAGATCTGCCAAGCAAGCTCTGAGCGTCCCATCCGGTAGGCATTAGTTGCTGCCATGCTATGAGAAGATGGGTCACAAATTTCTTCACGTTTTGCAATTCTCCCAGTACTCGAACAATTTTTGCTGCAACCTCAAAATCAGTCCCGATAGACGCAAAACGACAGTTGAGTCTTGGACCAAGTAAAATCGCGCGATCCTTGGCTCAGCAAATCGAGACGACTAATCTGCGACCACAGGATCTGTTGGATTGGGCTAATGATTTCGAGCAAGACACACGAGATCAACTAGAATATGTAAGGGAACAACAAGAAGCTTTCCCGGAAGCATTGAAATTGCTCAAATCTATGTCCACAGGTGCAGGTCACCAAATACATGAGACAGACTCTAGGATGACCGACCATGACCACAACACACCACCATCCAAAAGCGATGCGAACGAGAATCTGACTACACCACAGTCCTGGCTGTTGCAAAAGATCTATTTTCTCACAAGAAAGGAAACTTCGACACAATCAGGAATTGTATGTGGTCAATTGAAGAATTTGCTCAGCGATCCGCAGAGTGCCCCTGGTCTGAGCGTTCAAGCTTACATTATTGCTGTATCTTACTGCTTACGTGTTTACAACTTCAAACTTCTTCGCTACTTCATGAAGCATTCGCAACAGCACAACATTGTCGCCAATATTGCTCTGTGCAATACCGTCTTGGGCATCTTCGTACATGAGAAAGATTTGCTCTCCTGGACTGGAGCACTTCAAATGTTTGCTAACATTGGCATCAAGGCCGAGACAGATACTTGGAATCAATTCTTGACACTTTGTAACCGAGCTCAAAAAGTTGCTGCTTACAGGCAGATGACTTTGCTTGGCATTCGGTGCGATCAGATCACTGAGGGCATCATGTTGCCAATCAATCGTGCTAAATTCTCCACGACGCAAGCGTTCTTACAGAGTTTGGAGAGCCATAAATGGAGTGGACGATTTGGCGACGTTCTCATCGGCGAATTGTGCGCTACGAAAGATCTTCGAATCGCCATCGACATGTTGCAAAAGCCTAGATTCCGGTGTACGATCGAAGGGGTCGATCAGCTCCTTGCTAGTGTCTTGCGCACTTCTGCCGATCGTCTGAACCATCACAAACTCACGCGCCAGATCTGTCGCGGTTGGACTGAACGCGGCCTTAGGCCACGAAAGCGGACATTCTATCTTTTATTGAAGATGAATCGACGCATCAAGAGCGTCAAATATGCTCGAATGATAGAAACCACAGCGGCCATGCAGGGGCTTGAGTCATTCGCTTTCAGGAAAGAGCAGGCCTCTCTCACGAATCACATGACCATTGGTGGCCCGAAAATCAGGGATTCCAAAAGTAATTACACAGCATGGGACTGGGTCGACTGGCTTCAGAAATCATGAGCGAGGATTTCTGTATCTGAGTCACTTAGATGAGTGTAGGCTAGCTTATTCCTTTTTGTACGATATCAAAGAGGGTGTCTTGGAAGTGAAACATCCTCAGTGTCAGTGGAGAGGAGGAAACCACGCCCACTCGATGAGCGGGGCAGGGATCAACCACGGCAGAAACCAAGCCCATTTTCCTCCACCTCACATCACTCCTTCCTTTGCATCATCGCCTTACTGCCCGTCCCTGCTCTGTGCTCAGTGACCGAACGTACACACTTCCCCTGAGTCAATGCGACTTGTTGCTATGTACACCTTTTGATCCGATCCTTCGATTCCCAGCTCGTCCTTGCTATAGGAACATCGACAATGTCAACAGCGCGGCTCTTTGGTGAAACGGTGGCATGAGTCAGAAGACGTCAGACGAGGCTTCAGTAAAGCGACATTCAAGTCTAAAATCAGTAATACGCAATCTCTCCATAAACAGAAGAAAAGCTGCTCATTTCGAGGAAGGAAATCGATCGCCGTCACCAATGAGTAGGCGTATCTCTTTCGGGTCGGATTCTGAGGAAGCCTTGACCCCAGAACAGATATCGTCGAGCAATGCCAGTCTATATCCAGTGGCATCTGAGGACAGAGGCAGACCACAAGCACGCCGATCGAGTCAGATGATCGAAGAGACTGAATTGGTCAGGAATCAGAAATCAACAACCATGTCTCAGGCGCAATTGGCCTCCCCAGTATTGACCAAACCAACCGTAGTCAGCTCGACATACTCCATGGGCAGCCAGAATGCGCCGCTTCTAGAAGATTCACAGAACTCTGCTTCTCTGGATTATGCCACTCCGCCAGTCCCATTTGACAATTCTCTCTCACAGGAGCCCAAACCACAAACTACCAATGCTGGAGGATTTCTGAGCTCAGTCTTGAACGCCGCTTCGAATTTAGGCACTGTACTAGGGTCATCACAACCGAAGAGCCCAAAAAATTCTAATCCGTCAGAGGACTTTTTGCGGACTGGCAGCTTGGGAAAGGTTACAAATATACCAGACATTCAGGTCTCTCAGGCTCAAGAGTCAATACCTCGGAAAGGAGTTGCGTCTGTCGGTCTTGGTACTTTGAGTCTGAAAGATATTGGAGTTCAGGACGGCAGTAAAGAGCCAGACTCGACTCAAATCAACAATCGTACTCTCGCCGGTGCTACAAGCACGAGTGACGATGCCATCCTTCCTGACTCTCCAAGCAGCAGCAGCGCTAACCCACAAAGACTACGCTCCGGTAGTGTCTTAACGACGCGCTCAAGGAGAAGACGAGGCTCCAATGCCATGTCCATTGTGGGACTCGGCGATGGGCAAGGCCAGAAAATCACAGGCTTTGCTGTGGCTTCTAACAAACGCAATCGCGAATTTCATGCTATGTTTAGGAGCGTTCCTGAGGCGGATTATCTACTTGATGGTATGGATTCAGTAGTAAGCAGTTCACGAGCAGATATACTGACAGGGCTAGACTATGGTTGCGCGCTACAGAAAGAGATCCTGGTTCATGGGCGTATGTACGTGTCAGAAAGTCATATCTGCTTCAACTCCAACATCTTCGGATGGGTCACGAACGTCAGTCTACACTAATGTATGCGCCCCATTTGCAGGATCTAACATCTCCAGCTTGTTCTTGCATTCACAGATGTTGTTGCTATTGAAAAGAGATCAACTGCAGCCATTTTCCCGAATGCGATCCAACTAGCTACAGGGCAAGCAAAGGTAATATGCAAGATACCGTGCGTGAACAATTCCTGACCAATGTAGCATACTTTTGCTTCATTCATCTCACGAGATACAACATATGATCTTGTTGTCAATATCTGGCGACTGACACATCCCATGATTCAAACCACGGCACACGGCGTCGAAATCGCTAACGATGCCCAAAATGAAGATTATGGGAGTGACAGCTCAGAATCCGAAGATCTTGAGGATTCAACCAATTCCGATGAAGAGCCCATGGCCAGTGACTCTGATCAGGAAGCTGATTTAGCAGTACTAGCTTCACCGTCCCCTCGCGATTCTCCCAAGTTGACCGCCTCAACTGATCCTGCTCCTAACCCAATCGCACCTCAGGTTCCCATAGAAACCGTGGTAGCAAACACAGCCCATCCTGGACCAACAGAGCATGGTCCAACACAGGCACCCTCTCTGAGCGATGGCACGGCGTTCCCGAAACAGTTGCTAGATGAGTGCTTTGAGGCACCTTTAGGCTTAATATATGAATTACTTTTCGGCGACAATACGGAATTTATGGAGAATTTCCTCCGTACAAATCAGAAACTTCTCGATGTCAAGGTCACACCGTTCTCCGATAGGGCAGGTCAGACTGTAAGGTCGTCCAGCTATGTCAAACCTTTGAGTGGTCCGATCGGTCCCAAGCAGACACGGTGTCTTCTCGAAGATACTGTAGAGGTCAAAGATTACGAGAAATACGTTCAGGTTCTGCAATCTACCACTTCTCCAGATGTGCCCAGTGGAGACGCCTTTGTCATCAAGACGCGATTCAATCTCATGTGGGGTCCAGCCAACACGACTCGGCTCGTCTCGAACTGTGTCATTGAGTGGAGCAAGAACTCCTGGATAAAAGGACCTATCGAGAAGGCGTCCAATAATGGCCAGATGCAATTCATGGCGGACTTGTCAGAGGCTATCAAGCAGCACCTCTCGCAAGGACAGAGTGGCTCGAAGAAGAAGAGAAAATCGAGCAAGAGCAAGCATCGAAAGTCAGGCGCGCCTGTCGAGCAAACACCGCAAACTCAGGCTGCCGAGCACAAGGAGTCGCATGGTGTAGTTGATTCCATTGCGACCGTACTCAGCCATATCAACCTCAATATCCTTACCTTTGTTGTCATATTTGGTATGATGCTTGCGATGATGAGGATGCAGCGCACAATTCGGTCTCTCACGTCCGAGCGCGAAATCCATGCCATCAATTCTCCTCTTAGCGTCCTCCAATGGCAAAGCGCAGAGTCAGACCTTTGGACTTGGCTGGCGGAGCGCACTGTTGCTACCGATGCACACGATCATAACTTTGTGACACAATCATCGCGGACGAGAGTTTCACCGAACATGGTTGGACTGCAGCTTGAGGAGGCCTTGCGCCAAAGTCGCGAACAGGTGGCAGTGCTCGAGAGTGCTCAGAAGAAAGGTAAAATGTTGAACAAGAATCTACTATGATAGTTCACAATTGGACACAAGATGATCTTCTCTTACGTGCTCGACTCGGACATTGTCCTTCTCGTGCTTGTTGCTTGTAGTTGTCCATCGCTCCATCTCTACAGCTCGATTGTTGCTGAATCAATTTGCATTGCGGCTCGGCTCCACCGATGTCCCTGCCCAGTCGCCGTTGCGAGTGTCATTCCTGCTCCTCCGTCAAGGCTCTCCCCACTGACTGACTGACGAACTGACTTGCCTGTGAGAATGAATTAGCAAAGCGCAGCTGAGAGTGCAGAGCTTGATAAACACTTCCCTTAGGGCTGGTAACGATCTGCCTAATTTGTGATCGAACGGTATTCAGCATCCGAAAGACAGAGGTCTGATTTGTTCTCAACCTCTCCAAACGATCACTGCATCATGGAGAGGAATTCCTCAGGTGGATATTTCCTGCACGCCATAGTCACTGCTGTAGAACGCACAAAGAAGGATCCGATCATACGATTCGATGCACAGACGAATCTTCCAGGATTTCGAACCACTCAATTTCGTGATATACGACGAACACATCATGAGTTTGAAAAGCTCTCAGATCATCTCGTCATTCAAAATCCGGAGTGTATCGTACCTGCATTATATTTGAGCTCAACGTCATATGGTACAGGCACTGAGGAAGATGAGCGAAAGCTTAAAAGTAATATGCAGCACTGGCTCAATCTGATATGCTCCAATGTCATCTTAATTCGGGATAAGGAGATGATGCACTTTATTGAGAGTGATTTTGGCTGGTCGCCGGTCATCTCAAAGGGAAAGCCAGCTACAGGTATCCGGAGGCGAGCAATCAAACAGTTGCAGCCACCTCCGGATGACACGGTCGAATTAGCAGATGCTAGACCACTCGTAAAACATTTCCATCTCTTGACTGCCGAATGTGCTTCGAGATTGCACAAGGTCGTCAAATCTCGGGGCGCCCTGTCCATGGCGGAACAGGAATTCGGTAGACGTCTGGGAGGCTTGGCTCAAGAAGAAACGCACACTGGTATGGCGAATGCCCTCAACAAATTGGGCCGAACCTTACAAGCTGTGAGTGATACGCATTCCGCACATTCTACCGCAGAAGCCGCAACTCTAGGAGATGCGCTGGAATACCACTCACGAGACGCCTTTATAGTGAAAGAGACACTGACGACGAGACAGATACTCATCAGAGAACTGAATCAGGCACAGAATACATCTCGATCCAAGCAAACAAATGCATCAAGGATGAAATCATCTGCCAGTCTACAGTCTTCCAAAGTTGACGAAGCACTCTCGACATTGGAAGAGGCAAAAGCCACAGAACAGCAATTGTCTGCAAAATTAGGGCGAGTCACATCGAATCTGCTCATCGAATCAAAGTTATGGAAACGACGAACATCACAGGAAATGAAGTTGGCCATCGCAGAATTTGCTAGGAAGCAAGTTGAATCCGAACGACGCGTGCTTGCAATATTGGAGTCTGTCAGAGTCGATGTGAGATCGATCGACTCTTCTGGTGGACTCAGTCGACTTGGGTATGTCCGACCTCGAGGTTCCAGGCTACATTGTACTGATAACATACAGGCGAACAAATCTGCATCGAGCTGGAAGCAATATGGGACCGTCTCAGACGGCCGAAGGTGATGCCTGGAGTGGAGTGAAACGGGTCGTGCCTCATAATCCCAATCTCACACAAATCGTCTCTGGTTCGGTAGCAATGGGAGCAGGAAGTGGTCTACCCTCCGAAGACCTTGCAACTACACAAGATCAGGGCGATAAGGTCAATGCTCGTAACGCAGCAAGTATTCTTGCCGGTGGGAGCTGAAGATGGTCAGATACATCGTAGATGGAAGATAGAGAAGTTAGCTGCCTATCGTAATCTGCCGAGGGCAAATGCATATATCTTGACTGCGCCGGACATTTCGGTGTACGTCATCTTTTGTGTTACACTTGCACCTATGTCGGCTCCACACCTATTGTATACGTTCGTGTTGGAGTTGATTCAATGATGGCACGACGACTGATAAAGAAGTGGTTGGGACAGCAGCGATATATTGTCGTGTGGAATATGCTCTTCAGATTACTGCTCGTTGCATGTTGTTTGGTGGATTATACCGTATCATGGAGCTTCATTGGCCACGAGATGGTCGCGGCGATAGCCAGTAAATATCTCACGGAGACTGCGAGCTTGGGTGTCTCCGAGATACTGGGAGATTTGTCACTATCCGATATCGCGCCTTGGGCAGATTCTATCAAATGGCAAGCTCAGTATCGCTTCACCTCCCGCTTACATTACATCAACTCTGCGGATGACGAGGAGGATCGGCCACCGGATAGATGTGCCTCTCGGGTCTTTCGAAAATGGCAAAAACCGGGCGGCCAAGAGCTCGTTGCTGCAATTCACAACTATACCAATATCTTGAGACATGCAGATGATGGTACATGGCGAGCGAATGAAGCTCTGAGGTTTCTGGTGCACTTTATTGAGGATTTGCATCAACCTTTACACTGTACGAGTTGTCGAGATTTGGGGGACCGAATCGACAATTCTCAAGGCATAGACTGACTGACTGTGATAGTATCTGGCCGAGCAAGGGGTGGAAATGACATCATGGTCAGATTCGATGGTTACCACACAAATCTTCACAGAATCTGGGATGGTCTTGGACTCCTGAAAAGGATGCGCAAAGTGAGTGCCGAGCGTCGTGGCAACCTCAAATTCGCAAAGATGGTGACCACGGCCGACGTGATTGGTCATGGGGATAATCTTCACGAGGAGAGCAGTGTTGAAGAACTGAAGGAAGATTACGAGACATATATCAATGAGCTCCTACACAGCGAGCAGTATGCACCGCTCATCCGAGGGTGGCTCATGTGTCCTGAAAAATCTGCGGACTCAAATTTTGGATGTCCGGAAGTCTGGGCAACTGATATCTCACCCCTGAATTGTGAATATACATGGAAAGACGTGGTGGAAGAGGAATCACTTCATCCCGAATACTGGAGGCGCATCGAAGAGGACAAGATATTTGAGCTACTAGTCATGAAGGCTGCCATGCGATTGGCTGCCGTGCTCAATGCAGTCTTTGAAGAGAGAGCCATCACTGCATGACCCCAGTGACTTGAAAGCTGTCTGGCATGACAAGAATTTAATTCATTAGCCTAGACTATTATGCGGAACAGGCAGACCGCCCTGCGAGTCTCTCATAGGTATTACTGAACGTGAAGAGTGCTGTTCGTAGTGAGCAGTGAACGACATCTTGAAAAAGAGCCAACCTCGAGATGAGCAACTTTGGGAAGAGTGACCTCATACGGGAGGAGCACCCGTGAAAGACCGCAGAATCCGCTGATCAGCAGATCATGCGCAAGAATCTCGGCATATCAATTGTCTCCATTACGCATGCAGGTGAAGCCTATACAAAGCCTAGGTCGTCCTTGCCTTGGCGAGACAGATCTTGCAACTGTGTCTGGTCAGTGTTGAGCCGATTCACCTAGTATTTCAGTTCAAAGTCTCAATTGGACGACTTTGAGAAGAGCTTCATCATCCAAATTGATCCATCAACGTGCTGCATTTCCAAGTTGCAGCTTTCCAGGATTGGCTCATCAGGCCATACTGTCAATCAATCGCAAGTCAGCTGGGTCCAGGCAGAGATGTCTCTCTTTAAACGTACCAAGCAGGTGCAGCAACCACAGCCTGTTGTGGCCGGCGGAGCGGAGAAATCATTGCTAGATATGGACGACAATGTTCCACCCGAAGAAACACCTTCGAGTACTCAGACGACTGCGAAGAAAGCAGGTTTCCTCAATTGGACTGGCAGTAAGAGATCGGAGGAAGCGCGACGCGTGCAGGTCAATTCCCCAGCTCCTTCAGGACTACACTCCGGATTGGCTTCTCCCTTGCAACCCTCGATGAACATATCTCCTCGCATCTCCACGAGCTCACGAACCTCCATCTTTGAGAGATCTGTCGATTCGGTTCCTAGCGACGGCATCACAACCAATATGGTCGATCCAAGTCATTCCCAGCTCGTCGTCGATAATCAAATTCCATCAGTGCTCGATGCCAGTGTCGAAGCCATAACGAGCAACCAAGATCTCGACAAGGTCGAAGTCGTCACTGCCCAGCCGACGAATGCAGAGTCTCTCACTGTACCATTGTTGCCTAATCCATGGTCTGAGGAGGAGAACATCAGTACGGCTCAAATCGCCAATGAATTTCAAGGCACGGCTAAGCGACTCTCCTTCGTCTCCTATGCGGATCTCCTTGGCGTAGAACAGGCTGAAGCTGATGCAGAGTCCCATCACTCACTCAAGAGTCTCAGCCCAAAGCCACGAAGTCCAGATCTGACTAGCGCCGCAGGGTCTCCCATACCTGCGAGACCAAGCTCGACTCCTTCCGAAATCGTCTCGAGGAGACAAAAGAGCGTTGTGACGACGGGAGTCAATCCCGAGCTAGAACTGACCCGAAGCACAATGGCCGACACGATTCTCGCACCACAGCATACTTTTGAGAATGAGAATCCGTGGGCAACATAGCTCCAGACTCTGAACTGCCGTTGATCAGCTTGCCATTGTGAGCAGCAGAATTATCATTCTGCCGATTCAGGAGAGTGTGTATCAAGCTACGCGCACTACGACTTGGTTCCACAACAAGCCCAGCGCCGGATCTCTCCCGGTCCCGAGTAAGCAGACCCCATTCTAATGACGACTTTCACGAAACATGCACAATTCTTGTCTGGAGATTTGGCATGATGAGGAGAAACATGAATAAAGTACAAAAAAAGAGTCTTCCGGACGACATGCAATCCTGTACTCAACGTCTCTTTCTGTAATTACATAGTCCATTGTAGCCTGTATTAAGCCCCAGCATGTGAATATTGGAAATTGAGCCGCGCCTATTCCCTTTCGTCGTCTTGAATCTAATACTGCTTCATTTCCTGACGACCTCGACATCCGAAATTTCGACTGAACTGAACAGAAAAAAGTCAAACGAGTCTCTAGTCATATCAGCTTCTTCAACCGTGATCTCCTGTGGCATCAGACGAGTCATGCAGAACAAGATGATATCAAGAGCAAGGAAAGGAAGGAGAACAAGGACGTAATTTTTGAAAGAGAATAAGTTACAAAAATGAAAATGTGCTAGAACTTCCCACATTCCTCGCCTTCGCATGAAAAAACCAATTGAATGATGAAAAACTAAAGACAGAGAAGAATGCGACATTTTGAGGATTTCCCCGGGCAAATCGTTGCCAGTTGTGTGAGCTTTGAGAAAGACTCGACCGAACATTGGGAAGCGATCGGAACCTGAAATTGGCGGGGTGACGGGGCCACGCACCTGCCTACTTAGATTTTTACAAAAAGCATCCGCTCCTGCAGAAGAAAGTACAAGCAGCTGCCTCGATAAACCATGGATATCGACCAACTCTGGAAATTTGTGCGCCCCATCTCATGTTCCTGGCGTGCTGATCGCCGTAGTCTTATGTGCTTTATTGATGCTTTCTTCCGCATGCTGCTCCAGTCCGCGCTTGTTACTATGCATTGCAGACGTGCTTGTTGTGGTCGGTGTGTTTTGCACTAACGTCACCGCGGGTGCTGCTGTCGACTCGCTACCGGTTCTATGAGGGGTCTGGTCAGAGATGGCAATCAGCTTCTTGGAATCCGAATTATTGATCGATGACACGGGTTGATTGATCACTGGCTGCGTGACGATTGACGAGCTCATCTGAGGGGTACCGCTCTGCTGACCAGCCTGTGATGAACCTGGACTCGAGGACACCGTTTTGGACTGAATTGTCTTGGAGTCGACCAGCTTGGACTCGGTCGGTTCGGACTCGATGGTTCTGGATTCGACTGATTTAGGCTCGAGTGGCTTCCCAGAAACACCTTGCTGGGTAGTCGAAACGCTTTTGCCTGTACTAACAGCAATGGGTGGCACAGTACGTGGCATAGATACTGTCTCTGTATAAGGATTGATTGGAGGAATTCGAGTTGGTATTTCTTTCGGAATTGCCACAGATGTTGCATTTGTAGGCGGAAGTCGAGGGGCGGAACCGTCTGTGCCGGCATTGGTAAGAACTGGAGCGAACTTGCCAACTGCAACTTGACCTACTCCAGATTTCGTGTTCGTGGGTGGTCCAGTGGCTGCTTGAGTCCCAACTACAGGTGGGATGGAAGGCTTCGCAAGACTCATGGGACCAGTTGTGCTATTGTGTGCGGTTCCGACAGTGCTAGAGGTCCTTGGCAGCGGTGACGACATAGGAACTGTCCGGTTGTAGACGATAGGTCCAGGGGTTATTCCCGCTGAGGGGTGCGAAGAATAGGGTAAGGGGGTGGTTGGCATGGGTGACTTCGTTGGATGAAGAGCATTTGACACAGGTGCAGCCTTGGGAGCAACACCAGTAGTCGATATCGGTCGAGTTGTTCCGGCAGGGGGCTGTGCAGCAGTAGTAGGTCCTATTGTCACATTCGAGCTACTGTTGACAGGCTTATAAGGCGGATGAGAGAAGGATTGTGCAGTGTAAGCATAAGGGCGATTTGGCAACGAGGTATAAGGCACTTGCTGACCGATACTGGCTGAATACTGTGGCCGATTGATTATTGGAGTAGCAGCAGCAGAGTTGGATTGCACCAATGATTTTTGCAAGGGTGGTCCAGCCTGTGGTGTAGGAAAGCGATTCTGCACCGGCTTGACGACAACAGGAGATGGCTTGACAACCTGTGCAGACACGGCTTGTCGGGCCGCTCCTCCAGCAGCGACGGCAGACTGTCTCAACTGAGTTGCGAGCGCTAGCGCTAGGATTCTTGATAGCTGAGAGGCTTCTGCTGTGGAATTTCCATACCCTAGCTGTTTTTGCACAGCATGATATAGCAGATCGAGGACTTCCTCGGCCTTTCCTTGTATGCCTCCGACAAAATAATTTGGATTCAATGTCAGCTTGCCGTCTTTCATGACCACTGGTGCTCCTTTACTTATAGGCGCAGAGGGTGCAGGCCTAGGAGGTTTCTTCTTGTACACACCACCCTCGAATAGCATTTCTGACTCGGGATCGACAGCCCAGAACGATCCCTTGCCAGGCTCATCATCTGTTCGTGGCACTTTCATGAATGCTTTGTTCAGTGACAAGTTATGCCGAATAGAATTTTGCCAACCGTTCTGGACATACCGGTAGTACGGATGATATATACAGATCCAACTGTAGATCTGGGCTAATGTCATTTTCTTCTTTTCGTGAGAAGCGATCGCATTGTAAATCATGGTCGCATATGAAGCAGAAGGTTTTTGAAAACTTGCAATCACGGCAGGATCAGTTTCAGGAGGTGGTAGAATGAGCCCTTCCTCTTCCTCCTGAGCTTGTCTTGCGAGCCGCTCTTGATGAAGCAGTTGTGCTGCATGCTGGGCAGCAGCTTCTTCAGCTGCAGCTTTTCTTTCCTCTTCTGTTTTTGTCGAATCTTCCACAGACTGCAGGACATCAAATTCCGGTGGCAGATCTGGCATTTCTAAATCCAATGATGGTGGCAAATCTCGAAATTCTGGAGGCATATCCGGAGTCAACGAAAGATGTTGACTATTCAAGGACCAGATTGGCGAGTCAATGGATAGGTTGAGTTCAGTCAACATGGGTAAGGAGATACCACTGAGGAGATCTCTTTGTGAAGTCATGCTAGGTGTGGTAGATGAATTTGAAGTGATGCCGGTCGCATCGGTGGTGGCAGGCTTCGAAGTCATCACGGGCTTTTGCGTGGCAGAATGTGTAGCATCCGCGGTCTTGTCGTTCTTCGATATGTTCGACTTCCCCGAGAGAGAATTTGGTGTGAGAGTCGGATCTGTAGATGGGGGGATTCTCGAAGGAAGATTCGAGGATTGCGAAGCACTCTGACCTTCAGTAGCACGCTTTGCGTCCTCTTGTGTATCATCTTCTGATCTCGTGCTTTGGTTCTTGCGTGTGTACTTCTTTCGTGGCTTCTTGGCTGATGATGTCTCTGAGGTGTACACATGGCTGTCTGTCGGGGTCAAATATGCTTCTGCGGTGAGCGCTTCGAGTAATTGTTCTTCAACAGGTTTAATCTTTGCTGGAACTGTTGACAGAGCAGCAGCCGGTGTATTGACTGTGACAGTAGCAAGAGGCTTTGTAGGAGTCGATGATTGTGGTGCTGCAGAAGAAAGTGATTTCTGCATCAGATGATGCGGTGCTAAAGGTGTTGCTGGTTTATTCGTGACCTGTGGACTTTGTACGTGTCCCGAGGTATTGACACCCTTGATGGTCTGTACAGGAGCCACAATTGTCGGTGCTATCGATTGGAGATTCGTAGTAGGGCCATCTTTGGCAAGAGTTGGATTAAGCGGCGCAGTTGCTCCTTCTGGTAGGAGGAAGGTGAAGGGAATCTCGCCAACTTGGAGTCTATCTGTGTTTCGAAGTCTCGAAGTACCTCCGGCCTCAATATAGCGCTCATTGACAAAAGCGCCATTCTTTCCGAGGACTTCAATCTCCCAACTCGTTGCATCAAATTGATAATATATCTTCGCGTGCGCTCTGCTGATGGCCTTTGACATACCCAAGTGAACATCTACATTGTCGTCTCGCTTCGCCTTGCGACCAATTATCAATGTCAGGGTCTGTATGAAGAACGAGAATTGCTCGAATTCGAGCTTCGCATATGCGCTGATATGCTGATCCGAGTCTCCCGGATCATCCCCGTCCATTCAAGTTGACAATGTCACAGATGCAGCTTCACTATTGTCTCGTCCCCTAGCTCGGGCCAACAGACCTGGCAAAGAGCCTTTGTGATATGATGAGAAATCGTGACAGGGTCCTTGCCTTTAGGGAGGCAATAACACTGGACGTTTTAGAGGCCAGAATGATATCGAGGCAAAAGCGATTGCGTCTAGCTGACGGGACACTCCTCGATTGTATTCTTGCGTAGCTCCTGCTTGTAAGTGGCCACAGAGCCTTTCGTGGTATATGGACAAACTCCAACCTCCATGAGCACGATCGGCAAAACTTCAGAAACTTTAAAAACCAGGCACGTGTCTAGCTACCTGGCAAGTACAAGGGTGTAATATCGGTGGTATTCTATCATGCAGTCGTCAAGTTCCCAGAATCCGCTTAGCTTGCTGGAGTAGACGATAGGTTGGCCACTATCGATGATAGGAGTCTCGAAATGTACGAGAAGAAGGTTTAGGGACTAGCATATTACTACGGTACAAAGTCTTGAACATCTAAAGTTATCCCGGCATCAGCCAATCTAGTGACGAGAGATTCGCCGAGCGTGGCAGGGGTCAGGAAGCCTCTCTGCTTGATCGACTCTGAGTCAATGGCCAGTGTTAGACCTACACTGGCCAGCATGGCAGCCGTGCCCTTGTAACCAGGATCCCCGTGCTTGATTTCGAAGGTTGCCACAGCCTTCTTGCTAGGATCACGATCACTTTCGCCGATGCATTTAAGCTGTACATGACCTTCATCCATCGCCTGCTGTGAAGGCCCTTGCCCTGGCTGAACGACAAATGTTTTGAGCAGATAACGAAGGGGACGGATTCCTATGAGCAATGTTCCTAAGTATAGTAGACCCACATAAAGATATGCCTGGTACATCCGCGTGAATTTGAGGTAGCCATAAGTAGTCCATTGGCTGCCGTAGTGTAAGAGAGACCAGCTCCTAGCTGCGACACTTCTGTCCACGTTCTCCATTGGCCAAGAAGCGGCGTACGTCTTGAAATCATTGTCCCAGATGACATGAGGCAAATTGCTTTGTGCAGCGGAACCCTTTACAGTACTCAAAGACCACGGTTTGTGCGCTGCTGAGATGTCCTTGAGAGTGTAAAGATCAAGTAGTGTGAATACAGACGACAAGGTACCACCAGACACGCCGCCCTTGAGCTTGTAAATGACTGACCTGGCATTCTTCGTACCAGCATCGTGATGTTCCCTGATATACTTTGCAACAGCCCAGTTAGAAAGATCAACAGGAATTGAATCAAACCCAGAACAGCACACTATCATGCTGCCCGAAGATTTGGCATCAGCCTCGTATTTGTGCAACATTGCACGCACGAATGGGATCTACAACAGTCAGTCTGAAAGTCCAAATCATCACAGCGATATATTACTTCTCCTGTGAGATCACAATAGTGTACACCGTTACGCGCACAGGCCCGAAGCAAAGCTTCGCCAAGTCGTGCATATGGACCGACAGTTGTCACAATGACTTTTGTGCGCTTGACAAGCTGTGTGCAATCCGAATCGACGAGCGTATCAGCCACGACGATTTGCGGTATCTTTCTATCAGGATATAATTGTCTTAGCTCATTCTGATGAGCCTCAAGCTTTGTAGACGATCGGCCGGCGAGTGCCCATTTCAGGTCTGTCGGTGCTTGCGATGCGAACCATTTCCCGGTGAGCTGACCAGTAAAGCCAGTGGCACCAACGAGTATAATGTCAAACTCCTTTGACATATCTAATCGCGAATTTGAGCTGGCTGAGGGTCCAAGAATTCAAACGATACTGCTTCCAGCAACAATGCGATAGTCATGTAACTGTGCTCAGATGCGAATATAGGGCGCCTCGCAACCTTGTTCGGACACCAATGGCGGGGAAATTGAGCATGTGAAGAGCCAAGATTTCCAGCGTCATTTCTGAAAACGGTCGAGGATCTCAACACTGGGATGATTGCTTGCACGCAAGCTGGCAGGCCATGCTACGATGTCCATCTCGCTTCCTAAAATGGCAACACCAACCCGTTCAGAAGGTTGTACTCGAGAACAGAGCTCGTCACTTTCGACACTCCATGACAGCGAGACCGGAAATTGATACATCTGTCCTGTTGTCGAAATGGTTCGCTCGAGCCGGCGTCCGTGACGGCAGTCTCACGAGTATCACGACAGCAAGTCTCATGTCGGCCTATTTTGCACGAGATGAGGCATTCGATGCAGAATGTCGCAGGTACGAGCCGACCATCCTCGACTTGATCAAGTACTACAATCCACTCTTGAATGATGAGGCTGAATTGCGGGAGAAGATTGTCGCAAGTGATGTGAATGACATTCTTGCTCACATCATCTTGCTGGATCAATACACACGCAATATCTGGCGTGGCAAGGATGCTAAGAGGGTATATACCGAAAGCGACCCGGTCGCCTTTCAGTTAGCCCGTGTTCTGGTTGCAGCTGAGAAACATGAGACATTGAATTGGCTCGAGACCATGTTTATCGTCCTGCCATACGGTCATCACGAATCTCTTCAGGCGCAATTGGAAGGGCAACAAATCACCATTGAATCACTGCAGCGTGCCAGGCAAAGCATAAGTCAAGGAGAATTGTTGGCAGCAATCAAAATCCTGGAGGCCAGTACTTCCCATCTCGAGGTTGTGGCACGATTTGGAAGATTTCCACATAGGAACCAGTTCCTTGCACGGGACTCGACAAGTGAAGAGTCAGACTACATGAATCACGGGGGTTTAGACTTTGGTACAAAAGAATAATAAAGATCTGTAGGCATATCATCCTTACAAAGTAGCGAACGTAACTTTTTATTGCTTGCATTTACAGAAACTCTAAGAATATTGTTCTAAGGACTCGATTCGAGCTTTCAGACTCGAGTAGCCCCACTCGAAAGCCTCGCTAGCAGTGTCCCAGCGCTTTGTAATTCGAGCGATATTGGCTTGATCCAGAACTCCAATGTCTTCAACTATAGGGATGAAGTTTCCTGTGTTTATCCACTGCTGAGCTTGTTGGCTGCCAAACTTGTGCGAATCAAGTTGCAGTTGTTGCAGGGAATCATTGCTTGGATAGAATTTGGCGAAACACAATAGTGTTACAGTTGCGTAGAATGATATCATACCAGCGAAAGGCGAAGACTGGTGATCTCTCATGAGAGCATTGATGTGAGCGGCCGAGAGAGCCGCAGATCTGGCGTCTGAGGAGCCTTGAGCCGCCCACTGCTGTATCGTTCTAGCGTCGTCAACGAGAAACTTGCGAACCGCCTTCAAATCAATCGTCGTGATCATTCTTGCAAACTGTAAAGATAGCAGACTGTCCGTGGTCTCTGGCTCTGGCGAACTCTCTGGACTTGAGAGGATCTCCTCCAAGATGTTAAAGGCTTTGTCTGACATGTCCTTGGCATTCGAAAGAACTGCTTCCGCATCCAGTCGCAGGGAGCGTTGTGTCTCTCCCTCTTCGGTCTCGTCCACACTTGGCACGGCACTTGCAATATCGTGCACCCGACGGGCCTCCACAAACGCCAAAATCGTTCGGCAAAATGTCCCGTACTGAGCACACTCAGCTAAACCGCGATCCTCCAATCGCCCGGTGCTCCACAAGGTGCGAGTTCGGAGCGGTAGTCGATCAGGCGCGAACTGGTCTGCCCACTCATGTGCAGTGCTGGCATTCCAGAGATTCTCGTGACAAGGCAAGCTTGTCCGAATTTCATTCACTTCCATGAGAGCACGCACACCGAAGAACACGGTGAAGAGGTTGTCGTACATCCAAATTGCCCAAGATAATCGTCTACGTTCTTCAGCTCCTCGAAGGATCTGCCAACGAGTCTCAGTTGACGCATTATCTGGTGGTGAATCGTCGTAGTTCTCATCGAACAGCCTTCTCGCTCTGGCCCTGCGCAACAAGGAGGACCTGCGTTCCTCGGCAGACTCCAAGGCGGTGGGAGACTGGAGGTTGTACAATTCGGCCAGTGCCAACAAAAATTGGGCCTGTAATGCTGGAAAGGTCTCTTGCTCGAGCTTCAACACTCTGTGGCCTAGAATGACGAGTGGGTAGTGAAGCTCCCCCAATGACTCCTTGCCGAAATATTGAGCACCTATAGCCATTATTGCTAAAGTCACGATGTGTTCTATCTGTCCGGGCGCATAATTAGCTTGGTGTAAGATTGGTAAGCTTGGATGGAAGCGTTCGAAGTATAGCTGGATCAGGATATTGATTAAGCGAGCAGATGGCAATTGCAATTGGATGTAATCCTGTAGATGAGTTCTATCAGTCTCGGTAAAGGTATCCACCAACGGAGACTCCTCAAGGTCAAGGAAAGCCTCTGGTATCTCCAACTCCGGAAAGGACAACACCGGTGACGGTGGCCTGGTAAGGTTATTATATGCGGCTGCTCCTGAGTTCGACATGGAATCATTTCGGTAATTTGAGTAAATCCCGGGCTGGTCGGGTGTACCATGAGGATATGCCACCTGTTGGAAGTCTGTGGGGAAGCCTGGGATTGGTAGAATTCTGGGGAGTATTGAGTTGATGCCAGGCAGGTCTTTAGCTGTTTCCTTGAAGAGGAATGCGAAAACAGAGGCGGCAGGCAATGCGCTCTCAAACTGGGCTTCGAAGTCGTGGGACGGCGAAGGAGCGCGACTTGCGAAACGACTTCCGGGTCTAGATGCTCCGTAGGTGAACGGGTCGTGATGCACTGAGCCATTGAGAGTTGGTTGGTAGCCAAAGACTATCGGCTGTGGAGGTTGCATCGAAGCATCACCTTGATGACCATTGTAATCCATTGTCCAATCTCCTTTTGGACTTGCGTGCGCTGAGCTAGCGACTTGGAGAAGTACGTTTGCTGCGGCGGTCGATGCGCTAGAATCTGCCCTTTTCCGTTTGGCAGGCGTTGATGACATTGTATACTCACAGTTCTCGAGACCCTTGCTTTGACACGTCGAGCAAGGAGTTTCGCCGTCACATCTGCATTTGCCCTTTGCACAGTTGTTACATGCTTGCTGAACGCGTTTGGTACCTCGTTTCTGTGTCTTTTGCGGAAGTGCTGCACGTTCGGCAGCTGGAACATGCACGATAGCATGCCGACTGAGAATATCACGGCGGGCGAATTCTTTCAAACACACATCGCATTTGAACGGTTTCTCCTGCGTGTGTCTTCTCGAATGTCGCTATTGAACGGTCAGTGGCCAGTCTAGGGAATTGTCTAGCAGGGTACATACAATGAGATGCTCGTGTCTCTTAAAATCATCACCACAGACGGAGCAGTGATAGGGCTTTGAAGCATCCTGATCCGGAAGACCGGTGAGTGGAGGATCCATGCGACAAGACCACGCTTCTCTCTTGAGACGAAAAGGACCTCTGGCGCGATGAGCTCAGATAGCTTTGTCGGGCTGAGCTGCGGGGGGGTGTGGGTTGGGATATGGGAGACGGGGGGGAAAAGAAAGAAGAGAGGACGGGCTCTTCTTCGCCAACGTATCCCTTAGAGAAGGACGGAAAATGCTTTGAGGGGCAGACGAGTGCGCGAGTGGAGAAGAAAAAAGCATTTCGACCACGTGTAAGCAGATCGCTGCCCTTAGTGGAGAGTCTTCGTGGAGCTCCGGGCTGACAAGTGTCTCGCTTGCCTGAGTGATCTCGGCCTGAGATAGTTTGGTCCTATATGTGAGAGGCTCTCAGCAGACTTAATTGCGACGTTGTGCCTCGGACGCAACAAGATGGTGTCCATTCTCTTTGTCTGCCTGGGCAATATTTGCCGTTCGACGATGGCACAAGCTGTGATGCAAGACGCAGTTGCCAAGGCTGGTTTCGAGGATCTAGTGTCTCCCATTGACTCCTGTGGTAGTATGTGAACGGAAGCTCAAAGTTCTGAAGACCCTAACCTCCATAGCTGCTGCATATCACGAAGGTAGATCACGATTATAGAAGCTGTCATGTGCTCTGCCTGATGCGGTAGGCTCCGAACCTGATCCACGTACACTCTGGACTTTAAAAGAGCACGATATTGAATTCAGCCATAACGTAAAGCCCTCGTGTCAAGATACAAGCTACGATTACTGAAGTAAACCAGGCGAGACAATTGAGCAAAAGAGATTTCGATAAATTCGATTATATTCTTGCCATGGACAGGGAGAATCTTCGAAACATCAAAAGCAAGATGCCAAGCGGTTCTCAAGCAATGGTCGAGCTTTTTGGGAAATTCTCCACAGACGATTCTCTCGACCGCGTCATCAAAGATCCATACTACGGCTCTGACAACGCCGGTTTCGATCAAGCGTATAAGCAATGTGTGTGCTTCGCAGCAGGTCTCTTGCAAGAAATTCGGGAGCACAAATTATAACTTAAGACCAATGCTAGACGTGCATATAGATCACAACAAACACTGTGGTCGTTCGGTCCTTCTTTGTCAGGCGCCGTCACTAGCACAGCCAATCGTCCGGACGCCAACGATGGAGCCTGCCTAGTTCTCAAACATGTAACCAAGTAATTGTCTTTTGGGCTGTGCAAGTGTGACCAATCAGTCACTTCTAAAAATCAAGAATTCTTTCCAAAGCCTGCAAGCATTGGCTGGCATCGGCTTGAGTTGGGACTCGGCAGGTTAATGCGCGAGAGGAATAATTCGGCCCCAGAAGACCAGCTTATAAGTCTTCGTAAAAATAACGCTTCCGGATCTGGTGTTGATGTCACTGCTTGAGAAAGTGTTTTTCCAGCCAATTTTGTCAAGAGGAGCCAAAGTTGTTCTGGAAGCAGATCCATTACTCAATATTCTATATACAGAAGGGATAAAATTTTCGTGTATTTTTGTATCATCACGGTTGAGCTCGTAAGGTGTCATAATCTGCGGGTTGAATCCGCTCACATCCTCTTGATGTGATATGCTTTGAGACCTGATAGCCACCAGATATTTAGAATAGACCCTCGACAACGCCGGTCTCTGCGTTGACGTCGATATTGTAGTAAGCAGGGCTAGAGTCATTAGTATGGTTCTTATACAGAGGTCATGCTTCGCTTACAGAGTAGGTAGACCTGGAATAGTTTGGATCTCGGCGGCCAAAGGATAAACGAATCCGGCACCAGCAGACAATCGAATGTCTCTAATAGGCACTACAAATCCAGTCGGTGCACCCTTCTTTGATGGATCTGCACTAAAGGAATACTGTGTTTTGGCAATACACACAGGCAGATTACCAAATCCCTGCTTCGTCATTGTGTCAATTCGTTGCTGAGCCAACTCGGAAATTTCAATTCCATCGGCCCGGTACATCTCCTTGCAAATTATCTCAATCTTCTCTGGAATCGATAATTTCTCGTCATACAAGAATTTGAAAGCAGATGGCTCAGAACAAGCTTGGATAACAGCCTTTCCGAGGTCAATGGCTCCTGCACCACCGTGAGCCCAGTGGTAAGACGGAACAGCATCTTGGGCGCCAGCCTCCAAGGCAAGCCTGCGGATAGTCTCTAATTCAGCCGGAGTGTCTGTTGCAAACTGGTTGATGGCAACGACCACGGGTACACCGTATTTCTTGGCATTCGCGATATGCTGAACAAGATTGACACAACCTTTCTCGACAAGTTCGATGTTCTCTGTCTTGTACTCGGGTGCGAGAGGCTTGCCTGGAGTCACATCAGGGCCACCACCATGCATCTTTAGTGCCTGAACCGTGGCCACGAGGACTGCGCAATCAGGTTTCAGACCGGAATTGCGGCACTTGATGTTGAAGAATTTCTCCATGCCGATGTCGGCACCAAAACCGGCTTCGGTCACGACATAGCCTGGCTGCTCTTGTTCGCTAGCTGTTCCCGCTAGTTTTAGTGCAATTCTATCTGCAATAATCGAAGACTGTCCGATAGAGATATTCGCAAATGGCCCGGCATGAACAAAGACGGGTGTCCCTTCTAGTGTTTGCATCATGTTCGGCTTGATTGTATCCTTCATGAGAACAGTGAGCGCACCACCAATACCTATATCATCGGCCGTGATCGGGTCCCCCGCACGAGATGATGCCACGACCATGCGACCAAGTCTTTCGCGCATATCTGCAAGATCTGTGGAGAGAGTGAGTACTGACATGCACTCAGAAGCAACAGAAATATCGAATCCAGCTTCTCGGGACATTCCCTTCTCGGTGGAGTTCTGGCCGATGGTGATTTTCCTCAGGAAACGATCATTGACATCCAAAACTCGTTGCCAAGTAATGGTTGAGGGGTCAATGTCGAGTCGAGCGAATTTCGAGATTTCTTCCTCTGTCAGGTCTTCGGGTCTGGTTTTGTCGATTCCGAGTTTCTTGAGACGTCTTAGCATGACTGGAGCGAAGGCTCGTACACCTTTCTTAACTGGCGTCATCCTGGTGAAGAGTGCCTTGTCCTTCTGTGTGTTCTCGTGAAAGATCCTGGTGTCGATTGCTGCTGCAAGCAAGTTGTTAGCAGCAGTAATTGCGTGAATGTCTCCTGTCAAATGCAAGTTGAACTCATCCATTGGAATGACTTGAGAATAACCTCCACCAGCAGCACCACCTTTAATACCAAAAGTCGGTCCTTGGGAAGGCTGTCGACAGCAGGCAAATGCTGTTTTTCCAAGATGTGCACCAAGAGCTTGTACCAAACCCATGACAGTGGTCGATTTGCCCTCTCCTAGAGGCGTAGGGGTGATTCCGGTAACCACGACGTACTTGCCATCCTGCTTATGCTGCAATCTTTGCAAGATCTCTAGGCCTACTTTTGCCTTGTACGGTCCGTACATCTCCAATTCCTCCTCACGCACACCAATTTCACCAGCCAACTTAGAAATGTTCTTAGGTGTTTGCGCACGAGCGATATCGATGTCGGAAGGGACGTTTTTCAATGGTGCAAGTGGTAGAGGGGTGAAGGTCTTGCCTCCGGTTGTGAAAGCAGTATATGCAGCCTCATACACATTCTGCATGAGCATACCAACTGTCATCGGTCCTACGCCACCAGGGACTGGAGTGATGTAAGATGCCTTCTCTGAGGCAGAATTGAATTCGACATCCCCAACAAGCCTATGTCCCGATTTCTTGCTTTCATCAGCAACGAAATTGACACCGACGTCAATAACGACTGCTCCATCCTTGAGCCATGAGCCCTTGACGAACTCTGGTTTACCAATTGCTGCAATGAGAATGTCAGCAGTTCGAACAATTTCCTGGATATTAGCGGTCTTTGAATGACATACTGTCACAGTAGCGTCCGCATTCCTAAGGAGATAAGATACTGGAGCACCAACGATGTCCGATCGTCCGAGCACAACAGCGTTCTTGCCTCGCACATCTACTCCTGACTTCTCGAGCAGTGCCATGACACCCTTGGGAGTACATGGAATGAATGCTGGCTTTCCTCCTCTTTTGGCGAGCTCGCCAATGTTGCTAGTACCAAACCCGTCAACGTCTTTAGCCGGGGCAACAGCTCCAGTGATGGTGTGCTCTGAAACATGACCAGGAATTGGCAGCTGCACAAGAATCCCATGGACAGCAGAGTTGTTGTTGAGTTCATTAATCTTTGTCAACAACTGGTGCCTGTTAGCTCACTTCGCACTGAACAGCTTGTGCCTTACAGCAGCCTCAGTAGTGTCTTCAGGCAATTTTATGTGTTGAAAGTCAATCTTTGCATCTGCTGCTGCTTTCTGTTTCATAGTAACATAGCTAGTCGAGTCTGCTCGCTCACCAACCTGGATGATTGCCAAGGAGGGTTGGAACTTTGGGTTTTTGGTCTGGGTTTGGGCAATCTTGGCATTGATCTCTTCCCTGATGGATTTTGCAATGGCATTGCCATCGAGCTTCTGTGCAGGCATGGCTAGTCTGCGGGTAGAATGTATAGAACGGCAGACAAGTTGCTTCCCAGGACGTTGGACGCAACGGAGCATGGGAAGAAATTTTTAAACTTGTGCGCAATCTTGTGCTCTAAAATCAGTGCTAAGATTGACAGCGGATAGCGAGCGAGGAAGGCGAGGTTTAGGTACAGACCGGCAATGGCAGCAAGGGCCTGGTCGGATTTCTCGTTGAAACACGGGCTGCTTTAATTTCGGAATCGAGCAAGAATCTCAGACCCAAGTTATGCTCAATCAATCCAATTCGCTAGAATGCTTAGCATGGCTGACCATCATATCAAGTCAGTGTCAGTCTATGACTCGAAGTTCGCTGACGAATGCCAGTATCATGTCTGAGCTATGCTTGAGCTATGGCTAGGTGCTCATGTCATTTGCATCAACCTGCGCTCTACTGCTTGCACATGAAACATGTATAACGTGTAGCTAATGATTCGATCGCGTGAAACTCCTGGTAACCTCACACTTGATGTTAAATTGCCTTTATACGCATTAGAACCGGTCGCCTATGAGATATGTTCTGCTAGAAATGTTACAATGTCAGTATGCAAAGAACTCTAGGCTACCAATTTCAACCTATTGTAGCTCTATTGTGACATATCAACCTCCAGGTGCGATCTTGTGCTAATAACGCGTATGTCTTCACATGCCAGCTGCAGAGTCTAGGCTCATCGTGCCACCGCGGAAGCCATGGCCTCTCACATCACACGTGTCTAAAAGGGGGAAGACCCAATCCTCTGTGGTTCTCCACATGTGAGTGCTGCATGGGAAGAGTGAGCATGCTGGTTTCTCTTCCGTGCTTGAAGCGGAATTCCCGCTCTGCTGAACGGCTGCTGAATCAACCACATGACGTAGAAGCTCCTTGCGCTACACAGAGTCTCGTCAGTGGAGTTCAACTCCCTGAGGTTCCAGGAAAAGTCGGGGCACCGAAGCAGATCGCCAGCTCACTCGTCCTTTGCAAACACATTTATATCAATCGCAAAGGTCGCTTCTGTACACACTTTTTGCTTTCACACACAGACAAGTATATCACTCATGGCACAACCAGGATCGCAAATGCCCGTATGATTACCTGTAACGTCAGCTTCGTCCTAATGTCTAACATAACAGCCTACTGGACCAGGTACTGGTCGCGTTGCACCTCCACCACAAATGCCAAAGTCTGGCGGTGGACGTGGACTTCCTATCATCCTCGGTCTAGGTCTGGCCCTAGGTGCTGGATACTACCTCATGAATCCCTCAGCAGCTCAACATGATTCTGAGAAGATCAAGCAGACATCGCAAAAGTGAGCACACATGTGATGTACACATTCCCTAGATCGTGCACACTGATTCTTCTAGTTACGGTAACAAGTTTGACTCGGCCGTGGATGATGCGCTTGCTCAAGCGAAATCATACGGAAAGGAGGCAGAGAAAGACCTGAAGAAGAGCTTTGAGGATATCAAAGTCAAGGCAGGAAATTTTGCTGATGATGCCTCTGCTGAGGCTCAGAAGAAATTTGCAGATGCCAAAGCTGAAGTCACAAAGGTGTCTGAAGAAACGAAGGTTCGTTATCTTTCTGAATGGGTTTCAAATTGCTAACATAATTCAGGCTGAGGCATCCAAAGCCAAACGTGGATGGTTCTCTTGAATGTGACGCGCAACTCTATAATTTAGTATGATCTATATCGAGTTATCTATGTCTATCAGCTTGTAAGCAGCTTTCACCACGTTGAACTCGATTCTACAAATCTGTCTTTTCAAAGTTCTTTGTTAATCGCTCTATCTGGGCTGTATATTTCCCGTATTTGTCACGGCCTTTGGCTTCCTTGTTGACATAGATCGATACAGAGACGGCATGACATTGGAATTCACTAGATCAAATCAGCTTGGCCGAAAGACTTGCAGGGCTGTGTAGATCACCCAAAACCATCGTCTCCAATACAGACATTGTCTTGTCTCCAACCGAGCACATCAGTCCAGGTTTCGCCAGCGTGTAGTTCTCCAACAAACATCCGTTTGTAACCTTCTGCTGCATTGGACAACACTACCGCACAACCGTCAGGATAATCCCATGTACCTCTTCTTACCCATCCCAGACACGTCGGAAAATCAAAGTAGTCCTTGAGTGGTCAGTGATAGGCCACCTGCATGAATTCGGCATACATCTTGCTCGCCATAAGCATAGTTTTTCCTAGTGTATATAATATCGCCCAATTGACCTCCTGCTGCTGCTGGTTGCTCGCCTCCTTCAGGTCCGGAGGTTCCATAGAGATCACCCCAGAAAACGCATGGATATCTAATGAGATGAGCAAGCATTCCTGTTCGTCGCTACTTGCTCACCCTTCCGCACGTAACAGAATCAGTGTGTATGCGATTGGCTTGAAGAAACCCTCGACAGGAGCTTCCAAAGCCTGCCCCGGCTGAGTCTGTATCTGTCAGTCTTCCATTCGATAAGACCGTATACGCACGTCATGATTCATAACCTTTCTGGGGTTAGCTCACGATGAGAAACCTGAGGAGCGCGAACTTACCAGAGTCACAGCATTCACAGGTTCGCATGCAACCAGACTAGGAATTAGCATTGGAAAGCATGATCATAACTTATCTTACGTGTCTTGAAACACTGTGCGCAAATCGCTTTCAGCACTTTTCGACAGTTGCGAGAAATTGTACACCAGGGGCGCTGAACATTAGCGAAATCCATGTAACTTCTTATAACCTTACCGTCGAACAAACTGAACTTCCTGCCCATTCGATCCAGATACTGTATCATCTCCTGCAGTGAATCCTTCCAAAATTCTCCTACGCAGAACAGACTAGCAGGGAGACTCTTATCGTTCTGCAAAGAGTCGATGAACTCTCTCAAGAAGTCTTCCGAGAAGTCTACAGGTCTCAGCAATTGAGTAAAGCCGGTTTTGAAGAAGCTACGTTTGACAGCTGCGAGAGTCAGGACCCATTACTGTATGTAAATGCACCACTTGTGATATAAGTGCTTACCATCGAATCTGAAGCCAGCTAAACCAAGTTCATTCACAATCCATTTGCCCCAAGCGATGATATCCTTTCGGACTACAATAATCAGTGACGACCTATGCAGCAATCATGTATCCAACCCTCAGGGTGAGAATGATCCAACTGAAATGTTAGTACAATATAGTGTGTATCATTTCCCGGCTACATACGTCTGCAAACCTGTGCGTGTCAATCCAGTAATATGAAGTCAGATTTTAAGGGCTTACATGAGATAATCAAAGTTGCCCTTTTCCTTGTCTACTCCGTCGGTGGCCCTTCTTGATTAGGTCATGAATTAAGCTTTTCTCGAGGACGTCCAACCATTTCTTTCCATCACCCAGAATTTGGTCTAGAAAATTTAGCCATAGTGAAGTACAATTTTGGGCAGCATACAGATGGCAGTCTTCTCGTTGTCAGCATTATAGTCTGCTTATTAGCCGTACGTTCCACCTTGCTTTCAGACCATACCTGTGCCTGTAAAATGGTACCAGTGATACTTCATGCTTGAGTATTGGTCTCTACGTCCTGGGAATGTAAATCCGAGCCATGCCCCTATTTCATAAACGCCTGAGATAACCTTGTTTCGGTCGTTGTTATCAACTTCCTGCACACGACAACGTTCTAGCTCATCCGCTGCGGCCTTATGATTCAAGACAGCATCAACTTTCTCGCTATTAGCTTGATAGGTATAAATTGTGCAACTTACAGTAGAGCAAAACAGAATGCTCTTTCGCCTTTCTGGCCAATGTAAGTAGATCGGCCTTTGTCCCCCACTTGCTTGCTGAAGAACCTTTCTGTTCAAATTCACCTAGATCCCAGAGGTCGTAAACGTCGTACTGTCTACTTTAGTTATTTCTTTCTTGATTCAAGGATGCGTTTACTCCGTTGCCTTCTGGGGATGAGGCTTTGCAGCATGCTAAAATGTGTCAGCATAAGCATGAAGGAATCATGATCGCGCTTGCGTGGTATCCATAAAGCAGTAATTCCCATGTCACTTAAGTCTTGGAGGACGCCTGACAAGTTTTGCAAGTGCAGGCCACCAGCTGGTGTGTACCACTCGAAAGCTTGTAACATTGTTGCATTCGGAGGGGTCGGTGCCCGAGTTTCTGGCGCCGAAATATTGGTCCTTTCTGAAGTCTGTATCATATTGGCGCAGCCGAAGAACTAATGATCATCTTGACACAGATTCGCTATATGATATACTGCGTTACAGCTTGGCGATCCGGTGGTCGCTGTTCAGTGTTGCATGCCACGGAATGGTGCAACCTCAAAATAAGCCATTTTCTCAATGTGGTGGCTAGAACCAGTGGCTGGTGGAGAACTCTTTGTCAACTGCAAAGCTGCAGAACTTGGCTATGCCGCTAATTATGGCCTCGAGCTGTGATAGATCAACCATGTCTGAAAGAAAGCATTGAGAGAGCAGTGCAACTGAGAAGTCTCCAGCAAGGCTATTCTAGCCACATCATTCAGCCATCGACAGGCTGTTTATGTCTATATAGCACGTATACGGCTGCCATTCCCAAGATCGTGATTACTATATGAAAGACTTGGGTGCTCATCAGGACGTCTCTAATAACAGTAACATACAGCATTATCCGTCAAAGGCCTCTCTAGAAGCGTCATGCTCTACTATAGCAAACAAGACCTGATCACTGCTACCTTTGGACAAAGCACAGTGAGGGAAGTGACCAATTATTCATTGTTTTGTCCTGATCCCCTGATCCGATTTTCGGAGTTTCACGGCCCTCTTGGTGAATTGAGTTGACGAAAATTGGCTGGCATTGCGGCGTACCATGTCTCATTCTCCTGCAAGCGGGGGTTCCCGTCGAGATCCCCTAACCTTTTCGGGCAGGAACGGATGAGTCCCTGGATCCCCCGATACACGTGCTGATGTTCCCCACAAAAAGGTAACGTACTTAAGGTGTCTACATCCGGTCTCATTCCAATTTCTTCACCACCTATCCTTCTTCAGTCGGGCAGAATGTCGAAGACCGCTGTCAACCAAACCGGCCTCAACCCTTCCGGAATTGTTCCTCATCATAGTATGGATTTCAAAGTTTTCTCACACATCAACTAACTATAAATAGCTGAAATTGAGGAACAATTGCACGACAATGCTCGAATCGATTACGACCAGTGAGTGTCCCCGCATAATTCAATACACAAGACCAACTCACACTGATAGTGTTGCCATCATATACAATCCGTCAGTTCCGTCTCTCTACGAAGATGCTCTAGTTTAGTATGTCCTCCATATAAGATTTCCTTAAGCTCATTACTGACGGTAAAGTGAGACTGGTTCTGCTATAACCTCAGCGGGTGCCATTGCGACTTCATCCGGCAAGAAAACTGGCCGATCACCAAAAGATAAGCGAATCGTGGACGAACCATCGTCCACTGATGAAATCTGGTGGGGTCCAGTCAACATCCGTGAAAGTCAAGATGTCTGGCTCATCAACCGGGAGCGTGCCATTGATTATCTCAACACTCGTAAGAGGATCTATGTTATCGACGCTTTCGCTGGTTGGGACCCCAAGTACAGGATCAAGGTGCGAGTCGTTTGCGCCCGAGCATACCATGCTCTGTTCATGCGAAAGTAAGTGTCCCTTAATGATCTGCAATCGCCATTGACATCAATAGCATGTTGATCCGCCCCACCGAGGAAGAGGCTGCCAACTATGGTAAGCCTGACTTCACGATCTACAATGCTGGAGCATTTCCTGCCAATCGATTTACCACTGGTATGACTTCGACCACCTCCGTTGCTATCAATTTCAAGGCCATGGAAATGGTCATCCTTGGAACAGAATATGCCGGAGAGATGAAGAAGGGTGTCTTCTCGGTTCTTTATTATCTTATGCCTGTTAAGCACAATGTGCTGACTCTGCATTCCTCTGCAAACGAGGGCAAATCCGGAGATGTAACCCTATTCTTCGGCCTCTCCGGAACCGGAAAAACGACGCTATCTGCTGATCCTAATCGAGCACTTATTGGTGACGATGAGCACTGCTGGTCAGACACTGGTGTGTTCAACATCGAAGGTGGATGTTATGCTAAATGTATCGGTCTATCAGCCGAGAAAGAGCCAGAGATTTTCAACGCCATCAAATTCGGCTCAGTCCTGGAGAATGTGGTGTTTGATCCAACGACCCGAGTTGTCGACTATGACGATGTGACACTGACTGAGAACACGAGATGCGCATACCCTATCGAATACATCCCAAATGCCAAGATCCCATGCATGTCAGATTCACCACCTAAGAACATTGTTCTGCTCACTTGTGATGCTCGCGGAATTCTTCCCCCGGTGTCGAAACTTGACAATGCGACTCTGCAGTACCACTTCATCTCAGGCTATACATCAAAAACACCAGGCACAGAAGAAGGTATCACCGAACCTATCTCGACTTTCTCGGCTTGCTTCGGTCAGCCTTTCCTTGTGCTTCACCCAATGAGGTATGCTACAATGCTTGCTGAGAAGCTCACCAGGTTTGGCGCACAGGCATACTTGATCAACACTGGATGGGTCGGAGGTGCTGCTACCGCAGGAAAGGCGTCCAGATGTCCCCTCAAGTACACTCGAGCTATCCTCGATGCCATTCATTCTGGTGAGCTAGCAACTGCTGAATACGAGACTATGCCAGTCTTCAACTTGAAGGTGCCAAAGAAGGTATCTGGAGTTCCTGACGACCTTCTCAACCCTGTCAATTCTTGGTTGGGAACCCGTGATGAATTCGAGGCCGATGTCAACGAGCTTGCTAAACAATTCAACAAGAACTTCGAAAAGTATGCTGACGGTTGTTCGGAAGAAGTCAAGTCAGCAGCTCCACGAGCCTGAAATATGACGTGAAACTCATAGCTTTTAGACAAAATCCATTGTATCTATTTCTGGTGAATTTGTAGGTGAATTCGTAACGAATGCGTCCTGGTACAGCGATTACATGATTTTGCTGATAACTCACTGGTGACAACTCCAAACTATACCAAGCTCATACCAAAGCTGAGTACTCTACAAACCTTTCCTTGATTATGTCGGCAAATCCTCTTTCCAGCTTCGTAGCATTTTTATAATATGTGGTCGTTTCATTGTTATATGATCGACAATTATTGAAAATCAGTTTCGCATCATAGATGAATTGAGCCACGCTCTCATATTGGTCATTTTCAAGCTTGAATTCCATAGTTGCCAGATCTAACAGAAGTCAGTTGTTAGTGAACCAGTTATGGAGTGGTTCTCTGACCCATCGGTTCTTTGATCACTTCGTAGTAGTCAGGTACTTCTTCCCGATTGACTGCTTGCTGAAAAGGCCATGAGGAGGGATGATTATTCAGCTCTGTTAGTAGAACTTGTAACACTTGATAGTGACCAGGCCTCCTAGGCTTCCTCGCGATTTCATCCATCTCCTGAGACCATCCAGTCTCCTTCAGGCCAGGAATATCCTCGGGGCGTATGGTGCCCCCGTTCTTGAATACCTCAAGGCCAGGAAATATGATGTGATCGTTTGATGTCTCTGCAATCTTCCACAAAATAACAGCCTTTTGACGAGCCATGATTTCAGCATTGTCCAGATACCGGATACGTGGTAGCATGGTACACTGCATGATAGTTCCACCCTCATAATCTTTGATATATCCCACCCAAATAGAACGATCTAGATTGATGTCTTTCGTGAATCCTTGCTTCTTAAAATAGCCAATAGCATAATTATCAGCATAGGTCAAGAAGTGGATAATGGGTGAAGAAGCCTTGACATAATCCTTGAGGTGATTCATGAGGTGTGCACCATAACCCTTGACCTGTTCATTAGAGGCGATTGCACAGAAGACGATTTCTGCGAATTTTCGGTGATTGAATGGTCGATATGTAATTCCTCCAATCACTTCAATCTTACCGGTATCGACACCTCGCACGATGGCCATGCTGAGATGATTACGATCGTAGATCAATCTAGCTATATACTCTCGCGGCATTTTTGGTAGTTGTTTTTGGAAAATATTCTTCAGCCCTGTTAGTATGATCATGTTCATAGGAGAGTTGTCGTTGTTGACGACTCGAAACTGTATTACTCCTTCTTCTTCTTCCTGCACTGATGCTCTGACCTTTGGAGCAGTATAATGGGACGTGAAACGCTCTGACAAGGGTTCGAAAAGGTCGCTAATTTTCAGCCTCTTGTTGGATCCGTCTACACGTACCGAGTCTGAGAGTTTCCTCTTGATATTTTGCGAAGGCTCATCTGTCGCAATGATCTCAGGGTCTGGTGGCTTCATTTGTAATCTGAGGCTTCGAATATCTTCATCTTCGAAAGTAAAGTCGTTGAGCTTGTCCTTATCTTGTAGCAATTCGTCTATTCTACATGCAACTTTTGCCCTACGCATGAACTCTTCCTCGTCGTTCGGGACTGGATGTATGTGGGTGCACTCGCATGCATCAGAAGTGTCGGCTACAGGTATCAAGCCTTTACATTCGCATATGGAACAAGCTGTGTGACGGAGTATCAGGAGTTTCTGCTGAGGTTGCGACAATGTTGATGGCTCAGCTACTGCTGGCGTGTTGAACCACATTTGGCTTCAGGGGGCTCACAAGCTAATTTTTGTGACTTTTCATCTCCAGACGCATTGTCTATGCCAGGTCTAATAGACGTTGTATTGTTACACACAAGGATGTTCGTGAGTGTCAACCAGATAATATCGACTTGAGCTGGAGCCTGAGGCCGGATAAGGTTACTTGCGAGTCCGATTGCCACAACTACGGCATTCCGGCTCCAGAATCTTGATTTGGTTCAAAACGCCCATGCATATGGTGTGGTGGGCAGGCACTCCGCTATTGATTTTGTGAGTTCATGATATTCCAACGAACAGGCTGCCATAGATTGAGAACGTGACTTCAGAGATAGACACGCTGACTAAAACGTTGAATCTGCGGTGCACTCCATGGACAATATCAAAGTAATACCATCCTTTAGCTACATTAGACTAATTTCTCAATCGAACAGGAATCTTACAAGAATGGACTCGTTTTCAAGCCTCTCGTGCCTGGAGAACGTCATATATATGTGGCCTCTGTTCTTCTCATTGTAGGCATCATATCGACTGCAATCTTCTCCATCTCGAATGGATCTCGGCAAGTGCTCTCAGCCTGCGTGGCTAGTATCACATTGGGATTTGGTGCCATATTTGTTCTTGGGGCTTCTGGCGTGCGTCTTTATGTTCTAAAAATGGTAGATTGTGCATTAATCAAGTCCAGGTCTACGTATAGAAAGTTCTATTCTGAGCGGACAGCACGAAACCTTTGCGGTTCGACATGATATAATCTCGCGAAGTCCGTTTTACACCCTACACGACTGTAGAAAAGGGCAGAAAAAATCTTCGTTCTACACCATCAGTGCTAGGACAAGACAAAAGCTCCGTCGTTTTTCTATGCGCAATCTTTTCATAGGATGCCAATACATCTTCTTTACCACGCTATGTGGTCATGTATGCTCTTGATACTAATAGCAGTCAATATAGTGCTTATCTGGGCATTGTTTATTAATGTACACGATCCTGAGTATGACTCCTGTGAATTGTGGCTATCTCGAACTATTCTGAAGAATCTGCACCTTGGGAAGTTTCCTGATTACTTTACATATGACAGACCATTGCAGTCTCACTAAATGCAGTGTCTGCGCGGACTAGAAATGATTATGCAAACTAGCTTTATCGTCCGATTTCAGCTTAAATTTTCATTTTGATTCAGCTTGAGAAGGTCTAGATAAGAGCTGTCAATCTATCTCCTGATTGCGCAGGAGCCTAGGCGCACTGCTAAGTTTGATCTTCGAGACGTGACGCCGATCGATGTCAGCTCATGTCTACGAACTCGACAGTACATTTTATGTCTGTTCTGTATAATTGCATGTTCTGATAGAGAAGTTGTGGCACAGATACCATGGTACCCAGCTCGGGGAGCTAATTGCTTAGGCGTAAGCTTCGTTCCTGTCAATGCTGCTAGTCTTGCTGAGAACGCCGTGTCCAATATGTAAGGTTAGTTTATGATGCCTTAGTACGTAGATTCAACAAGACTAGACATAGTCGGCAATATGACTTGTTTTCCGAGAGTGAAGTAGAAAGGCTCAGGATGGCACTAAACCACACTCCGTACTGCCTCGGTCGATGGGTATAACCATATCCGAAGGGACTATATCTGTGCCTTGTTTTCTAATCATTCGAGAAACATAAAAAGTCTTGAAGGAACCAGGTGGAACAGCTTCTTCCTGGATCTTGGGCCTGTGCCACTTCTAGGCGGTCCTTGTAGCTTAGCTTAAATTCCGAAGCCGAACAGGAAGGAAATCGGACGCACAACAGATTTAGATATTCCTTGATGGAAATAGTTTGCGCCAGAATCGCTGCATACGCCCACGAGACTGGATCGCCCGATCCTCTTCATCATTGTCTGGTGCTGCCAGATCAGTGAGATTTGCACGATTTGTCTGACTTGTGCCAGAACTGATCTGCATCTCGATATCTGCCTCTTCATGACCTCGAGTTGCACGAGCCCTGAATTGTTGACGGCGACGACGCCGCTCCCTCATTACTGTGGCACTTGTCAACAATGTGTCTGGCGGTATATATCCCTTCGGGAGTACACTCTGCTTGCACAGCGGACAAAGAGATGATCTTTTGAGCAGGAAAGGGTCGATACAAGCTGGATGATAGATATGATGGCAAGGTAACTCCCTCACTGTAGTCGACTTGTGAATGTAGTCTTCCAAGCATATCGAGCAGCTGGTCTGGTCAAAGGTTGGGGAGCCACTGACCGACACACCTGGTAAATCTTGCTTTTCTGCGTTCGTGCTATTGAGCCATTGTCTCTGAGGCAGGGCATCAAGATGCTTCTTCGGAACTGTGAGCCGCTTGATACCAAGTCCTTCCAAATCGACCTCGCCGGTCGCTATCCGTCGCCTCAGGTCTCTTCTCGCAAAATACTGATGTGCGTGCATAGCCATCGACGTGACGGCTACTATCAGGCACAAAAGACCCAGAACGATGAGAAGAAATATCCACAGACCAGGCAACGATCGTGTGGTTGTCCTTTCCACCGTCATCACTAACCTCACAAAAGCATCTGCAGGGTAAGTGGTCGACAGATTTGAGCCAAACGGAACATCCGATAGAGCAGTGTTGTACTGATTCATGGCTGTCGCTACCATAGACGCATCCTGCCAAGCCGCAAAATATACTGCTATAGACGCTCCATAAATACTCGAACTTGGGGGTATGGTTGGGATCGATGTGTTGGTTGGTGGATATAATACTATAGCCTTAGCGCCGTCCTGTACGGCCTGCATTACATAATACTCTCGACAATTACTAGCTGGTGCAAAAGCTACCAGTCCCTACATAAGTTAGATATGCGGAAGGTAATGGTCTAGACATACAATTGGCATTGGTATATCCTGCAACGTCAGATTTCTAGCAATTGATGACGTGGTATCATGGCACTGAGAGCTGAGTGTTGGCGTGTATAACAATCCAGCATACTTTTGAGCTTCCGTTGCTGGTGCGTTAAGTTGTGCGGCAGGAACGAAGTTTCTACTGAAAGAAATCATGTCTGGTAGTGGTGACGGGCTAATGCTGTCCAGGACCGAGTTACGAAGGACTATAGTCGAGACTTGAAATGCGGTGGAAGACATCTATCAGCTGTACGAAAGACAGCCCGACGAGAAATAGCTTGTCGTGTAGCGCACCGTTCGAAGCACTGTGAATTCGCTTCTCTAGAACCTATAGGTTGTCCGGAACTCCAACGTTCGTCCCTTAATATTGTGAGAGGATATGAACAGTATGGAGTTTTGCGGCGACAGATGATCTACGTAGCTACTGCACTGTTGTCTCGGTCTTGTGTTATGCGATGGACACTTGCGCTCCAGGATGAGCTAAGCGAAATCATGGAAATGACGACGGCGATTGCTGGCTTGATTCGAGTAGTGCTTGTAATCAGCACAGGGTTGCACGGGCCGACAGAATACGAGTATACCTTGGACAGTAGACTTCTAATTGCGCTGATCACGAGAAGCTTCTCTGCTAGATCCGAGTGAGCTTAATGAGAACAAGTATGCTATTCGTGGCCCCCACAGGATCATGCGGAGAAAACCCTATAATGCCTCAATGCTGCCTAGTGGAACTTGTGTTATCGAAGCAAGCGGCCACTGGCACGCTCCTTGTAATTCTTCTGATACAAATGCGGAGTTGACCCGGATCATCACGGAGCTCGGAGAGCTGTTGTGGCTCAGCAATGCGAGATGCCGCTCATCGCTGTGTCGCGCTATTTTGCGCGTGTTGTCTACTACTTGTGCATCACGTCGCGCATTCTGCTCAGCGCATATTCCAAGCCAGTATTGAGCAAGGTATAGAGGCAGGACACCTGACACTATGGCTCCGTCACCACATCATGGCACAGGAAAAAATGCTTCTCTCTCTGAGTTCAATCGCTCATACCAGATTGTAAAATCGCACTGCGTATATTTCGTGCGCTTATATGTTTCCAGGTACTTTCAAGTTGCCGCCTGCTTACAGAAGCCCAATTTGCCCTGGACCGTAGCATCAAAGACTTCGTTGCAATCGCTGAGGCTCAAAGTCCTACCACAAACCTCGAATATGTCTCTCCAAACACGTTCACAGGTACAGTACCACGACAAGACATACCACAGATTCTCGAAGAACCTTCGCAAAAGGCTGCCGAAGTATCCACGCATCCTCCGAATGTGGTTCGGAAGAAGGAAAAGAAAGAAAGAGACCCAGCCATGCCAAAGCGACCGGCCTCGGCGTTTTTCTTATTTCAAAATGCCATACGAAACTCTGTGAAATCCGCAATGCCTGAGGAGGCGAAGGGTTTGGAAATTCAGAAAGCAGTCTCCGAGAAATGGAAAGACCTAGATGAGGCCGGACGAAAGCCTTATATTGACCAACACGAACGAGAAGTGCATGAATTTGAATCGAGACTTGCAGCATACAATGCAGCAAATGGCATAATTACCAAGACAAAGAGTGTTGCTAAGAAGGTACCGAGCGAGGTGAGCACAGAGCAACGTGCTAATGACGACGATGCTGCTGCCGCTTCCCTTGTACAATCCAATGTTCAGGAGCCGTTGGAACCACAAGTCAAAGCATCCAAGAAGCGCTCTAAGAAGTCCGGTGACGAAGTTCGAAAAGCCGAGAAAGCAAATAAGGAAACTGATAGAGATGCTTCGGGTGAGAGCAAAAAGTGAGTCTACTGTATAGACGGCCCTTGTCTAGCATCATGGCTAATCATTGAAGGAAAAAGAAAAAGAGCGACAAGAACGCTTGACTTGCATGATATGATCAAGAGTGCACCCGCAATATCTTGGCAATGTTTTGACGGCTTGATATACACATCGGTGTTATCGACTACCAATTTATGAATTAGATCTTGTATCAACAATTTTGTGCCCATACCACCATAAATAGTCTCTGAGCATGTCGATTCCGGACTTCGGAGTTTCCGCTGACCTGACTGCACAGTACATGATGAGACTGCCAATGTTTCTTTATGCATTGGAAGAGGCTGTTGGCCCGTCGAGCTGCCCCACATATCGTGATATTTCCCATATTTTGTGGCTGATATACATGTACAGTATTGCGATAAAGTATACTATATTTTGATAAAGACAATTCTGAACGGCGAGCGTGTGGTGTGTCAAGATTCAAGCCGTTAGTAGTGATATCATTATTATCAGCTTTTGTGCTCTGCGACATTAGCAATGATACTTACAGTAGACCTGACCCTGTATATTCTTAGATTCGGTTTCACCCCACTGTACGTACGCTACTATAGTTCGACACTGCCTTTTCTCATAAGAGTCTTTCCCACAAGGCGCACAACACCACAAAGCACACACATTCACGAACATCAAGCCGCTCTACTAACAGCATAATATCTCAACTAATCTACCAGTACAAATGCTTGTTGCTGGCCAGCGACAAGAGCAGATAGAGCGCTACCTGAAAAATCTAATTTCATGCCCTTTTACGTGCAGATGGCTTCACAATGCGCCCTGATCTTGATTGCACCCTGATTGTGTCCTTGGGGTTTGTACTGTAGGTCTCGCCGGCTTTGATCTACGTCTAGGAGCAACAGTCTTGGGCTTTGGGATCGCTCTCAAGACGTTCCTCTCCGCTTTGGCAGCCAATTCGAGCTCTCACTTGGCCTGTATAGCTAGCTTTGCAGCCTCTACAACAGCCTTCTCTTAAGCTGCTGCAGCCTGGCGAGCATCGGCAGCAGCAGCACGAGCTAGGCGTTTCTGCTCAAGCTCAAACTCCTTGTCAGCCTTCTTCTGGACAGCCGCTCCCTTGTCCTGTCGCTCTACTGTAATTCCTCTTGTTCTCTGCAAGCCAATGTGTCTCTTGCTCGTTGAAGTTTGGAGTGACTCATAAACAGGGTAACAGTTTGCCCTTCTGACCTCGACTGCTCCAATGATCTTCATTGTTCGTGTCTCACGACGCTTGTCTCGTGTTGTAGCCTATCTAAGGTTCTTTATCTCAAGTTTCTGCATGACCAGCTCCGCCGAGACTTTGTCGTACTTGTCCAACGTGAGATTTGAGAGCTCTCGAGGAGCGACGATCAACTTGTGCAGAAGCTCGATCAATAAAAGTTCTGGTCTTGATGTCCCTGGTCGGGGTCTCTAATCGAATAGGTAGACTTGAGCTATCTTGGTGCTCGCCAGTGGCAAGCTTAGGAGGACTCGTTGGTCGCTTAGGCAGACCATCCAGCACTCTCCGTGGATCGTACGGCCAGAGACCAATCTTTGTTCAAGCAGAAGTTAGAACCTTTTCAGTGAAGACCCTCTGTTTGTTGCCTCCCAGAATATAGGGAAAAAAACACTTTTCCTTAATGGTGTGCTGCCTGCTGAATTTGAATTTGGCTTGTACAATAGTGCGGGGTGAATTATTACGGGAGCGGAAAATTTCAATATCTTGTATGACCACCTTTCGCACTAATCACTGCCTCAATCCTTCTAGGCATGCTCTCCACCAACGACCTCAGATGAGCAGGATTCTTACTGACCCAAGCTTCCTTCACAAGAATTTCAAAGTTCTCAGTCGTCAGAGTCTTGTTCAAGGTGTTTCTTTGTCTGGCCCAGTTCTTGCAAATCGGTCGTTTCAGCAGATGCCACACATGTTCGATGGCGTTCAAGTCAGGTGAGTTCGCAGGCCAGGGTATCGTTCGAATGCCGTTCTGCTGCATGAATCGAGTAGTCTTGCAGCTGGTGTGGAGAGGGTGCGTTGTCCTGCTGCAAAGTCAAGTTGCGGCTTCCGAGGAGGTTTTCGATCAGACCATCTTCCTCGTCGATGAGAGGCAACAACGTCTTTTCAAGCAGGTTCATGTATCCGTCGGAGTGGATGGAGCCTGCAGGGAAGTATTCTAATGGTCCGAGAGTGTCGCCATAGAAGCATCCACAGATCATGACGCTTTTCTTATGTTCCTTGAAGGCGGGGACAAGATTTTCATGATCGAACCTGCCATCGGGGCTACGAAGCACGTATCGCCTTCCAGCAAGCTTTCCTAGACAGATGGAAGACTCGTCAGACCAGATGATGTGTTTCCAGACGTCGAAATCTTTGTCTTTACAAAAATGGCGAAATTGCCGAATCCATGCTACCGACGCGTCAAACCCTTCCAGCACCTTACCATCCTCGTGCTGGCTAAACAAGGTCTCCCACAAGCATCCATAGCCAATGTGCTCTGTATCAGTCAAGCAACTGTCTCCAGACATTTTCAGGTGGATGTGGTAGGTCCGGTCGAAAGTTCGAGGAGACGACCTGAGAGTGAAGAGTTTGATGACCTAATCTAGACGGCGCATCAACGACAGATGATCCACAACATGAGATGTACAAGCAATAGTGTCATCTGAGACTACTTGCAAATTTCTCAGCGCCGTCTGCAGAAACTTTTCAAGCTAGAGGATGTTAGAAAAAGGGTCGCGAACAGTCATCCTTTTTTAAAGGCAGGGTACAGTAGACTGTCTGCACAAGATCATCATATTCTTCACTTTCGGGCCTCTTCTCCGGCACTTCGGAGTGACGTACCATGTCTTAACGAATATGTCTAGAGACAGACATCTTGCTGATCGACAGAGCAGAGGCTATAATAGCCTGAGGAAGTCCTTGTTTGGCCAGCTTGAGGATAGTGTCGTGCCGGGCGGGCTTTATGTGCTGGTACTTCGAAGTTGACATTCTTGTCGGATTTAAACAAACCGTGGTAGAAGAGCGAGACCATGCGGTGAATCATTCGTAGTTCGTCACGGATATGCGCCTCGCGTTGCGCTATCTCATGCAGGTCGTTTGCAGAAGACTCTGCTTGTTTTGAGCTCGGCTCGGAGAAAAAAGTGACATCATGATTTCGCAATGGCTTGAATAAGTGGCTGCTGTGTAACAATTCACGCCGCACTATTGTACTGGTCATTTTTATGCTCATTATGCAGAACTGTGAATCAGCCCTTTACAAAATATTGAATCGTTTCTAGCCCGTAACTGTTGAAACTGCACTATTGTATGAGAATGATTGCACGACTATTCGGCTCCGTGTAATCTTATAAACGACGGTCTCTACACCACCTGAAAGCCTGGCAATATGCTTTCGCTTGCATTTGACAATAGTCACGTTGGTTGATCTTGGCATCGAGGAGGGACTACAGTAGGAGTCTTTCCCAAAAGTCGCACAACACCACAAAGCGCACACATTTACGAACATCGAGACCTCTTATTGAACGCATAATATATCACGCAATTTAACGAGATGAAAAATGCCCTTGCAAAATTTGGCGCCTCTGGTGCTCCTGATTTATTTGCCGTTACCAGAAAATGGAAAGTCGATAGAAGTGGCCTAAGTAGGTGGTCCATAGGCAAAAGCGACTCTCAAGCGCTGGCGAGCACAGCTAACGGCCGGGTATCAGATGAGCATGGACTAGGCTGGCTTGAGCAGGCGTTCTTAACGGAGACCAAAGACAAGGCAAGAAGATACTGGAGACTTCTCCATGTTGACAGGCAAGGCTCACATCTCAACATGACGTTGAGCGAGAGGTACCATGAGCTCAGGATTTTGCTAGATGACTATCCCCCTCACTTCACGCACAGGCTATAGCCTCTGGATGTGAGCTGTTTCAATTCACTGGCTGATCACTACAGTCAGGGTCGGTACAATAGTGCGGGTTGAATTGTTAAACAGCAGCCACTTTTTCAAGCCATTGCAAAATCACAATGTCATTCTTTTCTCCTAGCCAAGCTCAAAACAAGCAGAATCTTGTAGGAAGTACCTGCATGAGATAGCGCGACGCGACGCGCATATCCGTGATGAATCTCGAATGCATAAGGCATGGTCTCGCTCTTCTACCACCGTTTTACCAAATCCATTCAAAATGCCAATTTCGAAGTTCCAGCACATAAAGCCTGCCCAGCACGACACCATCCTCAGGCTGGCCAAATAAGGACTTCCTCAGGTTTCTATAGCCTCTGCTCCATCGATCAGGAAAATGACGGTCTCCAGACATATTCGTAACGACATGGTACGTCACTCCGAAGTGCCAAAGAAAAAACCCGAGAGTGAAAAATATGATGACCTTGTGCAGACAGCCTATCAACGCCAGATGATTCGAAACATGAGATGGGCAAGCAACAGAGTGATACGCGACTATCTGGAGATTTCGAAGACTCGTCTGCAGAAATTGTATAAGATGGAGGACCTCAAAAAAAGAGTAGCTTGCCGGAAGCCGTTTTTGAACGCCGCACATATGCAAGCTCGCCTTGCTTGGGCTATGGAACACCGGCATTGGACTTCCGATGACTGGAAACACATCATCTGGTCTGACGAGTCTTCCATCTGTCTAGGAAAGCTTGCTGGAAGGCGATACGTGCTTCGTAGCCCCGATGGCAGGTTCGATCATGAAAATCTTGTCCCCGCCTTCAAGGAACATAAGAAAAGCGTCATGATCTGTGGATGCTTCTATGGCGACACTCTCGGACCATTAGAATACTTCCCTGCAGGCTCCATCCACTCCGACGGATACATGAACCTGCTTGAAAAGACGTTGTTGCCTCTCATCGACGAGGAAGATGGTCTGATCGAAAACCTCCTCGGAAGCCGCAACTTGACTTTGCAGCAGGACAACGCACCCTCTCCACACCAGCTGCAAGACTACTCGATTCATGCAGCAGAACGGCATTCGAACGATACCCTGGCCTGCGAACTCACCTGACTTGAACGCCATCGAACATGTGTGGCATCTGCTGAAAAGACTTGTTTGGAGGAAGTAGATATCACAAAAGCGCAACGTGAACAAAAGTGTGCCAACTGAGGACCTCGAAAATCTTGTGAAAGAAGCTTGAGTCAGTATGGATCCTGCTCATTTGAAGTCATTGGCAGAGAGCATGCCTTAAAGAATAGAAGCAGTAATAAGTGCAAAAGGTGGGCACACCAAATACCGATCATTTTCGCTCATTATGCCAAACTGTGAATCAGCCCTGTACTGTATCCTCAACCGTCATCACGAAAGTGCAGAACGAGTGAGCGAATGTTTGCAAAAATTCTGCAGATATCTTCAACTGTTTTGTTGGTGCAGCAGAAAAATTACAACAATTGTTTAATGGTGGCTGTCAAACTTCGGCCCCGTGAAATTCGTTGGCGTGAATCAATCCTGTACTGTATCGCAATACATGTATATCAGCCACAATATATGGAAATTATCACGATATGTGGGGCAGCTACATGGGCTCTTACACTTGATGCTCTTTGACATTTTCAAGAATCAATATAAAGTCGTTCATGGCTACAACATGGTTTTTTGCGAAAGTGTCATGATGCCAGCACTTTTTGTGATCTCTGCATCACGTTGTCTCGCTTACCCGCCCGGTATTTCACCTTAGCGTGAGTACTGGCAATTCGGATATTTGTGTAGGGTTTATCTGTCATATTGTCACATTTGTGTCATAGACAACTCTCTACAAAAACGGGTTGAAATCCTGATATGCAATCTACCAGAAACTTTCAGCAAACATACGGACACTGGAACTTGGTACTGTAAGTAGCTATTTTCACACTCTGTGCATGAATTTCAGTTGGCTAAGAGACCTCAACCAGAGCAGTCGGAAATTGACGCCAGAAGTCAAATTTTGCAGCGTAATAGTACGAGAAGCGCTATTTTCTGCCGAGAACTTCCCGGAGGATCGTGCTTGAAACTGAGATGACTATGGAATGGTTCCGTCGAATTTCTTCTTATCCTCAAGGACCTGACGTCTCGCATGTATGCTCTGCAATTGTCAAGCTAATAATGCCGCGGAAATCTTCGATGACACCATGTATGAGACAGACCGGTTTATCTGGTATAGCTTGACATTTCATGATCTGAATACACCCAATCGGAACATCATTCGGTGGAATCGCTGTAGATCTTGGAATTGCTGTGCTCAACCATGAGAGGAGGCAGAGCTTTCGAGATATATGGTGCTGTCGGAGACAATCTGCATGGTTTGGCAGGATCCTAAGCATTCTCTTGTATGTCATGATCGCCTAATTCTCCGATTGCCGATAAGATCATTTTCGCATGAACATAGGCGCAGCAAGGTCTCGATACATGACCCGGAAACAGTTCAATTGCTTACACACGCGTATATGGAACACGACAGTGGTAACGTGATCAGTCGCATTGCTAGTAAGTGAAAACCATTGGTCGAAGCTCGAGAACGGCTAGCACATCTTCGTAATCTGTAATGAATGGAGGGGGATATGCGTCTTTTCTATACCACGACCGTCGTCTCTAAAAGACTAACGTTCTTAAGCTTGAACATGGACGCAATCAGTGCAACGCTATCGATCATCTCGTATATCTCGCACCTCGGCGAATAAACGGCCCCCATCTGGAATTGCAAAGTGGCGACGTTGAAACAAACATTATGGTTCCGATCCCCGCCTTTTTTGGGTACCTAGGCACCCTGATCCGGCCCCCCACAATCCACAAGAACTTGCCGAGGATGTCAGAGAATATAAAAGTATTCATCGTTTGAGTCACTAAGGCTCAACATTCAGCTACCGCGACATATTGATCTGCTGACTAAGGCATGGAACTGCAATACGATGTGCTCATAGTAGGCGCTGGAATATCTGGCATAAATGCTGCGCACAGGGTTCAGAGTCAATTACCGAAATGCAGTTATGCGATCCTGGAAGCTACAGAAGAGATGGGAGGAACCTGGGCGCTCTTCAAATACCCCGGCATTCGCTCGGACTCAGATCTTTTCACATTTGGATTTTCCTGGAGACCTTGGACCGGCACGACTCGCTTCGCCAACGGAGACCAGATTGCTTCGTATATCAAGGTTTGTGCCCATGAGCAAGGTATCGACAAGCATATCCAGTATGGTCAGAAAGTTACACAGTTGTCATGGGACTCTACTGAAGCGTTTTGGACAGTATCTACAATGTCGAAAGGTCGTGAATCAGTTATCACTGCAAAATTTGTTATACTCGGGACGGGATATTACAATTATAACGAACCATTAAAGGCTAAGATTGCTGGAATCGAGAACTTCCAAGGCCAAGTAGTCCATCCTCAGTTTTGGCCTGAAGATCTCGACTACAAGGACAAACGAGTGGTAATCATCGGCAGTGGTGCTACTGCTGTTACGCTACTGCCAAACATGGCCAAAGCTGCTAGTCATGTTACTATGCTGCAACGCAGTCCAAGTTACGTTATGACGTTACCCAATCAAGCTAAGAAGCTTCCACTCTGGGTACCTCACTGGATACGATATGGTGTTGAGTATCTACGATACTTGATATTGCCTTTCATATTTTTCAAATTCTGTCGGACTTTCCCCAATTTGGCCAGGAAACTTATTCGCAAGGCAACCACCAAGGAGTTGTCAAATACATTATCACATGATCCTCATTTTAATCCTACATATAACCCATGGGAACAAAGACTATGTATGAGTCCTGATGGCGACTTCTTCGAGAGCATACGGTCTGGGAAAGCAACCGTGATCACTGATACGATCAAGGATATGAAGGATCGTAGCATCTGTCTAAGTTCCGGCAAGACATTGGAGGCAGACATCATAGTTTCCGCCACAGGATTAAAGCTTCAAATGGCTGGCGGAGCAAAGATTGTTGTTGACGGAAAGACTATCAAAATTTCAGATAAATTTATATGGCGTGGTATCATGCTTGAAGACGTACCAAATTGCGCCTTCGTCATCGGTTACACTAACGCTTCGTGGACCTTAGGAGCTGACTGCACCGCCATGGTGGTATGCCGTCTTTTGCAACAAATGAAGAATAGAGGTTCGGAATTCGTTGTACCCAGCACGAAAGGATACTCAAATCTGGTACCGCAGAGTATTCTGAACCTGAACTCTACATACATAACAACCCATGCCAATGAATTGCCGAAAGCTGCCGATGTCGGACCATGGAAAGCACGAGTGAATTACTTTAGGGACTTCTACACAGCTAAGTACCAAGATTTATCTGCTGGAATCAGGTTCGAATGAAGATGTGGACCTTGCGAATTGTCATAGTTATAGAGTAGTTTCTAAGGAGAATTCCTTTAGCTAAGTACTGCGCATTTTGCAATCCAATTCGGAGTTTGAGCCCTGAACTCAGCTCTGAAGTCGTTCGAGGCGCAGCATCACACCATACAATACACTGAAAAATGCACACGTAGTTTTCGAGCACTTTTTATGAAATGCTGGAAATGCGCCGGTTGAAGTGCCTAGATGGAACAGTGGTCTCTACAACAATGAGCTTCGACATTGTTTGTGACATTGTGACTCACGCCTGGTCATGCCAGCTTGATCGACAGCTATCTTCATCAACTGATTCCGATGATCAATTCGTGATTGCACAAATTCTTTGGCCCGGTCGCCGTCACGTAACTTGAGAACCTAAATTATCAATTTATGTGAAAGTACTTTGTGTGAACTCACCCTCAAAATGGTCTCCTCGCTGTTCCCAAGCCTCCGCTGTCTTGCAAGACGTTGTTCACGCAACAGCTTAATTGTGCCAAGGTTACATGGTCTCATTGTCGTTTTTGGCCCCATCTGTACCTCTGTTGCATGGGTATCTACCATGCGTTCACACTCACGTATCAATTCCGCGTCACTATCGAAGTAGAAGAATCTTATAGATAGCACCTCGTTATATCGAGTCGTTTGTAGTTCTTCATCGGAAAGCCCGCCGCCATCTCCTGCGAATGTGTCTTTAAGAAAAGCGAGCCACTTGTATACAATGTCCAATTCCGTCTCATCCAAACAACGTCTACTTTTCTCTCTTCTGGAGGATAATCCGGGAATTATGAGTTCCTCGATGGTAACCAGCACAAAGTCCCAAAGCTGAGTCATAACCTTGAGAAATGCCGATCGACTCAGGCACGAATCAAGAATCTTGAAATTATTATCGAGATACTGCAGGAGTGGCTCCACCGATGTCTCTATATCTTGGTTGGAGAGCGGTTGTCTATCCTTGACTGACGGTCTCAGGTTGGCTATACCAGCTCTGCTTAGCAAGGTATATGCCGTATCAATGGTCTTATCGAATGTCAAAGGTCTGCTAACCAGTGTCTTGAGTGTTGACCTAGAGATTATCGCACTCATGAAAGGAGTCATCTTGTCGATAATACTGCGAACCATGTCGGCTTCAGCCCTCTCCAGGTAACGAAAAGCCCTGCTGAAATAAAAAGTTGCGTCATCAACATCTCCCTCCATGGTTATCCGTAGGTGCAATGTCCCTTGAGTGTCGAGATTGATATGGAATTCCCGCGGCTCGAAATCTCTGAAATATTTGGGGTCCAATTTGAAGTAACACCGGCCACAGATGTCATGCTCACCTCCCTTGTCACGATCCCAGACCGTGGCTGCCAACCACAATGGTTCTGTCGTTGATACGTCGAAGGACTCATTCCAGCGTGGATTCAAGTCGGTGTAAATCGTGCGGGTCTTGCCAACTCGCTTACCTTTCGCGTCGCTCAAAACAACATAGGGATCGCTGAATCCATTCGAATCACAAGGTATGAGGTCCTCAGCAGAGAGTACTTTGACAGTGAACACAGTGCTGGTTCCGGTGGTCCGATCGGACTTTTCACCTTCGTAGCTTATGATTGTGTTAGAGAGTCGTACCGCATCGATAGACTTCTCGAGCTGGTCTAGATGTAACTTGGCAGATTCTATGTTGTTCAACTTGATGCAAGCTGCAGGAGGAATATGGAATAGCTCTGTGCTGACCCGTTTCGTTAAAACATCTCGAGCACGGGAGAGCAAACGCTGCTGTAATGAAAACCCAATTTCATCAGTTTCGAGTTCCAAGGACGCTGGTGGTGAAACTTCTAAATAGAAGAGCTTTTCAAGCGTAACGGAATACTCCTTGATCGCCTCACTATATGTATGGCACAGGGATGTCACAAACTTTGCAGCCCAGTACTCATCTTGCCAACGCAATTCTCGCAAGTACTGTAGATGCTGATTGAAGGATTTGAAGAGAAGTAGAACGGACTGACTGCTAATTTCCTCGACAGTGTCTACAGCGTGATCCGAGATGAAATCATCAGCGTCAATGATTTTCGAGACTAAGCTTGTGACAGTTGTGTGAGCTTGATGCAGCCATCTGAGCACAAAAGGCCGGAAGTACAGATCTACACTGACTGGTGAACGATAACCAGGATCCACTTCTGCCAAGCAGGTGTGCATTTGTTGGACACAGTGATAGAGCTCAAACATATCTCGTATGGCAAGTTCGCAATCTTGCTGCTTGGCATTTCGATAGCATTCCTCTAGAAGCATCTTTAAGTCTCCCAAAAAATGAGGAAGTGCTGCTCGTATGAAAATGTGCGACAAATCGAGGTTGCCGAGAATTGCATTCTTATACATTTTGCGGAAAGCCTGCATCTGTCGAAGTAAATCCTGTCCTAGGTTGACAATATTGAGAACCTCAAAGATGGGGACAGCCCGTGCTTGCTGTAGGTTTGACCTATACCGACCTTGCGAAGCAGACTTGAAGCCTGTCTCGAGCTCATTTATCATTTGGGAAAATCGTGAATCGTCTTCGTGGATCATTGAATCAGAAATCACATGTTCTTCCAACAAGACCACGATTCTAACATCTAGCCGACGAGAAAAGACAGCTTCAAGCTCAGTATAGAGATCGCGAAATAGGCTATCAGCAATCCCATACAGTGCAGATTTGTACAGTGCCTTGTCAGCTTTGGTGAAGAAGTCCTGATCAGTGTTTTCATTGCTCTTAATATCGTATAGAGTTTCATCCAGCAATTCAAGATCTATATCGTGGTTATCAAATGATTGTTGGCAGAGGCTCATGCAAATAGATTTGTGTACACCATTCGTGATTCGCCAGCGAGATCTGCATTGTGCAAGGATGTCCCGACCAATGCCACCGAACAAGGCAGGTAGTTCGTTGTCTACGACACCTGGTCTATTGTGATTTTGGGATAAGTTATATTGCATGACTTTTCTCAGAACATATTCGTATGCTGCGAAAACATCGCTAGGGAATTTGGTAAGCAAGATGCTTTCAGATAAAACATTTTTACGCTCTGTTGTGATATCAGGTTGAGCCAGATTATTGTTCATTGTTTCCGGTATAACGTAGGGATCTGAACTATGAGAGTGATACTGTTCTTGCCCAAGTTCACCAAACTTGCCGAGATTGAGGCGCTCCAGATGTTTCGTGGCTAGAGATAGGGACGAGGTCAATTTGCCTACATGCAACACGGTATTTGAGAGAATTTGAACTTCGTTCTGCTTCCATGCAAGATATTCAAGCGGTTCCTCAAAGTCATGCTCTTTGTACGAACATAACTCGGCATTATTGATTACTTCCAATCGAGCTTTCAGGTTCTGACGAATCAGATTCAGTGAGCAATCTGTCTTTACATCACTAATCAGTGTCTGCATTTGTGAAATGTCAAGATGTAGAAGCTCCTGGAGCATGTGTATCGTGGGTAGACTTAATACATTCGGGTCTGATTCGTCCTGTACAGATACACTAGCGAGAGAATCTTCGAATTTGGGCTCAAGCAAACGAGCATTTTGTAGTAACTTCTTCTCATACAGCTCAAGCCGACACAGCAGCTCTGAGTCTTGACTGACCAAGCGATTGGACCTCAATGTCTCAAGCAGGAGCCTTATAAAACTTGCGACGTGTTGATTTACCAAAGATTGAACATCTTCTTCCGATGCCCTCTTCTGAAGTTCACCAGTGGCTTTCGAGAAGAACATCAGAATTAGATCTTCAACTTTGCGATTATCCTTAACCGACTTCTGAAAAGCGTCAGTGGTGTAATATCCGTAGAAAACACCGAAAGTGGCTCTCAAATGTGCGTCATCGTAAGCAGGGTCTTGCCGCATTACGACCTTTTTTAGAGCATTTTCGAGTAATTTTACCGTGTCCTTCGGGAACTTTGGGGACTTTTTGTCTTTGCCAGTATTGACACCATTTCCTAGTATCTCAGCTATTGAAGGCAGACCAGCAGTCCTCAACGCAACTGGTTTATTCTTGCTAATAGTGTCCTCCGTGCCGGACAATTTCTTTGGACGCTGGCGTTCGCGGTTCAGCATCCATTCGATTATAACAGCGCATACCAGGGATGCAATTTTATCACGATCGGATTGTAATTTTCCACGCCGTCTCGATCTTGGCCGTCCAAGGGCACCTGGGGCTTCACTCATAGTCCGCGCCCGTAACCTGCGGGTTCCTAAGTCATTTTATTTGTCTCATGGCCTGGGCACATTGCCTCTTATGTTGACTAGGCAAACCGGCTCGGAGAATTTGTAAGTTCTTGTGAGTAGAGTTGGGCTATGATTTCATTGAGCCAGTGATTGCTCAAGCCATCCTAGAGCCTTAAATCTTTCCTTGACCCTGATTCTAGACAGAATGGCCGGGGGCACTTCGATTGAGTTCACATCACATGCGGGAGATCTAGCACAAGCTACCGTACTACCTACAGATGAATAGGTGGCGTCCCAGAGGCGGGGCCAAAGACAAATCGCGTGTTCGTGCAATACCAGTACTGTATCGGCCAAGAAGTTGCTGTGACTAATTTATAGAATGACGAGAACTAGGCATTCGCTCACACAAGCTCAGCAGAAGTCAGACAAGCTCAGAACTTATAGAGACTCTACTCCGCTTTTTAAGATACCATCGCGCTTATGCCGGTAGATAAGGCAACGCAGAACCAGAGATCTGAGCCTATATTGCCCGCAGCCGATCTGCATAGCATCACCTCGAAACAATCTGCACTTGATGCACTGCTGACAAACATCGAGCAGGTTCAAAGCGAACACGAAAAGTTCTCGAGCGAGAAGCGCTTTCTTGAAGATTACATTGGTAATCTCATGGTAAAGACATGCTAAGTACGAGATCTATTACTGAACATCAGCAGAGTATGCAACGTCAACAAATAAGAAAGAGCTGAAAGATGAACCCTTCCTGATTCGTGTTTCTTTCCCGGGCGTCTCGTCATGCTAGATTTGAGACCATGAAAATGCATGTTTAATATGTACCATAATAAGTATAGGCTGAGAACAATTCATACTGTATTTGCTGATCCCCTCCCTTCCTCTGTGTACAACGTTGGAGAAGGAGCAGGTCGTCATGCTATTCTCATGAAACACTGCGGTGTCCAGTCTTTTTCGACTCGAAGTACTGTTGCCAGTTTTTAGTGCTTCGAAGAGGCTTGCTTTCTTCGGCTGTGTAACTCCAACACGACTAGATTCGATCTCGGTCCGGGCTAGAATTACATAGTTGCAATTCTGAGAGAATAACTAACTATAATTCACCTCCAGCCTTGTCCACTTCCAGATAGCTAACAGCTACTTTGAAGGGTCAGGCGTGTGGCGCTCACGGACTGTGCTGACTGTCGCAATTATCAGTAATTCTAGGTACTCTTCACCATCATACTTAAGACGCGCTGCTTTTGCGGTCCCCGTCGCATTTGCAATGACCTTTTGACAATCGCATGTTCTCGAGCCACGTTCAGCCAGCACGAGCAATCAAAGGACATCTCACTCTTTTGCTCTTTTGAATTCTGGTCTTCCAAGAGTTGATCTCGAACAGCGGCGAAATTAGACCGCCTGATTGTGTTCTCCCAATTCATTTTTATGGCAATCATTCGTACGAAGCATTTGTCTGACATATAATACCAACCTGAGCAATTCAACACGCTGTGAAGAAATCTTGACATAGAAGTTGTACGTCGAGCGCACAAGGCTCGAATAAGACACTCAGCAGCGAATCAGCGACATTTCCAAGTACTTAGTACATGGTTACAAGGATGCCAAGTACGACGAATTATAAAAGGCGAAAGCTGTCAAACGCCATTTCAAACGACTCCGACTCATTTGGTCGTGGCTCCGTCAAGATGGAGGCAGGAGTCCATACAGATTCAGTCTCAGTTGCTGCAGTCAATCACGTAATTCGACCCTCCATGAACGATGCATGCAGCAGCGAAGATCAGTCTCAGATTCCTGTCATATTGAATATGGGCAATTTGGAAGAGTCTACATCCCACGGACAGCGAAATTCATCCAGAGAAATCGTAACATCGACAATGACAAATGATGTTGGCGCGAGAAAGCGTGGACGACCTCGCAAATCCGAAGTTCACAAGACGCCGGATGCACAGACACCTGACATGAATTCCAGCCAAAGGCGCCGGAGTTCAAGGGCTCTGCTTATGGAGGACAAATTTTCGAGAAGTCATGATATCACACAAGTTGGCCGTGCTACACCAATAAAAGAAGTTATTGATACTCGTAAGCGACATGCAAATGGTAAACCAATGGGTCGACCTCGTAAGTCCGATGCAAAAGACGTGAAACCCGATGTCGAAGAAGGCAGTTCGCTGCCGTCGGCAAGGCTGAAAGAGCCGAGAAGGTTGTCTCAGCGCAGTACTCGGAACAAGATAGCTACAAGCTTTATGGAAGACAAGCATACGGCAGGAGATTCTCTGCTCAGTAAGAAAAGACTGGACGGTAGCCCACCAGAAATTGCTGAAAATAAGAAAACTCCTCGCTTTCGTGCTAACATACGCAAGCAACCACGAACATTCAGGTTACTATTTGAGACCAAGATCGCTGATCCCATCATAACTCAGCCAGCACATCTTGTGCCTGCAGCCAAACATCAATCCTTTGTTGAGTACCTGGATTCTTTTCAATCGTTGGACGAGGACGTTCCTTCGAGTGCAATCATAGAACGTCGCCATGCAAACAGGCAACTTCGGGAAAGAATATATGAGGCGCGTAAACGTGGTGTTTCCGACAGTCATGGTCTGCCAAGAGCTTCTGAACTAAAGTCTGGTGATCCTCCTGTGCGGCAGAGTTACCTCGATCACCTCGCTTCACAGGCTTGCTACTTCTCTAAGTTGATGCGGGATGAACGTAGACGCAATCTTGTAAATGCTCGTAAGATCTCCAGCATGATACAAGCACATTTCAAACGAATTGAGAACGCCGACGAGAGAAAAATCAATGAAATGAACCGCGTAATGCGTCAGCTTGCCAAACGAACGGCTAATGAGGTTCGGCGCAAATGGCGCTTAGCAGAAAAAGAAGTCCAAAGACGAATTCAGTCCAAGTTGGCTGCGGAACAACGCGCTGCTGGCAAGGAACATCTACAGAATATCCTTCGTCATTCATCAAATTTGCTCGGAGTACAAATCAAAGGCCATGGAGATACAGAGAGTCCCAAATTCGATGAATACCAGAGCTATCCTGATGAAGATGAAGACCACTACATGTCTATAGAGGATTTACGACAAAAGTATGCAGATTTGTCATCAGAGAAGCCTTATGGCATGTTTGCTGGAGTCACTTCACCTTTATCTGCTGATGATCCTTCTCAATCGCTCTTAGCTTCGATAGATACACGGCCGGCTTCAAATTCTTCTCCTAGCTCGCGGTGCACACGGCAGCAACTTTCACACGACAGTGATGACTCGCCCATGGATTCTGAGATGGATCAGCTTGACGTAGATGATGATGGGGGAAATAGCGATCTTTCTTCAGTCTCAAGCAGCGCCGAGAGACTTGGCCTGGCATACTTATATCCAGAGCTAGCTCGTCACCGTACCTCATTATTACAGGATGTCGAATCGCCCTCTGATATCGTTGCCGATAAAAACATCTCTTTCGAACCTAGTCCCCAGACCCCAATCTTGGAAGTACTGCCGAGCACTACTAAGAGAGCTGAGCCTGCAGAAGAGTTTCTGGAGCTCGCGACAGATGATGAGTTACACGATTATCAGACAGACGATGACGAGCCTATGGATTCTGAGGACGATTCAGTCGATGAGATCGACAGTCGTTCTAGTGACAATGCTGGGCCGGGACTCGCATGGTTATACGCAGATCGACCTATAAAAGCCTTTCAAGAGGAAGTCGTTCCTAGCATATGCGAATCTCCTGCTAATCCGCGAATGGATGTTCCCGATATCAAGGACATAACAAAGGCTACTTCTGACACTTTGATGAGGTCACCAGTGCAGACAACTATCCCTGCGCTCTTGAGAGGGACTCTCAGGGAATATCAGCACGTCGGACTCGACTGGATGGCGTCCTTGTTTCTTAACGGCACGAATGGTATCCTTGCTGATGAGGTAAGTGAACTCTACTGGATCAAAATACTGCTTATAAGGATAGATGGGACTAGGAAAGACGATTCAGACAATATCTTTGCTCGCTTGGCTCGCTTGCGAGAAACATATATGGGGTACGCATTTGATCGTCGTACCGACCAGTGTCATGCTGAACTGGGAGACCGAATTCAAAAAGTTTGCTCCAGGGCTTAAAGTGCTTACATACTACGGTACTCCAAGAGAGCGGAAAGAGAAACGCAGAGGCTGGTCAAGACCTGATGTTGTACACGTCGTAATCACATCATATCAGCTTGTAATCACTGATGCCCCCGTTTTCCGCCGCAAACAGTGGGAGTATATGATCTTGGACGAAGCACACAACATCAAGAATTTCAAATCTCAACGTTGGCAAACTCTTCTGAACTTCAACACACAGCACCGATTACTGCTCACAGGTACTCCGTTGCAAAATAATCTCACAGAGCTGTGGTCATTATTGTACTTTCTTATGCCCCAGGGTCTTGCGGAGAATGCCAGTTTTGCTAATTTGGCTGAATTTCAGGAGTGGTTCGGACGACCAGTAGACAGAGTTATCGAAGAAGGAGGAAAGACATACAGCGACGAAACTCGGAAAACCGTAGCAAAGTTGCATCAGATCCTTCGACCATACATTCTCCGACGGCTGAAAGCTGATGTGGAGAAGCAGATGCCGGGCAAATTTGAGCACTTGATCACCTGCAAATTGTCGAAGCGACAACGCTTTCTCTATGATGACTTCATGTCACGCTCAGGGACTCGCGCAATCATGCAGTCAGGCAATTTCTTGAGCATCATCAATTGTTTCATGCAACTGAGGAAAGTGTGTAATCACCCAGATCTGTTCGAATCGCGTCCTGTTGTGACATCGCTGGCAATGCACAGATCTGCAATTGCTGCATATGAGATCAAAGAACTTCTGATTAGAAAGTTCTCGAATTCAGAAAGATCTTCTGTACCTCAAAGCAAGTCTCATTTCATGCTCAACATCGGGCTATGCGAACTCGAATCACAATCTGGTCATGTCAAGAGCAGGATATTAGATTTGTGTGAGTATCCGGATCATGACATGTTGAAATTTTCAAGCATTGAAGATCCTCTGTCAGAATCAATTGGGCGAATGCAATCAATTGAGCGAATGCAAACACACTTGCGACATCTCTACATGTCCACTCAAGAGGCTCAGCGAGTCCACAAATTCTATGTCAATCAGTTCAGGTGTACAGCTGTTCCAGTCTACGGAACTGACCTGATCCGCCTTGTAGGAAATCTGGGACGGTCTAGCTCCGACAATCAAGATCAAGTAAGTTTGCATGGTATATTTAAGCCGTCTCTGGAATATCGAGTCTCCACGTTAAAGTCCGTGGTGCAGAAATTCGCATGCATAACGCCCAAGGTCGTAGTCGTTACGCTAGGACAACAAGCTTTGAGCACCAGGCTTGTCACATTGACACGTACCATGATTGGCCTGCCTGACTGCACTCATTTTGCCCGCACTGCGACTGCTGTAGCATTTCCCGACAAAAGACTACTACAATACGATTGTGGGAAGCTACAGCGACTCGAATCATTACTTCGAGAACTCATTCCCAATGGTCACCGAGTCTTGATATTCACACAGATGACTAAGATGCTTGACATTCTGGAACAGTTCCTCAACATTCATGGTTACCGGTACTTTCGGCTAGATGGTTCCACAAAGATTGAGGCTCGTCAGACTCTGACAGAGAGATTCAATAAAGACTTACGAATTCCAGTCTTCATACTTTCGACCAGATCTGGGGGATTGGGCATCAATCTCACTGGTGCCGATACCGTCATCTTTTACGATTCGGACTGGAATCCCTGTATGGATCGACAGTGCCAAGATCGAGCTCATAGGATCGGTCAGACACGAGATGTCCATATCTATCGACTCGTCTCTGAATATACCATCGAGCAAAACATTATGCGCAAAGCCAACCAGAAGCGTATGCTGGATGAGGTTGTCATTGGCGAAGGTGATTTCACCACTGAATTTTTCAATCGAATCGATTGGAAAGACATGCTCGGAGAAGACATGGCAGCGAATGTTGGGTCGACTGACGGCATAGACTACGAACAAGCGCTGGCTGCCGCTGAGGACGAGGACGATGCACAGGCTGCGCGAGTTGCACAAAAGGAAATGGACATAGATATTGACGTGGCAGAATTCTCGGAAAAGAGCAAGGGCGATGAGCATCCTGATCATGCAACATACCAAGAAAATGAAGAACTTATTTCCGCCGGACTCACTGGAGGCACGGAAATTGCTTCCATTGATGACTACATGATACGCTTCCTGGAACAGCAGCTGTCCGAGCTTTATTGATAGTTTGTTCCGCAGCCTGACAATTAAACCTCCTCTTGTCAAGAGTTACATGTCGTGTAAAAGCTGCCAGTATTGTAAACGCCTGGTTCCCCACATTTTGTGCTCCACAATACCTCGTTCTGGCGAACTAAATTTGTCCATGTGCATCCCGGGTAATTTGGAGGAAGGGATGTTTCCGAAAGGTGGGATGGTGTATACCCGAATCTTCGTGGAATAAGCTTTGACACGTCAGGACGGCTCACAGTCTCTCTATCGCGGGCACCCAGCATAACAAATCACGCTCAAGGTCTTGTGAACGCTATCCATGAATATGATGGGTGTGGATGATTTGAGCACACAGTCTCTGTTCGGAGTCTCAGGGTGGGTGTGTGTGGTTACTGGTGGAGGTACTGGCCTTGGTCTCATCACTGCACGGACTCTCGCGCAGAATGGTGCAAAAGTCTACATTACCGGGCGCCGGCAAAGCGTTCTGCACGCAGCTGAACAGAGCTTTGAGGGCGGTGGCGAGATTGTGAGTCTGCCAATGGATGTTACAAGCAAGGAAAGTATACGAGCTGGGGTGAATCAGATAAGCAAATTCGAGACTCATCTAAACCTTCTTGTCAATAATGCCGGGGTGACAAGCGCAAAATCTGATATCGAGGAGGTGACAGACGATGTAACCGCAATATCTGAACATATGTTCGACAATCAAACGTTTGAGGACTGGTCATGGCCATACACAGTCAATGTTGCATCGTACTACTTTTGCTCAGCTGCATTTCTTCCCCTTCTCGTGGCTGGTCGGAAAAAAAATTCCGACAGTGGATCTATCATTAACATTTCCAGCATGTCTGGTATCACGAAAGAGTCTCAGAAAGTGAGCTTAATCTCAATTGGCCACCACTGAAATCATTTATGGCTGACGCTGCTAGGGACAATTCTCGTACAATGCTTCCAAAGCTGCCTGCATTAGTTTGACGGAACAATTAGCAACAGATCTGAAGAGACCAGGTCTCGAGATCCGAGTGAACACTCTGGCACCAGGATACTTCCCTTCTGAAATGACCACGATCAATATAAAAGACGGCTCGAAGGATCATTTTATCCAGAAATGGGGTATTCCACTTGGCCGACCGGGTAATGCACGGGACTATGCTCAAGCACTGCTTAATTTTGCAGTCAATGGATATGTGACTGGATCGACCCTGCTCATAGATGGTGGATGGCTACTTGCGCATGCTTGATTCGCTGTTACGACGCGTGTTCGTGAAGGTGGCAGATATTCAGAGCAATAGACGTGAACTATCAGACTAGTATAAGCCTGTCCTTGTCGTAAGTAAAGGATTTATAGTGTCAGACATGACTTTTTCTGGGCAACATGTGGGTGATAGCATCCCGTATTGTCCCTTGCACACTCCCGAGAACTGTTTTCATGGCCACTAGCGGTTCAGGCAGGATCGCTGCCCTTCTGTAAGTAAATCAAAATGGTTTCAATGCCGCTGCTAAGGACAAAGATGGAAGGCGAACCGGAGCGGAGACTCATTCTCGGCTCTGACCATAGGACGATCCGATCTTCCGCGTAGATTGACAGGTGAGCCACGGGCTGAATCGAGCTCGTGTCAAGTGCTTTCGCCCCAAACTCATTGGTTCTAAATTCTCCCATGGCAACCATGAGTGAGACAATGTAATTGTAGTTCCTGTGAGACAACACAGGTCCTTCCAAAATTTATATAGCTAGTGGAATTTGTCGATTCTGAATCTAATCCAGCGATCTTCACATGCTCATTCCTTCATACAAGTAGCATGTAATTTGCTTCCGAATGATTTTCTTACATGACGGATGTGGCTTACGGGCCGTCTTGACATTCAATGGATCTAACAATTTTTGGTTGTCCAATAGATGATAGCCCTTGTTGCCAAGAACCCACATTTGAAGCAAGCGTCTCACAAGACGTCATGATGTTCCAAGTGGTTGTAGCCGGAGCGGACGTACTGTAAGCGAGACCTTTCAAGGTATCCATGACTATTTTCAGAAGTTCTTGAAACCGAAAGGAACACAAGATTTTGTTCGAGGTTGGAAATAGAGACATTCGATGCCGACCATAAAGAAAATTGTGCGACCTAAAGCGACTTCATGGCATCTGACACCGGCTCTGAATGGTCCGGCAACGATAGCCTTCAAAAACCATGTTAGTCCCTAAAGCTGCGCATTACCTATTGTTGACTCCATAGTTTGTAGCTATGGTGGGCGAATTCGTTGGGACGGTGCTCTTCCTTTTGTACGGAAAGACTCAATATCCGCAAATTACGATCAGCTGAGCAGTATAGCTTTGCCTTTGGCGGCACCAATATAGCGAACATTCCTGCGAACCAGATCAATGGCTCAGCAAACACCTCATCTATTCTGTTCATCTCACTAAGTTTCGGTTTCTCTTTGGCCGTTAATGCGTAACGATGTCTCTGATGTGCTGTGGGTACCCAATTAATTTTGATTCAGGTGGGTCTTCTTTCGCATTTCCGGTGGATTGTTCAACCCGGCTGTGAGTCTTGGTCTGGTGGTCGTCGGGGTCTTGCCACCTCTGCGAGGTGCACTGCTCAGTGTTTCGCAAATACTAGGCGGAATCACGTCTGCCGCAATAATCCATGCCATCTTACCAGGAACACTGAATGTGCGGACTCAACTCGGAGGCGGTGCCAGTCGAACTCAGGGATTATTTCTCGAAATGTTTTTGACGGCTATGCTGCTCTTTACGTAAAGAACACATTTCATTCGTGGTTGAACTCCAAGCTCACTGTTTCAGAATCTTCATGTTGGCTGCAGAGAAGCACAAAGCAACATTCTTAGCACCGATTGGTATTGGTCTTGCACTATTCATTGCTGAACTGACTGGAGTTTACTATACCGGCGGGTCGTGAGTAACAATGCGGCGTGCCTGAATCCGATGCTCAATTTCTAGACTTAATCCAGCTCGCTCGTTCGGACCCTGCGTGGTGCTAAAAGAGTTCGAGACATATCATTGGATTTACTGGCTAGGACCGATGCTTGGGAGTCTGATGGCGGCCGGTGAATAATTGTTATCTGTTAAAGCTTCGTACTGATCATATAAGGCTTTTACAAGTTTGTGAAGTTTCTGCAATATGAAACGTGAGTTCTCGTTACTCGATGCGTTTTCATATTGCTTATGATAGTTTAGTGTTGTTCCAGGTCAAGACTCTGATGTGGTCGTCATTGAGCACGAAGACGGAACCGAACAGCATATAGCTGTGCCTGCGGGCACCGTTTCTGAAGGGGATGATCCAGCGAATCTTACAGGAATTGCAAACAATACAAATCTTGCTATAACTGGACCAGGACTGGGGGATCTCCTGGGAGAAGGAAACTCCGAGGATGTTATGGCACTCACCTCCCAAGTAGCCAATCGTCAACTGCAGGCTAGATTAGAAACTCTGGAGAGGGGCGGCATACAGCGAGGACAGTCTACATATAGGATGCACGACATTTCTGACCGCCTGAATGCTGCTGTCGGATCGCCTGCAGTGCGTGTCCCGATGAGCAATCGTAGAAGGACCCAGGATAGGACCACGTCTTCAGGAAGTGTCATTACCAGAGTTGCGCGCGCTGGTGCTCAACAACAGAGTATGGACCCTTTCCATGGGCAAGGCGAATTGATGATACCTCAAAATCAAAACGCTGTGGGTGTCAGATTCAATGAACAAGCATACAATCAAGTGTAATCAGTCTTGGCTGAATCGTCGTGAGGATATTGTGTAAGCTCTTTCAACATACATGTTGATGGACAGTAGACCCGTTCCACTACAACCACCAAGGAAAAATGTCGTGTTGGCGACAGTGGCAGACTCAGAATCGATAGGAGCATTCGTATAAGGGCGTCGTGAATACTGCTTGATGAAAGACATGATTTTTCCACGATAATGTTTCGATATTTTTGTCCTCGATGAGGCACAAACCAATCTTGTCATCGTGCGCGTGCTGGTTTCTTGGTCTTTCGTGTTTCTACAGACTTTTGGACCTCAAGCCAGTACTGATCCCTGTATTCCTCGAAAGCTTCACGAAACTCTATCGATCCTGCTTTAGAAGACACGATAAGTCGAAGACCTTCGCCTGGTTTTAGGCGGGTGAAACGACTGATCCAACCTCTATTGGTGGCTATCAGCTTTACATTGTAGTATCTCAAGGCTCGGTTAGCTTGAGGTATAAATCTTCGCGCCTGAACCAGAGTATCATGATATAAGCCGCTTATGTAGAACAGTACTAAAGTACTGATGCCAGCCAGACAACATAAGCGACAGAGAAGTAGAAAGTACCGATTGTGAGGAGGTTCCAACCATGATCTCCATAGAAAATAGGCATTCCAGATGATCAGAGCTGTGAAGAAACCTAGAACAGGTTGTCAGGACAGGTTCTTGGTTGAAGATGTGGACTAACAAAGGTATTTTCGGCGCAGAATTCTCAATTCTAGATACTCCTTGCGAAAGCTCTCTTCAAGTATGAGTAGGTCTACAAACTGCTCCGCTGCCATAGTTGTCGCTTCTTTTGATGTCATCTCATCACACAGAACGTGATACTATTGTCGATATATGAAGTGGATGTTGCAGCCAGGTTCTCGTACTTGTTCAAGTTCGGCTCCTGTCGAAATAAGCATCCCTCAGCATTGCATCCCTAGGCGTCTCTAATAGCTCATATGCTAGGAAGTGAGTCGAGGCTAACAATACTCGCTTGTGTTTTCATATCGGATCTAAGGGACAAGATTTGTATCGGGTACAGCGGTTGGTTGCCTCAGATCTTCTGAAGTGCCAGCCAGACCTGAGTCGGTACAAGTAGCCTCTACTTGTGATGGGAGAGTCACGTGCACATGCTCAAGAATCAGGACTGATCAGTTCAAGATGCTTGGCATCGCTTCCAGTAGCTGTTCCATCCCATGCTGATCCATCCATTCATATCCCAGCGCTTCTCCCCACCTCGTAGTCCTCCGCACATTATAATCAGGTTAGTGAGCGTGGGTCGTCGGGAAACCTTCACATTTCTACTCTTCCCAATTTCGGACTGCATCTTACACACCTTGGTATCTTACTCCTGGCTTTCGCTGCATCTTGTACTTTCGGAAGTCCCCTCAGATCCGCATTGAGTCCATACAAACTCGAAATTGAACATGAAGCGCGATTGATCGGGCTATCGAAGAAAAATGTCTGTCAAAATATACCTGCGTGGCACACAATATGAATACTACACGAACCTCGACGCCATTCAGGGCGTCGTTGAACTCAATCTTAATTCCAGTGAGTCTGTAAGTGAAGTAGTCGTAAAGGTCGAAGGTTTGTTAAAATTCTGGAAAGAGTTACAGCTCGTCTAAACATCCTAGGCCTCGCAAAATCGCTCTGTTACAGTGATCCGGGAAATGGCAAAACACGATCAAAAGCTCCTGTGCAAGAAACTCACAAGGTCCTGTACTTGACGAAATCTGTATTTCCTGATCGTGCTTTACGCAAGACTTCTGACGCCAATTCCTTCACTTTGCCTCCAGGTAAACATAGCTGGCCTTTCAAATTCACCATTCCTATAAATAATGATTGCAAGAGCGAGACAAGAGCAAAGACTGCGATTGGCACCTTCATGCAAGGAGCCGCTAATGTTTCGCAGCAGAGACATGTACAACAGCTGTTACCCCCTTCGATGAGTGGTAGTGAAGAAGTTTGGGTGCGATATTTTGTAAAAGCAACTGTAGTGCGACCAGCAATGTTGGTGTTGAACCGTCGAGAGTACGTACCCTTCATTTTTCTACCCATCGAACCTCCTCGAGCGGAAGACATCAATGGGATCAACGCATTCTTCGTGAAAAGGCAACACACCCTAGCAGTCACCGAGGATGCTAGAGGCAAAGGCTTGAACAGATTGTTCGGCGATGGCCGCAAAAAGCAAGGCGATACTATCGCCATTGAAGTCCGGATGCCCAATCCGCCGTCATTGATACCAGGTCTGCCTGCAAGTCTAGATGTTTTGGGTTTTCTTGAGACTGCAGAGACGAATATCAACCTTGCAATATCCAAGGTAACAATTTTTCTCGTGGCTACTACAAAAGTCAAGGCGGGCAACTTGAAGCGTCTTTTGGCAACTCGTATAACGTGCTATAGCCAAGATTTCCGGGTGCCATTTGCTCAAAGTGCAAATGCAACCCAACCATCAGCAGTCCTTTCCCTCATCGGGGCGAAGCCATTCATAATTGCTACTGACACTCCACCGACTTTCTCGACCTGTAACATCGAACGCCGCTACGAGCTTGAAATTGCGGTCACGGTCAGCCACGGCAATGTCAAAGAGACCAGGGAGATAATTTCCTTGACATGTCCGGTTACGATTTTGTCCGGGGTACGAGCCCCTCCTCCTCAGGAGGAAAGACCAGATCTACCAGTACGGTCCCATGGTCTCGTGGGTTCCGGCACTTCAGGTGCCTCGAGGCCTGTCGATGACCTTCCTACTTACAAAGAGGCTGTCAAAGTTGGCTCTCAACGACCAGAGCCAAGTATGCCCAGCAATGAGAGCCGTGTCGCACTACGTACACGGACGAGCTATCGTGTTGGACAGGATTACTACCAGTATCCCAAATCAGAATCTTAGATTTGTCAGGGGCCACGACGGATAGTTGTCGTAAGTCACAGAGCACTTGATGGCTTGTGAGACATAACAGACCTACGGCATGCGTGGGCAGACATCCTTCTCGATCATCGTTGTGCATAATGAAGTGTAGATCTACAGAATCGTGCGCGATGAGTTCTAGAGTCTGGTTCCTTTTCATGGTCGGAAGTTGTTCACAATCTTATACTAGATTCAATATTGTACATGAGTCATTTGTAGCAGTCATTCATGTAATATGATGAGCCAGATGACAGACTGAGAGTCTGAAGAGGTTATACTTTGCATGATACCATGAGCCTCCATTTCTACTCACCATCCAAGACAATGTAACTTCATATGGCAATCGAGCGCTTACGAGGCATGAGCCTAAAAGTTTTTGTTCATGGATAGAAACGAATGATGAGGTTGAAAGATAAGTATATAATTTTGTATCTACTGACCGTCCTTCTTGAGGACTCCCAGGAACTGGCTCTTCTCGGCAGCAGTCTGGTAAGATCCGTGTCCGAATTTGGACGAGGTATCGATGAACTTCAGAGAGACATTCTCGGTGGCACGTCGGTTGGTCTGAGGAAGAAGTCCTTTTCGCAGGGTCAAGACTCTCTTCTTGACTCCTGGGCAGGAACCTTTGATCATGACAAAGTCGTTCTTGACGATACCGTAACGAACGAAACCTCCAAGTGGTGTGATTTCCTTCTTGGTGGCATCGTAATCAGTTGTAGCGTTGTCGGTTCCGGCCTCACCAATTCGGTAGATCTTGTGGTTGACGGACGTTCGGTGATGGTATCCATTCTGACCAGCTCTGGCAACGGTCCACTGGACGTGAGATGGATGCCATGCTCCGATACAAGCGACCTTTCGGAGACCCTTGTGTGTCTTTCGCGGTAATCGCTTGGTACCCCATCGTGTAGTAACACCCTCGTAGCCTTTACCCTTGGTAACTCCAATGATGTCAATCATCTCGTCAGCCTCAAAGACAGACTTGATGTCAACAGTCTTTTCGAAGTTTGATTTAGCGAAATCGACCTTGTCGGATATCGAACCACCATTGACCTGGATCTCCATGAGATGGGCCTTCTTCTGCTTGAGAGCTGTCTTTCGGATTTGAGTGTGGGCGAGAACTCGGACGACTGTACAGTACTTCTTGATTCGCTCGAGCTCTCGAGAGACTGGGGCGGAACCGTCGGCGTGCTTCTTAGCATACTTGGTGAAAGCCTTCTTCTTCGACTTGTACCAACTCTTGTAGAATCGTCTCTTGAGTTCGTCCGAAAGGTGCTCGGCCCAGACGGTTGTGAGAGATCGAAGACCTCGAGGAGTCTCAACATATCCGACAACTCCGACAATAACGACAGGAGGAGTTTCGATGATGGTGACGGCCTCGACAATCTCCTTCTTGTGCATCTTGGAACCAGGTCTGTCGAGATCTCTGACAATGTGGGTCATACCTGCCTTATAACCCATGAAGGCAGTGAGATGAACAGGCTTCTTAGCATCGTCCTTTGGGAAGCTCTTCACCTTTCCCATATGTCTGGATGCTCGCTTTCTTGGCAGGAACCCAAGAGAACCATGTCGTGGTGCTTCGAACTTTCTGTGACTCATGATTCCTCAAAGTCCGTCTGAAAGGGCGCTGGGTGATGAGGAAGATCGACTTGTATTGAAGAATCAGGTCAAAAAAAAAGAGTATTCTGAGAGCCACGGGTTGGTGGCAGAAGCTCAGCTACCTCTGCCGCTACTGGTTGGCCTGAGCAGGGCCAGTTGGCTGGAAAGTGACCACGGCAGTCTCTCAGACTGATCGTCAACCTGGTTGTGCTCGTGCGACTGCTCAGGGTCAGGAGGAGATAACTTGGGGTTAACCTGTTCTAGAAAGCCCTTGTAGACTCACGTGCACAATGCAGATTATCCTTCAGATCATCAGTAACGAGGCGCTTGTCACGTGCACTATGCCCGATATCGCGATCTCCATCTTTCGGGGCCAGTTGAGCTGACCACTGGTGAATGCTTGCAATGAGTAACTGGAGTTACACCTTGCCCGGCTCTGACTCAGTAATCATTCCCCTTATAAGACATCAAGCTCCGGACAGACTCTGAAGTTGCATACCATCAAATTTTAGTGACCTTCGAATCTAGGCCACATAGAATGCCTCCCTCCGTTGGTGATGATATGACCGTATGTTTCGACACGATTGCCCTGCAGGGCCATCATTTGTTGAGCTTCAATTGACATTATAGGCTGTCGCACATGCCACTATCAGCAGGCCTACCGCAAACCCATATGGAGCAAAGGCATCTGATTATCTCTCTAACGTATCGAATTTCAAGATCATCGAATCTACCTTGAGAGAAGGGGAGCAGTTTGCGAATGCTTTCTTTGACACTGCCAAGAAAATCGAAATTGCAAAGGCTTTGGACGACTTTGGAGTCGATTATATTGAAGTGACCTCTCCCGCGGCGTCCGAGCAATCCAGACTTGACCTGATCGAGATTTGCAAGCTCGGACTGAAGGCAAAAGTTCTTACTCACATTCGTTGTAATATGGATGATGCTCGTCTAGCCGTAACTACTGGTGTCGATGGAGTCGACGTTGTCATTGGAACCTCTTCTTTCCTCAGAGAATTCTCGCACGGTAAGGACATGACGTACATCACTAAGGCTGCCAAAGAAGTCATCGAATTTGTCAAGTCACACAACATCGAGATCAGATTCTCCTCGGAAGATTCCTTCCGATCCGATCTCGTAGATCTTCTTTCCATATATCAAGCAGTCGACAAGATTGGTGTCAATCGTGTCGGTGTCGCAGACACCGTTGGGTGTGCCAATCCCCGACAGGTTTACGATCTGCTTCGAACGTTGAGGGGCGTCGTGTCGTGTGACATCGAGACTCATTTCCACGATGATACCGGTTGCTCCATTGCCAATGCATACTGTGCACTGGAAGCTGGCGCTACGCACGTCGACACATCCGTTCTCGGGATCGGCGAGAGAAATGGAATCACGCCTCTCGGAGGACTCCTCGCAAGAATGTATGTCGCGGACAAGGAATATGTGATGGGCAAATACAAGTTGAATAAGCTTCGCGAACTCGAGAATCTGGTTGCCCAGGCTGTAAATATCAACATTCCGTTCAACAATCCGGTCACCGGATATTGTGCCTTTACCCACAAGGCTGGTATTCACGCAAAAGCTATCCTCGCAAATCCATCAACATATGAAATACTTAACCCTGTTGACTTCGGTATGACTCGGTATGTCCACATTGGTTCGCGTTTGACTGGATGGAATGCAGTCAAGTCGAGAGCTGAACAACTCAACCTTGACCTCACCGTCGAGCAAGTCAAGGTCCTGACAATGCACATCAAGAGGATGGCCGATGTGAAGACTCTCACAGCTGATGAAGTGGATGTCTTGCTCTCGGAGTATCATGGAGCCATTGGACAGATTGATGGTGAGGCCCTGAGACACCATATGGAAGACGCTGCCATCGCTGCAGGATTGCAGATTGGAGTTTCGCAGCACGATATCGAGCATGCACAAACCCCTGCCACCAAGAAGGTCAAGACAGGGAATGATGTCCTTGCCTGAGCGTTGCAGGCGAGCGTGATGAAAGCTGAAAATTTGGGGGGTTTTGTTGCTAGCACAAATTGCAGTTGATGAGTGAATATACTAAAATGTCAATTCTGAACAATCTCGATCGTTGTTACAGATGATAACAATCTTTGCTGCTGTTCCATAATGCATACTGAATCTATCTCTCTGGTCAACACATGTTTCTTAACTTCCCTGATGTTTCGTGTTTGTTATGTCATGTAAAGCACCCAATTGTACCTCTTCTCACAGATAGCAAGACCTGAATGGTGAGAGGTGGTTCGCAAAGCAGCCACGATTAGTGCATACTGAGGTTGTGTTCAGATAAGTACATGAGAAGAGCTAACTCTATTTCACTATTGCAACTTTTTTTCTTGTCATATATGGAAAGCAGTTCTCAGCTTACGCTTGGTGGCTAAATCGAGCAGGAGGCCTGATGACTTCAGCACTATCGCCACAAGTAAGTACGTCTTGAACTATTTTGTATGTTGATAGTATACTACTTCGGCTATCCTGAATCGATACGGATTTCGCAGTCGATAATGCATTATAGCTTGTGCAGGCAGCGTTGTACATAACATGTTTTGTGAACATCCCGTGTTTGTGGCAAAGAATTTGAGGGATTGGTCAAGTTACGAGGTTGAAAACTAATCGCCTGAGCACTGATGAGGTTTTGATTATAACATCTGTCAAAGGGTCTTCTGTTCTGAGATGTTGTGTGTCAGGTAATCTGAATCTTCACGGCCGAGCTGAAATTGAACTCATGTTCGAGCATAAATATGAACATCGAGTGGTCCGGCAGTGTCATTTGAGAGTTGTTCGTTAAAGACCCACAGATTCGTTGGAAACCCATAGGTTCAGCCAAGCTGTTCAAAGCTGGTAAAGATAACTTCTTCAACCTTGCCATCATACTTAATTTCAGAAGAGAGGATCAAGTATAATATAGCTCAAGTGACATGCCATTGTGAATCTCGTAATCTGCACTGATTTTGATCAACGGACAAACCCTTCAGGCCTCATCAGTTATACTTACAGTGTAATGTGATCCTTGAAAGTCGTATACCACTTTTTCAGCACAATTCGGTCACTAGAAATTATGTGAGCATTTCATCATAACTTGATTTGACATAACCTACGATGCTGTTCCGGTCTGGGCTGCGATGAACTTCTTCAAGTCCCCGACAGTGTCATCCTCGTTGCACTTTACTCTGTACTGGTCAGGAAGGCTCAGTGATGGTGGTCAATCAGCATACCTCACTTTCTTCCCAAGACGATCATTACAGATTATTTCGATCATGAGTCGTTACTCGAATTGTGAGCTGACAGTATATGAAAGCTTCAGCAAGGCATTCGTCGGTGTCCATTATTGAGGGCCTTCTACCGGTTTGTTATAGAATCGCGCCCAAGCTACAGACACGTGGATGAAGGACAACTCCGCAATTTTTTTTATCTGCCCTATGAGCGATCTTGAGATGGAGATCCGGTCGTGAGTCACGGAAGTTACAGTCCCTTTTTATCCTCTGATTCCCCCACCGATTCATTGACAAGGCAATACCAAAGTTGTACCAATCTGTGCTCAGTCTAATTCGGCGTCAGTAAATCATGCCTATGCTGAAAACGCCCAGCGATAAATACCAGGCATTCCCTCAAATCCCTATCAAGAATCGACAGTGGCCTAGCAGAACAATCACAAAGGCCCCTCGATGGCTCAGTACGGATCTGAGAGACGGCAACCAGTCTCTGATAGACCCTATGACTGGAGATGAGAAGTGGGTTTACTTCCAGGTCTTGGTCGAGTGTGGTTTCAAGGAGATCGAGGTGGCTTTCCCTTCTGCGAGTCAGACCGACTTTGACTTCGTTCGGAGACTCATAGAGACTCCCGGAGCAGTCCCAGATGACGTTTACATACAAGTTCTTGCGCCATGCAGGGAGGAACTGATTCGACGGACGGTTGAGAGTGTACGTGGGGCAAAAAATGCCATCATACATATCTACAATGCGACTTCCCCGTGTTTCAGGCAGGTAGTGTTCAATGCGGATCAAAAGCAGACTGTGGCCCTAGCAGAACGATGTACAGCCCTTGTCAGGCAATTGACGAAGGATTCTGAAGATTCTGAGATTCGAAAGACAAATTGGCGATTCGAGTATTCACCCGAGGTGTTTTCAGACACAGAACCAGAATTCGCCCTTGAAGTTTGTGAGGCTGTCAAGGCTGCATGGGAGCCATCCGTAGAGCAACCAATCATCTTCAATCTGCCTGCGACCGTCGAGATGTGTACACCTAACGTGTATGCAGATCAAATCGAGTACTTCTCGACAAACATAACGGAACGTGAGAAGATTAACATCTCACTTCACCCTCACAACGACCGTGGGTGTGCGGTAGCGGCCAGTGAGCTCGGTCAAATGGCCGGAGCTGACAGAGTCGAGGGCTGCTTATTCGGAAATGGTGAACGTACTGGTAACGTTGACATTGTCACTCTGGCTCTAAACCTGTACACTCAGGGTGTCACTCCTAATTTAGACTTTTCAGATCTGAAGAGCATCATCAAAATCTGCTGCGAATGTAACAAGATCCCTGTTCATCCACGTCACCCGTATGCCGGAGATTTAGTCTTCACTGCCTTTAGTGGATCACATCAAGATGCAATCAAGAAGGGTCTCAAGCAACAAGAAGGAAAACAGTATTGGAAGGTGCCATATTTGCCAATCGACCCAGCGGACCTTGGAGCTACTTACGAGGCCGTCATCCGAGTCAACAGTCAGTCTGGCAAAGGAGGTGTAGCATACATTGTCGAGCGCGATCTCAAATTCGAGCTCCCACGTAATCTGCAGATTGCATTCTCGCGAGTGGTCCAAGCCGAAGCAGAACGGATTGGCAAGGAATTGTCACCAGCAGAGATCGTCAACTTGTTTAGAGTTGCCTATGGCCTGAGCGATGGTGAGAGAGTCTTTGACCTGAAGCACTATTCCATCTCAGAGGTGCCTGGTGCCGAAGAACCAGTCTCGAAACAATTTTCAGGCACGATATCAAAGGTTGGCGAGAAGGAATACACCATCACTGGTCTCGGCAATGGACCACTTTCTTCCTTGCTCGATGCCATGGCGAGGGAGTTTTCTTTTGATGCTCAGATCAAGACTTATAATCAACAATCTATCGGCAAAGGTAACAAGACCCTCGCCGTCTGCTTCGTCGAGGTCAGACGGACGGACAACGTGTCCGAGGGTTCAATCTGGGGAGTCGCCATGCATCACGACACAACAGCTGCTGGACTACAGGCTGTGCTGAATGCCGTCGGTGGCACCACTGAGAATGGAACTAAACAACAATCTGGGAACCAAAAGGTGAGTCCAGACACAATCCCTGGTATGTCACTGTGGGAGCTAATCAAGTCTATAGATCAGCTCGAGGGAATAAAGTTAATCTTAGCTAGCAGAGGGAGAATTATGCCATTCTATGATCAAAAATCTTTCTGTTCTTCTCTGATGTTTCTTGTCTGCCAGTCCTAGAGGTCACTTTCGAGTGATCTTGTCGTGACTTTATCGAAAAATTGGTAAAAAGTCTGTCATCAAAATGTCGTTCCCCACACTGATTGCGTCATGTGTTCTTCCATTGTGTCAGATCATTCGATCAAGACTAATCATCATAACGACTATCGAAATCCGAAGCACGAGTCATGTCGACATCCCCCTGTATGGCATAATCGACAGAAGGCTCGTCTGTCCCTGAAACAGCAGGCGAGGCAGAGAAATTCTGATTCTTGACCCAACTCATCTCGCCAATTCCTCTTTTGGTACTGAATAACTCAGCCTCTCGCCTGCTCTTGAAAGTGACAGCCAAAGAGTCATTCGATTCGATTCGAATGTCTTCATACTCACAAGTCGAACGAATTTTTGCCTCTAGATCAGACACAGGACCGGCTGGATAGTGGCTGATGCGTATCGTGCGAGGACGAAGATCGAGCGTTCGTGGACGCCCGTTGAGATACGGAGTGGTGGTGGCAGCGTTCCGATCTGCAGGAGTGAAGGATCCACGACCTCGGCCGCCTCTCAACATTCCCCGATGACCTCGGCCGCGACCTCGATGAGATGGACGACTGCTGGGGAAATCTTCGGGAGTGACGCCTATGGCGGCTGCTTTTGCCTTGAGTGCTTCGAGTTGCGCCTGAAGAGACAGGTGAGAATCCGACTCATTCGGCATGGACACTTCCGAGGCTCCTTGATTGTGATTAGTCTCCATCTGTCGTATGAGCAGTGTTTGCTCAGCCTGTTTCCTCTGTAATTCTGCCGATTGTTCAGCCAGTACAGCGGCACGTTCCTCCATCTCCCTCTTTCTCCCTAATCTAGCTTCGTGTTCTTTTTGCTTGACGTCGAGTGCGATCGGGTCCAAGTCCATGGTTGGTGATGATGTCTGAGAAGCAGATCCGCTCTTGCGAGTGGACTCTGATCGACTGCCCGATTTCGCATTCTCCTTCAGCCAGAAGACCTTGACGAATCGATTGTCAAAGATGGGCGCAGGAGATGTGTACGCAGCTTGAGCCTCGTCCCAGGAGGCAAACTTGATGGTAGCGTTGCGATTTGCAGTTTTCATGTCGATGGATGTAATTTGCCCAAACTTGTCAAAGTAATTACGCACAGAGTTTTCGTTCAGATGTTCAGGTGGTATGTTGTCCACCACAAGGGTCGACTTTGATTTGTCACTTTGTGATCCTCTCATACGCATGTCGGGCTGGGTCGCGGATCGATTGTTCGCTTTCGTTTCTCGTGTACTTGCAGGTCGACCAACTCCCATGGCGGAGAAGTTCGGGTCGTATTCGTGTGCATTGTGCTGTATTGGAGTCGTATGTTCATAAGGACATGTAGCTCCACGATGACAGAATCCATTCTTCTGGAAAGCAAAACAGGGTTTCCGTTTCTTCATTTGCGCTTGAGTCTGTTGCATCATGTAATTCATGAAAGCCGGGTCCATCATCACTTCCGCTGGGAATGGCAGTGGCGGCATAGTGGCATTAGAGCTCGATTGCGCCCCGTTGCCGTTAGGTAGATTTGACATTGTAGTTGCATGCCGCTTCACGTCTTGCTTCTTCCTCGCATCAACCATTTCTGCGTCGTCCGGTATACGTGGCTGATGCACGATCGCAGAGGTCGATTTGCCACTGGTGGTGAACGTGCGATCATGTATCGCCTGGAAGACATCATCTACAAACGTTCTCGTGTCGCTCTTCAAAAAGTCATTCAATTGTTCTATGCAGAGATCGCGGACTTCCGCCTCGTTCGTATCATGCTTGAGCAGAGCGATGCAGTACTCTGCAAGTATTGGCGCCTCGGCATCTGAGATCTTCGATAACCTTGACTCCAACCACGATTTGAGACGCGGCTCATCATCGTTGCTAAAAAGCATGCAGACGTCGTATGCGCCAGGCACCGATGTCTTCGTGGCCTCTAGCTGAGAGCAAGTCGACTATATGATCAAGCTCGCAGATCGGTCGACTTTGACCAATAAGAATGGCACGCTGGTGAGATTGCACAGATACAATTCCGCAATCCAGCAGGTCCGTCGGTATGTACTACCAGAGTTCCCTTCTGTCCGGTTGCTACCTTGCAAGAAAGACAGAACAGATACACCTTGTACTGCTGTGTTAATGAGAGTTATGTTTCATCATCTCATCAAAGGATCGAATTAAAAAATGCTCGGGAAAGCGGCCCCAATTAACCTCGCACGTGGATGCTCCTACACATGCTTAAACGCGATGAGATACGAGATGTATCAGTCAAAATTGCAGGTAAATTTCATCATTCACTTGTGTCTGAAGTTGTTGCCAGCATTGGCAGTAGTTGTCTAATTATGTACACAGTATATACTTTATTACATGAGAACAGCAGATTCACGAGCTTAGCAAGAGTCCGAAAATGTGGCTCGATTGAGTCTCGGATGAATCATGTGGATCATCAATCAATAACGATGACTCGGCCTATCGTCGCACGACACTAGAGTATTGCATAGCCCGTAGGCAGTCTGCTTCGCAGCGAGGCTGCCAATACGACCAAAAGCAGCTCTGTAATGGTGCTGGCACTTGATGGCTGCGGTCAAACATAAGTGCACCGATGAGGGTTCATTGGCAGTCCGCCTAGAGCTGATGGAGTACTCCTGTTCCTCGAAATACTGACACAGATCGAAAGGACCTACAAGTGAATGCCTGATCTGCAACTTTCGCTGATTGAGAATTATTGGGCATATCAACGTCTGAGCTTGCGAGTATCCCCTAGGCCCACGGCACGCATGGAGATCCTCTTGTCCACACATCGAGCGCCATTCGATTCTCCATCCGTTGACACCGCTCCCATTTTCGCTAGGACTCGTCGACGTTCTTCGGCAGCATCTGGATCGGAATAAACTACACCTTGTGAAACAGGCATATCCACAGGGATCGTGCGATCATCTTCGTTCGTGGCCAGCATAGATGGAAATTTGGCTTCGTCAATCATGGATATTGTGGTGGCGCGTCCTAGCAATTTTCGAGAAGTTCTTCTGACAGGTGCTGAACTGATGCGCGTCCTGATTTCATGCATTTCGCGAGCTAGCTTTCGCTGGTTCGTAACATCCGATGAACGCTGTTCTTTGACATTGAATGGAGGGGTATTTTCATCGTTCAGAACCATATTTGGCTTATACGCAGATTCTGGTGGTCTAGCCATCAACCTGAAGCAGTCTGTCAGCCATTCTTTAGATACCTCATGAACCACACCAGAATCATGATTCATAGAAGATGTAGCCAAGCTGGTGACAACATGAGTAATGTCAATGTCACTTCTAGTTGTTGCAACCTGAGCCCCGAGGGATTGCGCTAGATTGATCAATTTCCCAGCTTCGCCATTGTAAGAGTCATCAATATAGCACAAGACGTCTGTAAGAAGACTCCGTCGGCGATGCATCCTGTTCACGTCGACGTCTATTCGACAGTCGGATCCCAGTATGCCATCGAGTGCAAAGTCTGCTATGCCGACCATCTTGCCACGCCTGACGCATTCCCATAGCCATTCGATACCAACTATTCTCATGCCAGCAAGTTTCGCTGCCTGGAATTTGCGACACTCCCTTGTCGAGGCTATCAAGATAGATCTGCCAGCAGTAAGGGTTTCGTGATAGATTGCACCTATCTTCCTGACCATTTTTTCCAAATGCAAGAGGTCAACTCCGGAGAATCCCGATATGCAAACCGAAATTTGGTCCATGCGTGCAATGGGCAAGACACAGTCAAATGGAGTAGAGAGGAAATGTATTGTCGGATTTTCGAATGCGTGAAGCGCTAGACAACGCTCTAGCCAAAACTCTGTGACTATCGTTGAGCTAAATCTCTGGATAGGCGGATGTCCGTTCTGAGGAACGATTGTGACTACTTCGTCGGCTTCTTCGGACACAATCGCTCCGCCGTTGGAGGTCAAAGTATGCTTGACGATGTTGGTTTCGCGGGTCGAGAAGCCGGTGACATGGAACGAAACATTGTCAAATATTCCTGCTGTGAGATCTTCCGGCAGTAGGACATTGGAAGCTTCCGACATCAGTACGTCTCTTGCCATGTGAGGCAACGTAGGAAGATCAAGATTGATGGGCGGTGGGATAGTCGAATCGTTAGCATTCAGCACAGAATTAGTCGACTCGTTTGCAAGGATATTTGTCCACATATCTTCATTTGTCAGGCCAGAGGCTCTCTTCGTCAGTCGCCTCTTGTGTCCAATCTGGCCAGCCGCTCTCTTGCGTTTCTCTGTGGTTGCATGGTCCAGATCTTCACTGCCGAATGACGTAGGCCTTTGTGGAAACCATGAATTGCTGCCTCGTAATGATTTTGCCATTTCCAATGAGAAGTACTTCTCGTCAAGGGATGCTCCGCGTTTGAGACTCTCGTACAACCACTCGACGGCTACAAGATTGATGTCAGACTGCCAGGACTTGACTGCCTCCCACTTCTTGCCAGTTGCTGCCCCAGCAATGAGATGCGTGTTTTCTTTGGTGAGATCTCCTGTATAAACACCACCATTTGCCGTGACCAATCTCTCCACGTTCTGTCTTGTTTCGATATCGAGATTGGTCACGCATATACGTAGGCCATAGAACACAGGTAGGGCAAACTTCCGCTCCAATTGTGGAAGATCGACATCCTTGCCTGACATCCAGAGTGCGTGAACCGCAGGAACCCATTCGACAGTTAGAAGCTTCAAGTCTGTCCGATGCCGGGCTGCAAACTTGTATTTCTCCGTCTGCACATTTGCCACAACGAGATGGGTGACGTCGGAGGTGAGATCTGCCTGGCTCACGGCACCCATATCCACAGCTTGACGGACGATGGCAGATCGTTGATCTTGTGTCACGGAGGTGCAACACAAGGTCACCTCGGAAAGTGGTCTCTCGCTCATCCGATCCTCCTGAAAGCGAAGGTCACAGTTCTGTTCCTCAAGAGCGATTCATGATAGCGAGTTTAGGATGGGTATGACATCAGGTAAGTATTTTCGAAAGATTGGATCTTTAGCCAAAAGTCCTTTGAGGATGCATGTTGCTCGTCGACACAGCAAGATGAGCCCAAATACCTTTGCCGCGATGCGAACAGCCTATGCGAGCATTGATGATAGGATTGCTGGAGGGCCTGTGTGCAGAACTCGAAGGGTGCTCTTTCCTGGTAGAAGCGGATCATGTCGTGCCGCGCTGATCGCGACAAATTAGCAGCGCGCGTGAACAGAAAATGAATGGAGAAGCACTTGAGATTAGCGCCAACAGAAAATGAACAGAAAATGAACAGAAAATGAAGAGAAAATGATCAGAAACTGATCAGAATTGGGGAACAAGGAATCGCGTGCCTCTCATTGGTCAATCCACCTTATCACAAATCCCGCCCGCTTCATCGTTGGATACTCAACTCTCCGGCCCACAGACACAGAATAGAGAGAGACCTGCAAGGCCCCGCTTGTCCCGCCGTCTCTCCTCGTCCATCATCACGCTTCACTTGGAGACAGTCTGGTAGTGCTTCTTTCGACGAGATAGCATCAGATTCGCCGACAAAGCCGCCGCGTGTCTTGCTTGACAGAGGTGACGAGATTTCAAGGTCAGGCCACAACTGATTCAATTCTTGACACCAGAGACACATTAGGAGGATGTTTGGCCGAATCATAACATATACTCGGAGCCCTCTCTTGCGCCAGAGACGTTCTTTCGCTGCGGCAGTGTCTGATTCCTCCTTGAATGCCGAGAAAAGCTATACGAAGGAAGAGATTGCACAGATCTACAGACGACCGCTGCTCGATCTTGTCTTCCAGGCTTCTACTGTGCATAGACAGAACCACGATCCTCATGAGATACAACTCTGTACGCTGCTCAACATAAAATCCGGAGGGTGTAGCGAGGATTGCTCGTATTGTTCCCAATCGTCGCGGTATAAGACCAGTTCTCCCGTGACAAAATTGATGTCGGTCGAAGATGTGCTTGTCAAGGCGAGGGAGGCTCGAGACAATGGCTCCACCAGATTCTGTATGGGAAGTGCATGGCGCGACATGAATGGTCGTAAGGCCAATCTCAAGAGAATCTGCGAAATGGTTGGGGAGATTCGGGGTATGGGAATGGAGGTATGTACGACGCTCGGCATGTTGAACGAGGCCCAGGCAAAGGATCTCAAAGAAGCCGGACTGACGGCATATAATCACAATATCGACACAAGCCGAGAATTCTACCCGTCTGTCATCACCACCCGGTCCTTTGAAGAGCGTCTCGATACCATTGGCAATGTGAAGAAGGCTGGAATTAAGGTATGTTCTGGAGGAATCCTGGGTCTTGGCGAGAAAGAGGCAGACAGAATCTCTTTCTTGCACACGCTCTCAGATATCAAGCCCGAATCACTTCCGATCAATGCTTTGGTGCCTATCGAGGGAACTCCTCTCTTTTCGCAGAAGACCAAACCCCTGCCCATTCATGATATCGTTCGAACCATAGCGACAGCTCGGTTGCTGCTGCCAAAGACAATCATCCGTCTCGCGGCCGGTAGGATCAGTCTTGCGGAGACGGAACAGGCTATGTGCTTCATGGCTGGAGCCAATGCCGTCTTTACAGGTGAGCGCATGTTGACAACAGCTTGTTCGGGCTGGGAGGAGGACAAGAGTATGCTCGGTCGATGGGGACTCCACGGCATGGAATCATTCGCCAAGGAAAAGAAGCTAGAACAACAACAAAAGATGGATGCCACGGAACAGAACACCCGTACAGTGTTCCGTGATGCAGAGAGCGTCAAAACACGGGACATTGGAGCCTAGATTTGTAGTTCTATTGAAATTCAGAGCTTGACCTCATTTTTGTGCTTTTCCTTTTGTCCGGCCAAAGCATCGACTAAAGCCCTAGATCGTTGAACTAAAGGATCTCAAATAAGGCAGCCGGTTCTTCTATGAAGGCCCGGACGTGCTTGTAAATCAAGAGAGATACATCCACTGCCTCTTGAACTCCTCTCCTGATCTCTTCCGGAGAAATTCCTCTCTGCTCCGATCGTCCTTGAATGCCAGATCTAGGTTCTGAGACTTCCAGATTACGCATCATCTTGACCTTGCCAGCCTCTGATACGGCCACGACCAATCTGCCATGCAATACAGTCTCTTCTTCTTCAGATGCATCGAACAGGATATTACTTCCTATATAGTTGACTATTGTCACGAGCGGGAAGTTTGCGGCTTCGTTGATTGCCACGGCATTTCCAAAATCGTCATCGACCTCGTAGTCACCACCCTTGATGCCGTCTTCTGTCTCAGATGGCATGGTCCTCGGCAATCTCGTGTCCAGCAAGGCAAGACGTATCGCAAGACTCATGGCTGGCAACGGACTCGAGCGGTCTCTACTCAACAACTAAGAATTTTCATCAGTTCCTACAATTGATCTCCGATCTTCTCATCGAGAAATACTTACGATCGCGTCGATGGAGAGGTGCCAGTACTGGCCATGTGCTACTCTCATTTGATCCCTGTTTAGACCGTTCAAGAGGTCCGTGAACGTCTCCGAAAGTGTTGTGGCGAGTGGATCATCATCTCGTTCCCCCTGAATTTCAATGCTACAGTCGATTGTAGACCCTGAGATACTTGGCAGCACTTGACCCTTGACTCCGACGATGATTGAGAAGGGACCCCAGGAGAGATGGACAGAACCTAGACAACCAGGTAGGACGGAGGAGGCATAGGAGATTGGTCGGAATTGAGTGAGACTCCTCGAGTCTGGACGAATGGGTGTTGCCGAGGCCAGGGATGTCTGAAGATATGAGAGTTGTGGCAGAGAAAGTGTGGCCATCTAAATCGATCGGGGAGTTTGGTGTATAGTAATTTTAAAAGTACTTCCTTCGTTATGAAATTACCGCCGAGATGGACACGGATGTGTTCCGCCGTTGATAAGCTGACTCTCCCCTGCTGTATATGCCAAGACTTCTATATAAGTTGTTCAGGATCAGGCTCCGTGAAGTACTATGGCACACTGCGAGACAGTTTATAGAGTCCCTGAGCCGTGTGGAGAGCTATGTTAGTAACTGCCAAGTGATTATCCAACCTTCTCCGCAAGACGATCTATGATGAAACTACGCAAAAGAATACAAGACAGCACAATTTTGCCGGAGATGAAGCGCCGAAGAAGGGTTATGGCGATTAGTCACACTGGGCACGTCAGGACAATACTGCAGCGTTCCAAGGTTGAAATATCGCCAAGCCACTGAATCTTGCCCTGAAGCGCCTGGCCAATTTTTCTTTACCTGATTTTTGTGCTGCAGCACTAGTCACGTGTCATTACGTTGCTGTTTCTTCATGCCCCACCATTCCCATCTGCTCAGCCATGCCAAAGCTGCTACAATTGCTCTTTCAATATGCTGAAGAGCCTACAGTCCTGATAACAACTGAAAGGATCAACGGGCTCTTGAAGATGCAGTCTACAAACTCCATGACCAGAAGAAGTGGTCGTATCAACAGCATGCTCAAGCAGACGAAGCCAATCACACAAATCACGACCATCACTACTAGTACTACATCTCCCAGTAAAAATAGAAACAAGAGAATAAGGATTGAAAAGATCAAGAGTGAGAGAATCGAGCCTGATGAATCCGCATTGACAGAGGTCCCTTTGCAGATTACTCAGCCAGTACTGAAATCTGAAAATGTCGATGCTAGAGTGCCTAATCTGAAGGATGCTATGACTCACTTATGCTTGACTGATGCCCGGTTTGAAGGTCTCTTTCAACGATTCATACCACAACCTTGGACAGAGACAGGGCTAAGCGAACCAAAGAATCATTTCAAGAGTCTAGTCTTGAGTGTCATCAGTCAACAAGTATCTGGAGCTGCCGCTCGGTCGATTGGTCGACGTTTCGTCGGTCTTTTCCGCGAAAATCTACCGGACATCCTCACCGACGTTGACATTGATCCTGAGGTGGAGGATGGGCCGGCAGCAAAACAAGAAGTCAAGGGAGAGATTGACGAAAAGCCCGAAGTGCCGTCCACAGGCTCAGCTCCTGCAATTGACGCTTTGGTGGACACCTTCTTCCCAACGCCTGAGCAGGTAGCCTCGAGTGACGTCTTGTATCTCAAAAGTGCCGGTCTCTCGTTGAGGAAGGCAGAATACGTACAAGGCATAGCGCTGGCATTCCTTCGTGGTGACCTAAATGATGAATTCTTCGCACAGGCAGATGACGAGAGCATCAAGCAACGATTGACTGATCTCAGAGGACTGGGCCCGTGGTCTGCAGAGATGTTCATGGTACATGACTACGTCCGGTCTTCATCGTGAGCTGACAAGCCTAGATGTTTTCATTAAAGCGTTTCGATGTCCTGAGTCCCGGAGATATCGGCATACAGAGAGTGAGCATTTCCTTCTGCACCAGGGTTGAGCCCAAAGACTGATTCGTATCTACAGGGTATGCTACACTGGAACCATAAGAACCCAAAGGATAAATCGCAGCACAACAAGAATAAAGCAAGCAAGTATATGAGTGAGGCCGATATGAAGGCCACAAGCGAGCCTTGGAGACCGTATAGGTATGCCTCTCGCCATCCCTCCCCAAAATCACTGTTCTGGGACAAGCAAGATCCAATAACTGATACTTTGTAGATCAATCGGATGTTGGATGATGTGGCGCCTGACGGAAGAGAATGCAGGGAGTCGGGTCACCCCAGTGGTTGCGAGTGATCATTCCTCTTCATAGTCGAGAAATATATTTGTCGATACAGTACAACTTGTATATGTTCAATGATTCTGCCATTGTCATGACCGCCGTTTTTGAGGCCAGGAGAGTCAAGGCAATTGCTAGAGGAAAATGTATGGACGTCACTAGACCACTAAGTGGCAATGAGATCCTGTCATAGGACTATATAGTGCTCCTTGAGGTTGCAAGAGACTTGTCACAAGACGCACAGTGCCCGAGTGGCGCACGTATCAGTTTATAAGAAGTTTGGGCAGTTGGTGCCATGTGCAATCAATATGAGATTCACATGGTAAAGAAGTAGGGATTCTACATCATTCAAAAGCAAGCACAAGATGGGCGCACGAATAGCATATGACTGAAGATGTCAACTGGCTTACGTAGCGCTGTGTACACCTTCTGTCTGGAGTGGTAGCTCTTGAGCATCAATTCTTCCATTAGTCGACTCAGGGCTGCCAAGGTGTCTTGGCGAGATACAAAACCCCATGAATCAATCTGATGGAAGGCGCTGCAATGGCATGTATGTGTGGGGGCTTGCCATGCCATGACTACATGGAACGTGTGACACCGTACTTTGTCATGCAAAGCTTCCGGACAAGTGCACAACATTAGAACATGGCGGCGGTGGTCTTGCTTATTCATGCAGTGCTGGAAGTGAATGTCAGCCACGGCTGCGAAACCGGGGAAGATAGCGCCACTCCGCAAACTGGTTAAGCTGGACCGAGGACATGTGATACAACGGGTTTCATGCAGGACGAATTATGTTTACACAAGTTCAGAAGACTAGTGCGTGGCCCATCTTCATAGCTCGAGCACACGGTCTGCCTCCTGATAGGTCTACTATTTGACATCTTTTCGAAGAGACGCAAACACTTCTGCATTCTCAGCATTGCAACTGTTGTATTAGGGGTGCGTCGACCGACTTAGCTAAATCGGTTGTCAGAATGCGGGTATGAGATCGAAGAGTGCCATCAGTCCCATCTTCCTGGGTCATCATCAGCACGCCTTTGGAAAATATACAGTATGTAGCTACGAATGAGGGGACGTGAGTACGAAAGGCACATACTACAATGAATTCCCCGCGAGCAGTCGGCCGAAGATGGAGTCGAGTGAGCCCAACGGTGAGCCACACACGCAAAGACCGAAATATGATACGACGGACACTGGAATGGCTGTGATATGCGCCTTGCTCTGGCCAATCAATAACACGCTCGCATCGCTCGGACGCGAAGCTCGAATCAGAGTTCGTCTTTTCTGTTAGCCACGCTGAGCGCCACTCGGACCCGCGGAAATGCTCAGCGCAGTTCAGCTCAGCTCAGCTTGCTGCTCACGCTTCCTTGAGTGATCGCCGGGTCTGATTAATCGTTCGTCCATTCCCCAAGTCTCACGACCGCGGAGGCGAACCCTTTTTAAGTATCTGCCTGTTTCCTCTTTCCATTCCAGTCACTCTTACACCAGAGAGCTTCCCTTCTCGAGTGCAGGCAAAGCTAAATTTTTGGAGCGCTTGCAGTCGTTCTTCCCCCATTTCGAAGGTCATCTTCCACTTCTTGGTCACTGTCCGTATTTGGCAGATACTCTGGAGAGAGCTTGTAAGCAATCATGGAAAATTGGCAGCGTTACCAACCCGGCCTCGATCTGAACGACAACACGAGTAGTAGCGAGAGCGATACAAGTCCTGCCTTTCGAGACGCCGAGAAAGGAAAGACAAATCAGCTCGAACGAACCAACACTGGAGCGACAGAGTATGACCTCGAGAAATCGAGGACGGGTCCAGATGTGCAGAGGACTGCCACAGGCCAAGCTCAGGTCGGTGCAGACGATGAGATGCCCAGAATCGAGATGAAGACATTCCTTGCTTGTCTTGCCATCAGTTTCCTTTGGACTGGTTCCCAGGTACCCCTCTACATGTTGTTGGTCTGTATCGACTACACTCTTGCAGACATTGGTGGTGCGAACATTCAAATTTGGTATATTCTTGGACCTTTGATAGCTCTCGCGGCCACTGCACCGATTGCTGGTAGTATTTCTGATATCTTTGGACGACGTTGGGCTGTTCTGTTGGGTGGTGTGTCCCTCATCATCGGTCTGATTCTTCTCGGTACCTCGCAAACACCTACACTCAATATCGTCTCCTTCCCCTTCACCGGTATTGGAGCCGCCTTGTTGGAGATCAATGCTCTTGCTGCCGTTAACGAGATCGCACCTAACAAGCTTCGTGGTTTCTACACATCGATGCTGACGTGGACTATCCTGCCGTTTGTGCCTCTTGGTATCTATGCCCTCAACTTGTCCGAATACGCAACTTGGAGATGGAACGTTTGGATACCACTCATCTGGACTGTAATTGGTCAAGTGATGACCTTCATCTTCTATCGTCCACCGCCACGTGTCTTCCATGGTCACACCGAGACCATGCAGGAGAAGCTGCTTCGTATCGATTGGCTTGGCTTCTTCCTCTCTTTAGCGGGAACAACACTCTTCCTTTTCGGACTCGGGTGCGGAGGCTATACACGACCATGGACCAATGCTCTGACAATCGTGCCAATCATCCTTGGATTTTCCCTGCTGATGGTCCTTGCGTATTGGGAAACATTCGCCAGACATCCTTTGTATCCACCGGGCATGTTCAAGAACACCAAAGTCTTCGTACTGACTCTTGTCATCACGGCTGTCGCTGGTGCCAACTTCTTCTCCATTCTGATTCTCGGACCCAAATTCATCACAGAAGTCTTCCAATTTGGCCCAACTCACGCCGGTCTACTCGTTCTCGCACAGACCGCTGGTACACTTTTTGGTGCTGGATTCTTCTCATACACGATTACGCGATTCCAGGGATCGATCCGACCTCAGATGATACTCTCCTGTGCCATGATGATGGTTGGGTTCGGAGTACTATCTATTGTGACACCTTCGAGAGACATACTGGCCGGTTTCATGATCGCCATCGCTGCTGTGGGAATTGGTGGCATCATCATCCCTGCATCTGTTATCACCCAGTTATGTACTCCCGATGAGTATCTCGGAACAGTCACTGCTTTGACATTCGTAGCCCGTGTCATCGGGGGTGCCGTCGGTTTCACAGTCTATTACTACATTCTGAACGATAGAATGTTGCACATCTTTGGCGATTTGACCAATCCTGATTCGTTGAAAGTCATCTCTGTCTTGCTCGGACTCGGTTATGACACTGCAGGAATCACGTCATTCTTGACACGATTTGCCATCAATGATACCAAGTATCTTCTGGCACAACCCAAAATTACATTGGCCGTGCTCGACAACTTACAAGATCTCGCGCGTCCACTCTGGGCCGCGGGATTCAAGGATGTTTGGCTCACTACTCTGGCATTCAGTGGCATTGGACTAATCTGTTCTTTCTTCCTTGGAGATGTCAAGAAATACATGACCAACCACCGTAGTGTTCACTATTAGTAGAATCTATACATAGATCATGCCTATCAGCATAGAAGAAGCATTTATTCCTCTAAATCCGGTATACGAAGATTCTCAATATACTTGTGTGATCTATAGCAGCGACAATCGCTACAAAGGACGCGAGGAATCAAGTAATATAGGCCCGGATCCGTTATGACAAGCCTTGCATTGTCTTAATTGTGCCTGATGCACTTTACACAGGACTCATGTCAGTGTAAAGGATAATGCAGTTCTGTAGCTAATTCACGTATCATTCATTCCTACGATCTAGCTGCACGACCAGCGAGTTCTTTGTCTAGTCCTACAAACAGATCAGTCATCCATACCTAGCGATTTCCAACTTGTCAGATCTGTGCCATGGGCACGAAGAGATGACTCAGAGGTGGAAGAAAAAGTACATACCGTTATATGGATAAGTGCGACGAGTAGCTTGGAGTGGAGTGAATGTGATGTGGGTCATGCCGACGACTCCGAAGAATGCAGCGATAAAGACTGCGATGTGAAGGAATGCAGTCTTTGGCTTGACGTGCGTGTGGACATCTGGACCAAAGACTGTGAGGACATCGTCTTGTTCGTGGAGCTAGAGAGTCAAGAGTCAGTCAATGTTCAGCATTGAATAGTGGTTTTCAGGTTACAGTTTCATTGAAGTTTCTTCGATCTTGCTGATTGTCCCACTTGACAACCTCGGATCGTGACTGACGGTTGATTTCTGGAACCGTCGTTGGGTAGTCACCAATGTTGGCAGATTGGTCTGAGACCAGAGCAATGTTTCGTGTTAAAGGTCTGTAGAGTCTGCTCGTCGAGTCGATACAGAGCGCCCGCCGTGCGACATGACGAAGCATATTGGATATATATCGTGAGTATGGACCTGTCACTACGATGTGCGCTTATGTACTGATACACCAACCCTCTCGACTCAGGTCGCTACTGCATTGGCCTCCAGATTCGCCGGACTGGATGACCCCAAGCTCTGTGTGTGCTTAACCCCAGACTGAATACGATGCGACCGGTTGCCAGTTCAATGTTACACGGACTCAGTCAACACTACATATCGATATGCTTGCGCTATGCCTTGTTCATCTCTGGAGCTCTAGCATTCCTCTCGAGAGATTACCTTTGAGCGGTACACGGCCACTTAACATGTTTTAATCAGAATTCTCGGACGGCATCGCACTTCGTCAACTCGACAAACTTGCGCTCACACAAGGGTCGTGAAACAATAGCCTAGTGTCTCACTACGCACCGGCCAAGTGACAGGTGTCTCATGCTGGCTATCGAGTCTCTGCCTCCCATCGTTGCGAGTCTCGAGTCGGTGACTTGCTGTTGTTCAGACAGGAATTGCGCCGCTCAGCGTCGGAATCAATCGATCATGTATCAATTGGAAACCGAGCTCAAAGCCGCCGCAGAGATTGGCCAACATCTGATCAATCAGCACGACGATTATGTCAAGAAGGCTGACGTCGAAAGAAACGTCTTCCTCCACGAGATTGAGCGGCAGACTTCCTTTGCAAAGCTTGTTGACGAGCTAGAGGCGACAAATCGGGATCTCGAGGACCAGAATGCACGAACTGTGAGAGAAAACCTAGCACTGCTTAAGAAGTTGGAAGAGATCAATGCATATTTAAACAAGGCCGATACGCACAATCACGAATTAAGACACTCTCTGGATGAAGCAGAGAGGGAAGTTGGGAGGATGTCGCATAATGCTACCAAGGCGAGAACTCTCGAGTCTCAGATCTTGGCCGTAGAACTGGAGCGCGAAGAACTGCAACAGCACCTCTCAACACTGACTTCAAGCAATAGACAGAACGACCAGAGGTATCGGCATGCGGAAAAACAAATTGCCGAATTGCAGGAACAGCTTGATGAACTGCAGAGCGACCAAACCAGTGAAGTGCAGTGGTTGGACAAAGGTAGCACGGCCCGCGCTCCTCTTCAGGTGTCCGCGACAGATTCTTCTACTTCCAAGAACACGGACGAGCTGATTGTCAATCTCCTGACAAGCAAATCCACTCTGGAAGCTGGCAACACGGAGCTTCGACTAATGCTGAATCAAAACCAGGAAGAGATCCTCACATTGAAAGAACAGCTAGCGTCGCTACAAGAAGGAGTGAGTACTGCAGAGCATAAATATCCAGTCGCCCGCAAAACAGTTTCACAGGAACTCCATGAACATCATCACTATCACTACCACGTTCCCACAAAGAAAACTGCCAAGATACCGGCGCTGATGGAGTCGATCAATTACAAAGGGAACAGGCTTCGTGAGACACCCACAATAGGCACTGTCTCGTCACTGGGACATAATAGCAATGGAACAAAGTATCGATCGAATCGAGCTTCTTATGACTCGAGCACACCTATCAAGCGAGGTGGAGCCATACCAGCCGGAGTGCTTAGTCCACCACCCTCAGATCGACAGAGGCGTGATTCAGGATACTTCTCATTCTCCGATACTGGGCGAGATCGGTCTTCTTCATGTTCGCATCCCTCGTCTCCAGCACCGTACCTGAGCATGGGAGAGGTCGAGTCTCCTTCTTTCGTCAGACACATCAGGTCAAGTTCTCATGAGAGCGTCTTCACACCTTTGCCATATTCGAAGACTTCCTCGAGACAGCCAGAGGACGAAAGCCTCCTAGCTTCTGGCGGACATGATGGCCTACTAGATCAAAATCCTGCACCTTCAAAGGGCATAGCACAACTGAAACAGTCTGCATCACATGAGTCAATCTTGGAATCATTGCCACGAGCTACGCAGGCACAAAGTCTCCTTAATAGGTCATCAGCATCTAGGAGACCCTTCCCATCACCTCTGCAAAATGCGACGTCGCTGGCTGTGGTGAGTGTTACATCGGCGACCGCGTCTAGCGGGGCAAGTGATAGAGTGGATGGAGTGCGGGTCAATTCGTACACACAATTGAGAAATGCTGCAGCTCAGAGCAAATCCTCGCCGAATGCCGTCTCTCCTGGGCCCCAATCATCATCGTCAACATCGAGCTTTTGGAAGAGAGGCATGTCTGAGAGAGTGCTCGATACAGTGGCTGAGGATCGTCGATCGAGATGGAAGAATTTTGTTCGGTGGCCGTCAAACGACAACAATAGTCCCTTGGTTATTGCAACAGCAGGAGTGCGGCACGAGACAGATTTGGCTATTGCAAAGGATACACAGGGAAAAACGACGCCGGGCGTAGTCCAGACAGCTATGCCGCACTCAGTCACTTTGTCAATCATGGAGGAGGACATGCTCAGAGACGCGCTTGCGTGAGCCTGCGCGGCTTGAACATTCCCCTATTCCGTCAGAGGCTTTGGTATCGTGCAGATTTCATTTATGGCTTGTGGCAGGTAACCTTGACGGGACTGGCATATCTCCATATCAGAGATAAGAGGTCTGGTGGAGGACGTAGGGCTGCAAGACATGTACATGTTAAGGAAGTATGGAAGTTGGGGCATCTTTACACAAGTGCTGAAGCACAGCGCAGTCTGAATTAGAGAATATACATACAATCTACTCACCATCATGACACTTGAATCACAAGACACAATATTACGTGGTTGCCGGATGTCATTGGCATCAAGGAAAGAAGAGAAAAAGCCACGATGATGGTGAGGTCATGAGCCAAAATGGCGTCAGATAGGTTCGGTGACAGCAGGACCTCGGCAAGTCTGCGACTTTTGAAATATGAACATTCACTTGCGCAGCAAGGGGAATATATCCCTGTCTTTCTGAAAAGAGGAGACACAGTTCTGCTTCCCCATTGTCTCTTTCTGGACTCTACTCTTCAGATTCTTTTCAGACTGGGTCTGAAGAGCTGATTGATCCAGGAGAGGTTCGGGAGAAGGTGTCAAGGAAGAGGAGGAGGAAGGAGGGGAACAGGCGGGATCTGCTTCAATTGACAGGAGACGAATTCCTGGGGGGGTTGTCCGCTTCGTGAGTGTCACTTGGAGCGAGAGACAGGGTATGTGTGTGTAGACAGACAGCCATTGGATAATTTTCCCTCGGCTGAGGAACGGGTTGGGGAGGGAGGGACCAGGTGGGGGGGGGAAGAAGTCCTCAGGAGGAGGAGGAGGAGGAGCACGCTTTTCAAATTTTTTTGCCTTTCCAGATCGAGATTGCCACATGGCCGCCCACTGGTGTCGATGTGTTGGAAACGCGAGACTCTCTGCATAGAGAGAGAAACCCACCCATTTTGGGAAGAGCGGAGGGGAGTTGTAGCGTGGGCAGCTCCTTTTTAGTGTTATTTTCTGACAGTTGACGTCTGGTGGAGTATGTGGCGCAGGAAGAGGAGAAGGAGAGTAGATTGCGCGACTTGCCAAGAGGTTCCTTCGCTCATTGCTGGACTTTTTGTTCAATAGCAAGAATGGGGGATCGATCACTTTTGAGGCTTCTTGCATGTTGCGCGCATCAGCTGACTTTATATCAATCTTGAGTCTCTCGCAATGACTCGAGCGCGCTCAGTGTGATATTCCGGCAGAGTCTGACTCTTGGTGCCATAGACGCATGCCGAGTGACGAACGACAAGCGCAATCGCTTCTTCTGCATCGTGCGCAGTGGATCGCTTTCTAGCAGACTTACATTGCGTACTCAGATACGGAGAGAGGGAAAGAGGAAGAGAAGATCCAGAGAGCCGGGCTATCCGGTGCAAGAGTGACGCAGAAGCTGAGGCATGTTGACACCGACGGGGTTTCTTGGGTGATTGCGGCCGACTTGTGCTTGCCTACGATTGGAGAAGCCTAGGAATCTCGCAATAGGGGATAAGAGAGGAGAGCATATGATTCGTCGGTGAGATGAGTGGCTTGCTCCACTGCACCCTTTCCTGTTACATTTCCCATCCTCGCCATCGCGAAAGCTGCTCACCTTGGCTTGCCCGTGGCGCTCTTGTCTGTCTGAATCGAGCGTTCCTGGAGTTTCGTCAGCGCAGAACGGATCCTCTGTTTGACATGGATTTGAGAAGCTACTAGTCGAGAGAAGATCTCAGGGTCGGCTTGATTTTGCTCAGGGAACAGTCCCTTGTCAGACTGAGGACGAGGGCGATGAGACTGGACGCAGGCGGAAGATCTGATTCGCTCTCTCTTCTCAGCAGGGACGCTGCATCTGATCATGCGAAGAGCGTGTGGCTGCACAGGGCGTTCGATCTACGCGCGCCTCCAACTCGCTGCCTCCTGTCAAGCCTCTCAATCAGCTCTTTCTGACACCAGATCTTTCCTTGCGCCCACACGCTCAAATCAACACACGAGGAAGGAAACACAAGAATCAAAAGTCTCAGATTCTGCCTTCCTTAATCGCTCGCTCTTCGCAATCTCCATCCAGCCAGTCGAGAGGATCTTCTTCCCTCAGTCCTCCGAATCTTACATAGTCCTCCCTTCCCATCGGCCATCGTCCTCTCCTTCTTTCCATCGCTCTCCCTCTTCGCACTTTTCTTGCTTGGAGGTCACACTTCTCGTCTCGCACATACAAACTGGGCGAACTCATCAGTTGCACAACGATCGCTGTCTAGAGATTGTCCATTCAGACCCACCAGTTCCCATCCTCTCGAAGCGGTAACTCCATCAGCTGTCTCTTGCGACACGCGCAGATAACAAGGCCGCAAAGCGACACGGCTCAATTCAACTTTGAGCACCTAGCGAGATCGGTTCTGCTCGAAGAATATTGTGTAACTACGCAAAATAAACGTTTCGCATCTCAAAGTCATCCCACATCGATCTCATCAGTCTTGGCGATAGTGACATGGACGATCACATTTCTTATGCTTATCAGCGCGAAAACTCGGCTCAGGGAAACAATGACGCCGTTGACCCTCCCCGTACACGTATAGCCATTGCCGTAAGTCGTTGAAAGTCTCGCAAGGTGATGCGCATGTCAGCTAATGAAGTCAGTGCAATCGCTGCAGGCGTAGAAAGATCAAGTGTTCCGGTAGCGTCGAGGGAGGCTCTTGTGAGGGCTGCATCCGTGCAAGTGATGCTGAATGTGTCTTTGCAGATAGACCGAGGTCAACGAAGGGTTCTGTTACCGATTCACCGACTGCGAGCCCTCTATCGACCTCGTCCGCCATTGTCTTGCAACCGCCGGGTCCAATGAGATCCACGAGCTTGCCTACGAGTCAAAGGCTCGTTGGAACTGTCACTTCCAGTCCCCAGGTCAGTGCCTACAGATCTCTGTCGAATGCTTCCATCACCTCGAACAGTTCGTTCAAGACGAGCTCTCCTCCTCGCCGCAGCAACACTCGTTCTCCGTCACAGACCATGTCCTCCCCGACTCGTGGCATGGCCAAGAGGCCTTCGATGACGCATCCTTATCAACGACCCAATAGTTCAACAGAGACGCGAAGGTCCTCCTCCTCCGATCAGGTTGCCAGCAATCTCGTCAGGTATTCGCAGTCGCTCGTTCAAGCCCAAACACAGCAACTGACAGGGCATCCCGGCCACTACCATCAGCAGCAGCAGCAGCAACAAGAACAGATACAGCAGCAGTATCGATCTGCATCTGTTCCAGGTCCGAGATCTGTGCCTGTCAGATATACGCCACAACAGGCTTCCATGCCACAACATGCACTCTTGTATTCAATGCCGAGCAGTGCGCCAAATATGCCCACTTTTAGACAACCAGACTACAATGACATGACTTCATACGCTTTCGCAGACTATGGAGTCACTGCTCCAGAGTTCACCGGAGTCTCTTACGGACAAGCTGGCACTTATACGCCAGACTCTTCCTGTCAATCTCCCGTTTTCCAGTCGTCGTTGTATTCTGTTTCCACACCGGAAATGGTCTCCTCCGATTCTGTCAGTACAATCGACACACACACCCCTGGCATGACCTTCAATACGCTCGAACAGCTCAACAGTGGGCCCCCAAGCTCATCACAGAAGCCGTTCATGCACCTGGACTACTCGAATCTCCAGGCCATGCCAATCATGGACCCTTCGAAATGGACGCCGGGGCTCGATCCTGACAAGTTTGCAAATCAGTGGCTGCAGTTCAGTCCTCAGCAGCATGATGGCATGTCGTTCAATGCCTACGATCAGCGCATCTAGTGGCTGCTACAAAAGCGGCTCGCGGTGTCATGCTTGATGTGCCGCAACTCGCAATCAATGACAAAAAGGGTAACAGGGAGGGGGGTTTGTGTACACAAGTGTAACAACAACAAAGGACGATTTGGCATGTACCAAGGAACGATCGGTGGAGGGAATGGAACGGATGGAATTTTACATATGTGTCTGTTTAAAAAGTACAATCTAATGTAGGTAATGTAGGGGGAAAAAAAAGTCTATTCTCCCATGCACACTTTTTCCAACTCTCCTCTCACGATTCACTTTTGCGCTTTGCCTTGAGTGCCTTTTTCTCCCTCCGACGCTGTTGTCTCTCTTGTCTCTCTCTCTCTTCCGAGGAGGCAGGAGGATCACTTTCCTCTGGTGCCGCGAGACCCTCGTCCTCATTCGTCTGTCGTCGTTGCGGCTGCTGCTGCTGCTGCTGGTGGTTGGCGTCTTCCTGATGCTTCGGCGCTGTGGCCAGAGGTAGAGTCCGCCGTCCGTCCTCGTATTTGGGCTGGAAGACTTGCTCGAGGAGACTGCCCTCGACACTGAGGATGTTGGCGCCCTTTTTGATGTCGACCGTCTTGAAGAGGAGGTCCTGGTCGATGGCGAGAGGTGTGCCGTTGCCATCTTTCCAGAAGCCGTCTTGGTCGGAAGCAGCAGCAGCAGAGGAGCCGTCCCAAGAGGTCTCTTCAAAGGTCCAGTCTCTGGGGATGAGGGTGGCCGGGATCGAGGCATTGAAGGTGCCGAGGATGAGGAGACCGATGTGGGAGGGTCCCATGAGTTTGATCTGGCCTTTGAGTTCTTCGCCTCTTTGGGGTCGCCAGACGATGGCAGACACGGCGATGGGGACGAGACTGAAGGGGGATTCCTCGAGGACTCTGGCACTGGGTTGTAGGAACCGGGGAGAGTCCCAGCCCATGAGGATCCCCTCTGCTTCCTTCACATAGGTCAACAGGACGTCGTCCAGTTGCCGTTCCACACCGGCCAGGGGATCTCGAGAGTCGATGGGCGGGAGGTAGAGGTCCAAGGTGAGTTCTTTGCGTTGGTAGGCGGCGTCGTTGTCGTCGTTGCCTCCTGCATCCCCGGACCCTGGCAGATTCGACCTCAGTAGGTTCTTCCGATTCGTGTAGGTCGAGGGGTCCCTGTCGATTGCCGCGTCAGCCTGATTTCCCTCCTCTCTGGTGTTTCCCTCCCGGGTAGCATCGTTGGAGGCAGCCTCGACAGGTCGATCCAGCCGGCCAGTCTTGCGCTTCTTTGAGGCCGATTCAGAGGCCGGAGACTCGAGCTCTCTCTTGGCCGTGACTGACATCTTCTCCTCCTTCTTCCGTGCTGTCGATTAGAGATAAAAACTGGTTATGGCGAGGTCCTTTCCCCAGGTCAATGGTCCGTCCGGTCAGCTGCAATTCGATAGGGTCAGACCTCTGCGACGGCGAACGGGACGATAGATGGACTCTTGCCTGAAGGATGAATTTTGTCGATGAATTTCAGCCGCACTTTTTTATCTTCCGCCACGGGATTTCTTGCCGTTCTTTGCGACGTTCAGCCAAACAAAAAATGGCAACACGTTTGGGCGGAGAAGCTGCTTGGGGGGACATAACGACGACAGGAGGAAGGAACAAGGGCAGGGGATGCCAATTCTTTAGCAATCTGGCAAGCTTTGCAGAGCATTGAGACAGATTGGTCTTTCAGGTGATGGCAACCTTGGCGTCGTTTGCCGGCTGGGCAGTCGTACCGAACCTGGCTTCCGGCTTCATTCACAATGGACTCTTGCGGCTGTTTCCTGGGTCCTTGGGAATGTCGGGGAGTGCGAATTACTTGCGCGACAGAAGGATCATCTACGTCTCTGTCGTGCTGTCGTATCTTCTTTACACCCTGGTGGCAGCCTATGCTGCCCTGCCACCGAATCACTATGAGATATTGGGAGTTCCGCTCGACATTGGTGACCGACAGCTACGCACGACCTTCAGACGGCTCTCTGCCATCTACCATCCCGACAAAGGCGGCGAGGAGGCGACGTTTAGGCAACTGAGGCAATCGTACGATACGCTGGCCGATCCCGTCAGTCGATTTGCCTATGATCGGTTCGGCCCAGAGAGCTTCCATTGGCACGATGTCAAGACTCTCGGTGAGGTGATGACGAGGGGTTTCCGGTCGTCCATACAATTCTACGTCGCCTCCCTCGTCTTCATCTTTGGACTTGGCTATCTACAAAAGGCGAGCTATGCAGTCTACTGGCGCGGCTTGAGCTTCCTCATCGTTGCCTGCATCCATTACATTGTCGTCACGAGTTTCGATATCCTGCCCTTCTTTCGCACGGTCCTACCTTCCAAGGTTCCCTTTCAGCACGCCTCCCTCTTGCAGTCATTCGCCGTGACGGTCCTTGTGGCCATCAACCAGGTCGGTCCCGTGCTCTTCCCGGAAGAGGATGGCTTATCGGAAGAAGCATTGCTCGAGACTGCTGCCCTGGCCAAGATGTGCCATGTCGAGGCAGCACAGGCCATGCAGATGACACATCTTCCTTTTGCTCGTGGCAACTCCAAGACGACGGAACTCTACTCGCAAGCTGCCGAGTGGATGGTCCAGGCGAGGATCGATATGGATCCAGAAGTGCAGGAGGCAAGAAGACTGTTTCAGCAGGCTCCCAGCTAGGTGAGCGCCATCTCCGAATCTCTCTCGAGATGGTAGAGCAAGATGTCACTCTCCGGCCAGAAGAACCGGCCGGTTTTCTTCCTGAGCGGTGTCGAGTGAGGGATGAGCCCCATCGTCCGACAGATTTGCTCAAATGCCTGCAACCTGCTCATCGTCAGCATCTGTAAAAAAATTTGAGGCAGCCTCGACCGGGTTTAACTCCCCCAAGACGATGGAAGTCTACTCGCAAGCTGCCGAGTGGATGGTGCCCTCACGTCTTTTCCCTCCTCACCGTGGCTGCAATCAAGACGGTCATCTGTGGGTTGAGGTTCAAGTAGTGGTCTATCGTAGCACATAGCGGTTGCAGGATACTTTCATCATAGGTGACATCTGCACCCATCAAGACATCCACCTTTTCGTCCCCATGATCCCCCTTGTGCCCAAACCACAGTCTTCTCGTACTCACTCTGGCCGATTCTCCATTGAGCTCGATGTTCCTATCGAGTGAGTCGATCATTGATTCGCTGCCATCGGTCGCGAGGACGCGCCGGGCACCTAGTCTCGCAGACAGGAGTGACAGGAACCCAGTCCCGGCTCCCAATTCAAGGACGGTCTGGTCTCTCAGGAGCATCGATGCGCGGGTGGCGAGGAGATGGTCGCCTAGAGCCAAGGCTGCTTCCCAAGTCTTGTGGCCCGTGGTGCCGTCTGCTGCGAGGATGGAAGGAGATTCCCAGAGGACCAGGTACTCGGCCGGCGTGTAAAAGTAATGAACCTTGAGAGAGGCCGAGGGCGTCCTCAGTTGGTCTCTTGGTAAGGCAGCCTCGCTTGCTCGAAACCTCCTCGTCTCTGCTGTTGACACGTCTCTTGCTTGCTCCTCGATCGACTCGACTGGGGCCGTGTACATCTCGACAAACCGTTCGTCCATCTCGGCATCCCCAATCTGTTCAATGGCCCGCATGAGTAGCTTGATGATGGACTTGCGATGAGCTGCAGGGACCTCGATCTCGTTCGAGTCCAAGACGGCCGTGATGAGTCGATCTTGTACCTTTACATCACCGAGCAGGAGGGTGCCACTCTCGTCCGAGGGCAGCTTGAAGTCTCTCGCCGGCACGAGTTGGTAGTATTGACACTTGAAATAATCTAGATAGGCTTCCATATCAAGTTGGAGGTCCCCTGAGCTTTTCATCAAAGAACTTTCCATCAAAGAGCCTTTCAACAAAGAGCTTTTCATCAAGGAGCTATTTCAATATTTGAAGTGAAGCATTCAATGCTGAACAATGTTGGAAAAGTTTCAGAGTCGTTGCCACTCGAAAGATTGGCCCCTGGTAAAAGGTTTGAGTGTCAGGACGCAACAGGAGGAAAGCATATCACTCGTATGGTCTATATGGATACGACACCTCTATACTCTGCTACTTTGTCACCTCCTTGCTCTCGATCCCGACAAATCGCTTCCAATTCTCTTCCAAGATTCTTCTGCCGCGTTCCGGCTCCCATCCTTTCGCTTGACAGACGACGTCACAGGCTTGTTTGAGAGAGTCATCGATCAGCTTGGCGTCATGATAGTCAGACTCAATCAGGACTCGATGATCAGGGACCTGTCTGACGACCTCTTGCCACCTGTCGTATCGTCCATTGATGACCTGTGAGAAGGAGAAGAAGATGTCGGCGGGCACTCTCGGATTCGTCCAGGAACCCAGCATATCTGCCGTGCCAGAATATGAATGCAGACATATCCTCGGTGGAAAGGGTAATGGAGCTGAATTCCCTGCCTTGTCTGCCTCCTCGTGCTGCGCATCCGTCGTCTCCATATCATGACCCTTCTTGGCCGCCTTGGCCTCTAGTTTACGCAACGCCGTCTTGCTGAGTTTCTCCTGACCTGCCCACAACTTGGAAATCTCCGTAAAGAGGTACCCGTGAGCTTGGACACCATGGACACTGCATGCCCTCCCATACTCCCCAGCGAGACGGAGCTGTGCCTCCAACACCATCGACTGATGTCTCGTCTCCGTCCTGTATCTCGACAGGACATTCCGGTGACTGTCTTCCCGTGGTCGATTCGGATCAGGCAGACGAAAACTCCGGTCGAGACCGACCTCGCCGACCATTGCATTCGGATGCTTCAGCAGATTTGCCCGCACAGACTCGACCTGACGTGAGAGTGGCACCAGGTCTGGCATGCCCTCGATAAAGTCATCGTCAGGCTCAGGATGCAGACAAGACTTGAAATGTTGCCGTTTGTCGGGGACGACTGAATGCTCCCTGTCGTCATAGATTGAATGCACAAACCATCTACATCAAAAATCTGGTTATTCCTGCTCCTGTGCTACATGGATGACCAGAAATAAAAACACTTACGGATGAAAGCCGAAACAAGGCACTATCTTTTCGGGATATGAGTCTGCCGTCTCACTGACGAGACCTTGGTCAGTCGACCTCGTGGCCATGATGCATAGTCCAGCAGTGTCGAGGTCCTTGACGACATCTATCGAAGAAATTGTGTCTGTCGGGTGGCAATGTGCATCATACAGCGGGGTCATCGAATTGATTTTGCTCTCGCACGTAGTTTGTCCAGGGCAATGACGCACCGAGAATCGTAATTGGTTCTGCGGTCACCTAGAAGCAGTCTTGTGATCTCCTTCAGGCTCGAGCGATAGACTGGCAAGAGACAAGGTCAGGTGCTGAGGAGACTCGAAATCCAAAACTCAACTTTTCTTTGAATTCAGCGCCACATCTCATGGTACATTTCCCCGCAGCAGAACTGCAGAGAGTGCCTATAGGTGATTGCAGCATGATGGAGAACAATATTTAACAAGATCTTTTATACTCTAGCAAAATACACTTCTTACAAAGTCCACAATCGCCCACGCTCAGACTGCATATAGCCGCAAGACATTGCAAAGGTTCTCTCACTTGCTCTGCCAATCTTCATTGAGCATAACAATTTCTGACTCAGCGAATGGCGTAGTTCTCCTGCGATCATGGTGATCCTCGAAGGGCATCTCATCTGTCATGCCACTCACATTTTCATCATCCTCAAACTTCCTACGCCTATTGCCCCGATTCAGTTCCTCCTTGCTGTATGGATGGGCAATTATACTGTTCCGTGCCTTGAGCAGAGTTTCGAATTCTTCGAGCTGATATCTTTCGTGGTCACTCAACGCAATCGACAGTCGCTTCGATTTCACAAGGGTATATGCAGACTGAGAATCCATGGGACCAGCTTCCATGAGATAACTACACACAATGACAGCCGCCTTTGCATTGCCCGTTTCATCGTAGAAAAGTAATCTCTCGCCACGCAAAAGACAGGCTTCAACAAACGGTTTGACTCTCGGCAATGTGGACAGCAAAGATCCTTCCACCAGATCGATAGTCTCATAGCGATATTTCTCTGGAAATCTGGCCTTGAAGATGTGCTTTGTCAATGGAGTTCTCACTGCTACCAGCGTCGTGATCCCATGTCGATCCAGAGTCTCCCTCTCCCGTGCCATCGCCATTGGACCAATGAAGATATTGGGTACCATTTCCTGTAGAGATCTTCTGTCCGAGTAGTCCCATCGAAAACCCTTCGATAATTGCAAGGAGCGCTCTTGTATGAATGGAAAGGAGGGTGCCGTAAATTGCGATGCATGCAGAGGATTCGCCGTATAATGTGATGACATGATTTCGAAGCAAGTCGCTATGCTCATATGGACTCTTTACGCTTTCTCTGGCGATGAACCATGATAATATACAATATATCGAAACCGCCAGGCTATTCTGAGTGTTTGTTAATATCGAGGAATCACATCTCAGCCTCGATCACTAAAATCTCCTCGCACTGATCGCCCGCTGATCAGATCTGCGGAGCCGTTTCAGCCAATGAGGGAGCTCTTCTGAGACTCTCTCGCATCTCGTCGTATCTGTTCGCTTCGCGGTCGGCGTCCTGCCGGTGCCGTCATGTCACAATGTCAGAAACGCTTCACTCGTACAGTTCAATGCAGAATCGCCATCTGGCGCGAGCTTCGTGAAAGAAGACCAGATATCCAGTAGAGCACAAATCCCGTCCTCAGAATAACACGGAACAAGACGATTGATATACACTTCTTCGATGAACGTCTTTTGCCAAGTCTAGGCAATTTCGACCATCTAGGGCCTGACGTTGCAACTGCAAGCATGTCATACACCTCACTGACATGTGCCCGGCATCGCTCGTCTGCCACGCTCGCTAGAAAGACAATAGTCTCGAGGGCACTGCCGAAGCTCAAATCTGACTGTCTACACCGCCGGTTCGGTGCCATAGCGTGGAATGGTCTACAGCCAAGAGCGGTGTCGAATCCCTTCTCGATCGTCCTCGAGAAACTCGACAAGATCAACGAAGAGACATTGTCGGACGATCAAAGGGTACAGAAATTAGGCAAGGCATATCACGACGAATACAGTTCTCTAAAGGCCAGTTATCGAACTCCCAAACATCCGATCGTTCTGTGTCATGGCTTGCTTGGATTTGATTCCATGCGGATCGGCGAGTTGGAGCCTCTCGGTATACCTCCGCTCGCCGTCGTTCACTATTGGAAGGGCATCAAGGAGGCTTTGGAGGCCAACGGGAACGAGGTCTTCATCACTCGTGTACCGAGGACAGCTACGGTGGAGGAGAGAGCAGAGATACTGGCACAGCAGATACAAGATCATTTCGGAGGGAGGTCCATCAATTTGATTGGTCACAGCATGGTAAATTACACGATTCAATCAAGAGTTGGGCATAAAAGTTGACTCTTTTGCAGGGTGGACTGGACTGTCGCTATCTCATCTCAAACATGAAGCCAGATTGCACGATATTGTCCTTGACGACCGTGGCAACGCCCCACAGAGGTTCGCCATTCGCAGACTATTGCTTGGACAAGATCGGCCAGGAACGTAAGGACTGTCGCGAGAAGTCCCCATGGTTGTGTTTTGACATCTTCAGGTCTTCCTCGCATGTATGCTGCCTTCAAAAAACTGGGACTTCAAGCCGGTGCTTTCGAGCAGCTCACAACTGCTTATGCAGAGGGCGAATTCAATCTCAAGACGCCCGATGATCCGAGGGTGAAGTATTTCTCGTATGGTTCCTTCTTTGAGCCAAACTTCTTCTCCGCCTTCAGAGCCCCATGGAAGATCATACATGAACGTGAAGGACCGAATGATGGTCTGGTCTCTGTCAAATCTGCCATCTGGGGAGAATATAAGGGCAGCATATCGAATGCCAATCACCTTGATGTGAGTCCTTGATGTCTCTTCAGCTATTGACATCCTTCTAATATCTAGATTATAAATTTTGCCAACAGAATCGAGTATATACTTCTTTCCGGTTTCTTTCAGCAGGAACCGAGTTTCAATGCTGTCGCCGTAGGTCGTCCCTTTCCCCACTAGACATGGCTAATCGAACTTTCAGTTTTATATGGAAATATCAGACATGTTGGCCTCTGAAGGATTTTAGTTTTCCCCACCATATGCATATATTTCATTCAATTGCCATGTCATACATAATTCGACCATGGAAATTCAATTGCTCACGTGCTCAATCTGATTTTGACAAAGTGCGAGATAAGCGGGAGCAATTCCTGGCATTGGAGTAGTGCGTCATATGTTTGAAAGTGCTTTTGCACATGCGAATGTCATATTGTCAAAGGCACTTGTCTTTACAAGTCCAATCGTTCTTCAAGTGCTTTGATTCGCTGACTCATTCACTAATCTGTATTCGCACATCATCATTCAATTCCATATCTGTCAATGACTGAAGCACTTCAAGGATCAAACAAGGCACCATTGGACCCGAACGCAGGTAGCGTGCCTGTGCCCTCCGGAACCGGTACGCCCGAACCACACGACAGACCTTCAATCCCCCACGATCTGAATACCGCCCATACGAAGAAGGATGACATCAGCCGGACGTCTTCTCCGGGCATGGGAACCTCGAACAAATCTCGAGAGAGTGGACCGCCCAATTGGCAGAGTCAGGATGATATCCTGGACGCCGCATCACATGGAGAAGCACAGGGCGGGAAGGAAGTCAATGCAGATGTGGCAAAGTTGAGAAAGGACCAGCATCCAGAGAGTCAAGGTGGACGACAGTCCGGACCTACGGGGCTACTCTACGGCGATCGCAACATGGAGGAAGAAGGCACGAGTAAGCATGATCAGATGCAGAAAGATCTCTTGGATGGGAAGGTGTCGAGAGATGGCGAGGGGTCGGCTGGTTTGCCGTTCGATGCAGGTAAATAATGCAGCGAAATGGGTAGGAAAAAAAAGTAACGGCAAAGTGAAGAATTGCAAGCTGAGTTGGTGCGCCATTTCAATTCGGCAGTTGTCTTGAAATATTCTTGTTGACATGCCATATCATTACAACTCCTGACTTGCTTCGCTGAGCCTTGCTTCGAGTCTGGCTTTCATTCTCTGTAACGTCTGTTTGGAGCTCAGACTGCGCCATCTCGGAATCTTCTTGCGTTCACTGGTGAGCAGACTGAGAACTTGCTTGAGGTCATATCCGTATTCGCGGAGATTCAATTCATCTGGTAGACTATCCAAAGACTCAAGATTTGCCTCTGCCAGGCGATCCAGTAAAGGTAACAGATCCATCTCAGTCATGGACGGGACGAATTTAGCCGGAGCTTTTGCCTTTGCCACTACACGCTTGGGAGCTTTGGAACCGATCGACTTCTCAGACTCCAACACACCCGTCGAGCTCTTTCTAGGTCGGCGGCAGTAGCTTGCATCTGTCCTCTTGCTGGCTCTGTCATGGTCAAAGCACTGTCTTGCAGTCCTGGTTCCCAATGCTTCAGATACAGTGTTCCAATTGACCGTCTCATTGAGCGACTGATCGGCCATGATTTCGGCAAATTTGGCAAGCTCGTCCTCGCTCCAGGGCCCATCTTGCTTTTCCTGACTCTGTGGCTCTATGTGTCTCAAATATGCGTGCTGACAATCCTCACGAAATCGATTCATCAAGTCCCCAATTACAGACCAAGACCGGCCGTGAATCCGTACGTAGCGTGCGAGATTCTCGAGCTCCGCGGGAGTGAACGTTGACCTTTTGTCAAATGGTATGAGGAGTTTCCGGAAGTACTCCCTCATGTTCTTCACCTTCCGTTCTGGTATGCAGTAGATAAGTGGATTCATAAACGAAATCCGTTTCGCCCTTGTCTTGTCATGAAACAGCTCACAAAGTTGATCTCTCGTCAACTTCTCGTTGTGCAGGAATTTGTCGATGGCCTCCTCTACAATCTTCTTTTCTGAAGGTCGCAAAATGCCCTGTCGGAAAACAAAATTCGGATTTCGGATTTTGTGTTCCTTCCATACAAGTTCAGCATGGCATTTGTCACTTGGGACAGTCCGAGAAGATCTTTGTTTATGTGTGAATTTCGAGGCCGAAGTATCACTTTGTCCTCGCTGATCACTGTTTTGAGGACCATCTTTGGCAGGTGCCGGTCGCATGCTCGAGAGCAAGGATTTCCTTTGCCGCTTCTTTCGAGGCACTGCTTTGATTGGAGAGACAGGTATGCCAGGAGATTTGTGGGTATCTGTGGATGTGCCTTCGGGACTGCAAGATGGCGTGTCCACGAGCCTGACATCTTCAGAGACAGAATCCTCCTCAAGGAATAGAGGCTCACTATGGCCATTTCCTCCACTACCCGTAGAATCTTCGCTGATTTGGTGTTTTTGACGTCCTTCGATGCTTGTCGTCATTTCGTCAGGATTATTGGAGGCTAGAACGCCGACGATGTTTCGTGGTACTTCGGCGTAAGTTTCACGAGCAATCTCAAGTCGTTCTTGATGTGTCAAGTCTCCAAGATTGATATCTTCTTGAACCTCAGCCCAGAATACTTGCAAGACACCCTGATTATCATTCTCCAAGAATTCTCGGAATTCATTAGCTGTCAAGCGTTCTTCTTCGAGAAAGCGATCCGTTATTGTGCGGAAGGCATCTCTTTGGGATCTAGGAAATAGACAAGCAGGAAAGCATCTGGAAAGAACTTTTTTGAAATCAGAAAAATTGACGGCATTATCGAACTGTCCACAGAAGTCCTCCAGGGCAGCCGAGCCCCCCTGATGGATCATGTCAGATAATTGATCCATGTTCACCCGGTCGGCCTGGATCCATTCCTCATACATTTGACCTAGCGTTTCATGGGCCTTATTATTGGTCACATTTTGCAAGGATAAATTCGCAAGGCTGTCGCCTTGCCCCGTGTTCACATTGCCACGAGCTGTCTGGGGAGTTTGGGTCCTGGAGTTCTTGGTATTGCCAATAGGCTCCGCTACGGGTTGTGAATTCTGTATGCGATCCTGAGGAAGGTTTTGTAAGCTTGTATGGTCAGCAACACAATGCTTTTCATGAGGCACTGAAGCTTGTGCTTCAGGCTGTAGGATCGAGATATCCATGAAAGGTACTGGGTGAAGGCTAAGCATTGAGTCTTGGTCGGGCGATGATGGGACTTGTATGTTACTAGAACGATCTCCAACTTGGCGACTAGAATTCTTGTGCTGCTCTGAGCTGACAGTTGATGCACGAGACCTTTCGAGCGGCTTCAGGCGGCGTGGTTCGCATGTATTATGAGGTGTGGAAGCTGCATATGGCACGGGAATTTCGCCTTTTGACCTGAGAAGAGAAGGAGATGTTTGTGTATCGGTTTTGTTGAGCCTCCTCTTCTTCAGGGACAACTCTAGTCCATCGGGTGTAGCGGATATGCTTTCCTGTGTGCTAGCATATATATGGTCGTCTCTTTTACGACCCAAACGTTCCCGGGCTCTACGCAACCTGGCTCTTTCTTTTGCCTCTGGTGTTGACTGTGCTAGTCTCTTGAGCCGGAGAGCTCTCTGATCCTCTTTTGAGGGTGGTTTCGCGGAGAAGGGACTCATTTGTTCAATATTGTAGCGCTGCCAGTCTCCGTCGATGCGCCTAGGCGGCAAATTTATCAATCCTCCATAAGATCTTCTTTCTTCGAAGGAAACTACTCGTACGCCTGCGCCGCTGCTACTTCCCTCTGCTTTTCTCGCATCGGCGCTCTGATGATGATGATTTATTCCAGATTAACATCATACCTCAGACATAATACGAGGTTACGAGGTGATATGAGTTTTGGCTGAGTTGCCAGAAATGGGCTCCTCATTCGAGATCTGAGATTGTGTTCTGGATAGCCTTCATCTGTGCTGGAGCATGAGTCTGGGGTTCTGCTGGGTCGCCGTCTCTTCTGCCGTTCGAGACAATTTGGAAGATTCATAGACCCGGTATGCCTTCGGAAACACAAGAACAGTTCCTCTCGATAGCAACTGAGCATCAGATCCTCAAATTCGGCTCTTTTGTCCTGAAATCTGGTCGAGATTCGCCCTACTTCTTCAATGCTGGTCTATTCAATACGGGCACCTTACTTTCGAGCCTGTGTCGTGCATATGCTGAGACAATTGAGTCTTCTGCTCTTGAATTTGATGTTCTGTTTGGCCCGGCCTACAAAGGCATACCGTTGGCTGCCGTCACAGCTTCAAAACTTGCGGATGCCGGACGTGAGATCTCGTATGCTTTCAATCGAAAGGAGGCCAAAGCACATGGCGAAGGTGGATCTCTTGTAGGGGCGTCTATGAAGGGAAAAAGAGTACTGGTCATTGACGATGTTATGACAGCAGGTACTGCCATACGTGAGGCCATCAAAATTATCAATGCTGAGGGAGGTATCCTTGCGGGTGTCGTTGTAGCGCTCGATAGGCAAGAGCGCGGCACAGATTCGGCTCTGTCGACCGTCGCCATGGTCGAAAAAGAGTTCTCAATCAAAGTTGAAGCGATCATTCGTTTCGAGGACATCATCGAATATTCAAAGGAGAAGCTCAGTGAAGCTGAGACTGCGGCTATGCAGGCATATCGAAAGCAATATGGCATGTAGATTTTCCCCCGAAAACCACCAAAGACCCCATCGTTGACAATGTCATTCATGAATATGCTCCACCATTTACGAATGCTGATTCCCTAAATCATGCACTTGTAGTGTCAAGCACGCTGTTCAGCATCAACTGTACAAGTCTAGGAGAGTCTAGCAGTAGATAGCTGTAGTATGTCGAGGGGTCAACACTTGGCACCACTCCGAGGACGTGTAGAAGCACCACCTGGCGAAAGTTTCCACTTTGCACCCGAATTGCACTCCACTTCCCGGGTTCGATTCGGCCACAGATTAATCGGGCATGAGAACGCCTCCATCTGCTCTTCTTAGCTTGCGCATATCTGAGAATACCAAATATTTGTACTGGATACACACCACTGAATAACTTCAGGGCCAAGCTCACAAACAAGTACTGCTCCGGCGCCTTATCTTGGAATCGCCAGAAGCTCCTCTGCCGGTCGGTGCAAGCGAAAGCTTCCTTCGCCCGGCAATCATTCCAATTTGTCCTATATCTCGCAGACACGTCAGGTGATAATACCTGCATCGAGTAAGTCTATGGCCACGGAGTCTTGCTGGTTCGGTACAGCGGCCTTCAAACACTGCATTTAGCTCAGTGCTGACGAACATCCAGTGAATCAACAGTCCGACGGGCCACCGGCTGTGTCTCAAGTCGTCAAGGTGCAGTCGGAGCACAAAGATCCTACTCTACTTACTTCAATGAATCCGAAAACAACGGCACATGATGCCGTAAAGGTCGAGGATGCTCTGAAGACATCGCAAACACCGGCAGGCTCGCTTGGAGATTCCTCCTTTGCGGTCAACACAGCTACTGGCCAGGCTGCTCTTGCTACGGCAGCTACACCGCTGGTGGTAAAGACCGATATTGCAAAAGCTGCAATTCCCACAACTCCTGCTCAAACGAATTCCAAGCCTGTCACCACAGCGATAGCAGATTCTAGCACAAAATCTGTGTCTATTGCCCCGGTCCATTCCTCGAGTGCCTCCCCACGTTCAAATAGTACAGCGCCATTCACAACGGCTCCCAATCTTGCGAAGCCTATCGTCACAAATGCGCCAGCGATAGCACAGTCTTCAGCGCCGATCAGACACTTTCAAGCTACATATACTCCTTCGACGTTGCCAACTAATGTAATGTCCAATTTCCAGAAATTGGTCAGTCAGACAGGTTCTGTGCCTTCTGCCGAGCTACAGAAAGCCATGGCGTCCAACACATACGTACGAACGACCCCAGGTCAAGTATCTGCTCATAGTACTTTTGGTTCAAATTCGACTTCGAAAAGTCTTGTATCCAAACAGAACTCACCCGGACCATCACAGGTCAAAAGTCCATACAATGTGACTCGCCCAGTTCAAAATGCAGCTGGTGGTGCAAGCGTCACAAGCGTGTCTCCCGCGTCGAATCTTGCTACACCGACTGCACCTCATATAAAGCCGGGCACCGCTCCTGCCCAATCGACTGCAGCCAGACCAGTCGGTAGTGCAAGACCAGCTGGAGTTGGACCTGCCTCCGCAATGCCTTCGATCCAAGCTAGTCCAGTGGCAATCTCACAGGTTGCCACGAATAGCAACCCTCCGCCAGTAAGGATGCCAAACTATACAGGGCCGTCATCCGCACATATACAGCGAACCGCACCTCCTCTACAGGGAGCCACAAATGTCAACCTTACAACACAATATGCCAGGCCTCAGATTGCTCAAGCAACCAGTCTACCAGCACAAGTGCCTACAGTCACTGCTGTCGTCAAGCCAGAAGTGTCCAACCACACTGTTCAGGATTCCCAAGAGCCAATGCATTTAGACGGAATGTCTAAAGAAGCTGAGGAAGCTGAAAACGAGAGAATGCGACTGGAGAATCGTGAAAGAAAAAAGCGGTGGCGCGAAGCAAACGAAGATAGGAACAAGGACAATGATTTGCGGTGTCGTGTCAATAAACGTGCTCACAAATTGTATGGAAAAGAGCCATCGAAAGCGAAAGAGATGTGGATTGAAGAAGAATTCAATAAGAGAAAATCGAAGCGTCAGGAGAAAGAAGGGAAAGGTCCTGATGGCAATCTCCTGATCGAAGGCACTGATCTCTCTTCACTCAACCATTACGAGATGAATAGTGTCATATTGACAACTTTGTCTGAATTTGCCACAAATCCTGCTGCACCGCCATTGAAAGACAATGCCGACCTCAATGCAATGCTACAAAAGCTCAGAAACGACCCTGCTACCATCAAGGCAATGTTCAGTGGCAAGCCCCCTGCAAATAATCCTAATTACCAAGGACCAGCCTTGACCACACAGAATATGGATCAGATGGACATTGACGAGGATATGGCGAACCTTCACGCGCCCTCCAGTGCTCCGGATGACGAGGACGAAGACAATCAGTCCCTTCATGGATCCCTTGCCAATGGCGACTTTGATCTAGCGAATTCGACGGATCGATCGGGCAAGATGGACTGCACAGACTCTTCGACAACAGCAGGAGGATCAATACAAGCTTCCTCTCGAAGATTCTCCGTGAATTCCAATGGCTTTGACAGTCAGCATCAGCACCATACTTATGGTATAGGAAGTGCCTTTGATCCGCAAGTCGCCCTGGCATTAAGCAGTGAGCTGTTCAGGCTTATCAGCATGCCGCCGGAGAAGAAGGACTCCCCAGCAGTAGTGCCTCAAGCCCAGGTAAGCAAGGCCCCGCCTCAGAGCACAACACCGACTCGAGCGGTGCCCGCATCGATGCCGGCATCACAGCAAGTCAAGCCACTGTCCACAATGCCAACTCAGCAGCCGCCGGCCGTGACTATCAAGCAGGAGATCTCCGCCTGAACGTCAAGAGTATGTGTAAGTCTGCCTGTGCATAGTCATGGCAGCACCAAATTTTCATCCTTTAGCGATATGGCCATGGCATTTGAAATACTAGCACATCTAGCCTGCAACCGCCAATCGGCTCAGATTTAGTCAGAGCCGATTAGTTTCATAGAGACAATCTCATCCTCGTCGATACCATGATACAGGCTCATTCGAGCAGTCGAGCTTGTGACATTAGCAGGTGAGTCAAGTTGTGTGGCCTCGAAGGGAAGCGCTGAGTTCCCGCAGGCTAACACGGCTGAGGCGGCTTTCTGACTGATTTTGTTCTTTGCGTGAGCGGCTTGGGCGGACGAGTGAGAGAGCGGGCGAAGGTCAAAAACAGGCCAAAATCCCAAGCTCTTGAAATGAACGCTTCTGGCTGCCCGCTTCTCTCCCCTATTCTCCAGCTCATTCCACGCTTCAACAGAGGCGTTATTCCTTTACAGCTTGCACAATAACATCACTGGCTAGGCAGAGCCCAACTGCGTTTGACAGCATACAAGTAAACGTCAAGATGGCGCCTCAGACTCTCTATGACAAAATATTCCAGAGTCATCTCATAGGTAAGTGAGGCGGATCAGAGCTGATGGCTGTGAGAAGCTGACGACAAATTCAGACTCGCAGGCGGACGGTACGGCACTTCTTTACATAGATCGACATCTCGTGCATGAGGTGACCTCGCCTCAGGCATTCGAAGGACTCAGAAATGCAGGCCGAAAAGTCAGGAGAACCGACTGCACCCTTGCCACGACAGACCATAACGTGCCCACTACCTCGCGAAAGTCATTCAAATCTATTTCGACATTCGTAGAGGAAGCAGACTCCCGTCTGCAGTGCGAGACACTTGAAGAGAATGTGAAGAATTTCAAGTTGACGTATTTTGGGCTTGCAGACAAGCGACAAGGAATCGTTCACATCATCTCGCCTGAGCAAGGATTCACCCTACCGGGCGCTACCATCGTCTGTGGTGATTCGCATACATCGACACATGGCGCTTTTGGTGCTCTTGCATGGGGAATCGGTACTTCAGAGGTCGAGCACGTCCTGGCAACACAGACACTCATCACGAAAAAGTCAAAGAACATGCGCATCCGAGTGGACGGTGAACTTGCGGAAGGTGTCACCTCCAAAGATCTGGTTCTACATGTCATTGGAGTGATTGGCACAGCTGGTGGAAATGGAAGCGTCATCGAATTCTGTGGAAGCGCAATCGAAGCATTGAGCATGGAGGCACGTATGTCCATTTGTAACATGTCCATCGAGGCTGGAGCTCGTGCCGGCATGATTGCCCCGGACCAGACGACCTTCGACTACCTCAAGGGACGGCCAATGGCGCCAACCGGTGAGGAGTGGGATCGTGCCGTTGCTTACTGGAGATCCCTGCGATCGGATAAGGATGCCGTATACGACGTCAGCGTTGAAATCAAGGGTGCTGAGATTGTTCCCACAGTCACTTGGGGCACCTCACCTCAAGATACCGTGCAGATCACTGGGAGTGTGCCTGATCCAACCAAGGTCACAGATGCTGGAAAGAAAGCTGCCATCGAGCGTGCACTACAGTATATGGGCCTAGAGCCAAACACGCCCATGCAATCCATCAAGCTCGACAAGATTTTCATCGGATCTTGCACCAACGCTCGAATCTCCGATCTGAGATCTGCAGCAAAGATTGTACAGGGCAAGAAGGTAGCCTCCAACATCAAGCGAGCCATGGTTGTGCCTGGTTCCGGATTGGTCAAACAGCAGGCAGCTGCTGAAGGGCTCGACAAGATCTTCGAGGCTGCCGGCTTTGAGTGGCGAGAGGCAGGCTGCTCCATGTGTCTGGGTATGAATCCCGACATCCTCTCCCCAGGCGAGCGTTGTGCCTCGACCTCGAACCGAAACTTCGAAGGACGTCAGGGTGCTGGTGGTAGAACGCATCTGTGCTCTCCAGCAATGGCAGCAGCTGCTGCGATTGCCGGTCATCTCGTTGACGTCCGTACACTTCTCGGTGAGGAGACTCCTTACGAGAATGGTAGCAAGGGCGAGAGTCACATTGCAACACAGCCTTCAGACTTGCCAGAATCTGATGCAATCAACGATCTTCCAGAGTCCGACGCGAAGGCTGAAATGGACGCTCAGGAAGCTCTCGCCGATTCCGACAAACCAGCTGTCAAAGGTGATTCTGCGGGTATGCCTAAATTCGAGGAACTTTGTGGCATTGCCGCACCAATGGACATTGACAACATCGACACAGACATGCTCATCCCCAAACAGTTCCTGAAGACCATCAAGCGAACGGGCCTGGGATCAGCGTTGTTCTACGCCCTGCGAATGAATCCCGACGGAACGACGAATGAGAGCTTTGTCCTGAACCAGAAGCCATACACGGAATCCAAAATCATCGTGTGCAGTGGCGCCAACTTTGGATGCGGCTCGTCTCGAGAACACGCTCCCTGGGCCCTCAATGATTTCGGCATCCGATGCGTGATTGCTCCTTCCTTTGCCGACATCTTCTTCAACAACTGCTTCAAGAATGGCATGTTGCCCGTGATCCTGGATCAAGCCACCATACTCGAGAAGCTCACGCCGCTTGCCAAGGCCGGCAAGGAGATTGTCGTAGATCTCCCGAGTCAGAGCATCAAGGACTCTGACGGCAACAAGTTGGCGGAATTCCAGGTCGAGGAGTTCAGGAAGCACTGTCTCATCAACGGACTCGACGATATCGGTCTCACCATGCAAAAGGACGAGAAGATTACGGCCTTTGAAAAGACCAGGTCGCAGAATTATCCTTGGCTCGATGGCAAGGGCTATACGGATGGTCCAGTCAAGATTGAGGCCCTCAGGACTCGCAAACCAAAAGGTGCAGATTGGTGAGCTTGGAGAAAAACCAAGATCAAAACCAAAAGGTGCAGACTGGTGAGTTTTGTGGAAAAACAAAATAAAGGTGGTAGTTGGGTAGTTGAACCATTCTCTAGCAATTGTAACATGTCTCATGAAGCAATTGGCCCGTGTTTCTCCCCAATCATTTCTCCATACATTCCAGTTTCGTCTCTGCCGTGTATAGAAGTCATTGTCTCTCTCTCCAACGTCGACGCAGGCATACTGTAATGTGGAAAGCTGGACGAATGTGTCTCACGGATATTGCCATCAAGTTCATGCCCATGCAGATTAACAAACGACCAGCGTTTGAATAATCAAAAAAACAAGACTGTACACGAAAGGGAAATAGGATTGGGAACAAAGAGGTAAATGTCTTTCTCAACATGGTAGAATGATTCATGAAAGATTAAACAACACTTTCATGAAGTCTGCAGGATAATTACTCTACTTGAGGAGATCGGCGAATTGCTCGAGAGGAGTTGCACCGTATCCGGTTTCGGCCCAGAGTGAGGGAGTGAGGAATGCGTAGGTGTTTGAGATGGCTTCAAAGGCGGCCTTGATGAAGTTACCCATGCATTTGGTGTTTCCGGAGGAGGAGGAGTAACAGTCGTCGACTCCGGCCATTTGCAAGATTCTCTTGACTGCTGGGGCGGCAACGATTCCGGTTCCTCGAGGAGCTGGAACGAGACGGACTCCGACGGATCCACATTTTCCGGAAACCTTGACTGGGACGGTATGGGGCTCTCCCAAGTTGGATCCCCAGTATCCCCTTCGTACTGGCACGACGGCGAGTTTGGCGAGGATGATGGCTCCTCGGATGGCAGTAGCGACTTCCTTGGAGCACTTGACTCCGAGACCGACGTGACCGTTGCTGTCTCCGACGACGACGAAGGCCTTGAATCTGGTTCGCTGACCTGCCCGGGTCTGTTTCTGAACTGGCATGATCTTCATCACCTCATCCTTCAATCCTGGGAGGAAGTAGTCGATGATCTGGTACTCTAGTCATCCATTAGCTCCAGCCCTGTAAGAAAGATGAGAGCACACACCCTTGATTGGCAATGAGTAGAGGTAGACCTCTTCGATGGTCTTGATCTTTCCGGCCTTGACCAATCGTCCGAGCTTGGTCACTGGGACCCACTCCTTCTCACCATCGTCCTTTCGACCACGGCCTCGTCCACCACGACCACGACCACGGCCTCTGTCACCTCCACGACCACGGTCACCACCTCGTCCGAACCCTGCTGCGGGTGCTGATGCTGCTGGAGCACTCATACTTTCTGTCGATGTCTTGAAAAAGAAAACCTGGCAGGGTGACCGTTTTTTTCAGAGACTGAGAGAGTGGGTTTCCTGAGTCGGCGGCTGCCTACCCACTTCCTGCGAATCCGCGGAGGAATCAGACACGAACAAAAAGTCCCAGGGCGGAGCTCTGATAGGGTTCGTTCTGAGCGTGACTCTTGTTCGAAAGCCCTAAGAGAAACTGCATGAACTGTGCACGTGTATGTTTTTGCTCAGGGGACTACTCCCTTCTTCCCTTGCTCACGTCCTCAGCAATACATAGCCCCAAGGATTTGAGCCGATGTGCAAATGTCATGGACAAGCCTGAATCTCATATGCTTGGTCTTGTAAAAGTGATGTTTCATGGCTTTGCCTGATCAGTGCTTTTCAAGGGTATCCTTGCTTCGGACTGAGATATCGTGTACGTTTCTATCTAAGCTTCCTCTCGATCGTGCACGTTAGAGATGAATTAGAAGTGTCAGGGAATCTTGTTCGTGAGCTGGATTGTGCCTTTGTCTGGAGGTGGTCATGCTACAGCCAGAGAGCTATGATGTCTGAGCTTTCGAGTTCAAGGTATTTAGATGATTTAAAGAATGATCTGCCAAATTTAGGCTGAGCTCTCTCAGGCTATCACCTACGATTTCATGTGTACTCAAGCATAGCTCGTCTGAAACACATTCACGTTCAACATCAGACAGAAGACCATCGGTTTGATCGGAGAGTGGTAGATCCGGAGATGGTTGTGCAGTAAGTGTCTTATTGTGGAATTCTAGAAGAAGAAGGCATACATAATTGAAAGACACCTTGTGTGTCGAAATAGAAATAAATTGGCAAATCAAAAACTTTTGCACCCTTCTGGGCCATCCTCCCTGGACTGCCCTGGATATTGGAAGGTCTACGTGTCAGGCTTCCTGGCCTCAACAACGACCAAAGACCTCGTCCTTTTCTCTCAGAGCCTCTGCCAACTGAGCTTTCAGAGAGTTGTTCTCTTCCTCCAACTCGCGGATGCGGTTCTCAGCCTGCTCCATGGCAGCTCTCTTCCTTGCGCGACTTCGAGCAGCAGCCTCCGTGTTCTTCGCACGAAGAGCCACCTTCTCGTCCTCCTCGTCTTCATAAGAAGATCTGCGCTTCAGTGCCGCCTTCGTGCCCGAAAGTGTAAAGTCGACGTCGGTGTCTACTGAGGTCTTTCTCTTTCTTCCGCGTGGGAACTTTGGAACTGCAAACGATGTCGTAGAACTTGATCGAGACAGGCTCGGGGGTGGCATGGCATTGCTGTCAATCGACGTTGTGATGGCTGCGTGATTCTCGGTAGCCACCAAGCCTTGTGTCTCGAGAGGTGCTAAGCTTAGTGCCGAAGCAGCAACAAAGGTGCCAGGCTCATCCTTGACAACTGGCGAGGATGATATGTGCAAGCTCGTCGGCTTGAGTGCTAGCGATAAATCCGACTTGTCCTCGAAGGACGGAAACAACGTTCTGTCGCCAAACATTGGATTGGACGAGATGTAGGTGTCATCAAATAGTGTGACGTCGCCCGCGAAGGAGTTGAAGTCTTGAGCCTGGGGAGAGTAATTTGCAAAGTCATGTGAGATAACCGACTCTGGAGTATCGAAAGAGTCTAGGGATGGGGTGTGTAGTAAGCTGAGCGCCGGGGAAGCATCTGAACCGACGTCAAAGTAGTATTGGGCAGATGCGAACTCAAGGGCTGCATCTGCCTTGTATTGTTGGTAGGAGGCTGTCTCCATTGGTGGCATGGGTTTTAACGGACATGTTGATGAATATTGTGCAGGTCGATTACTTGGACATATTTTCTGTGTGTAGTGTAGTCGGTGGTAGTAAAAGTCTATTGGGTCTGTGGGAACAGCTCTCGCTCTGAAGGAGAGCCTGTGGGTGAGTCTGACTGAATGTTGGTTGGAGTGTGTCCAGAATCGAGGAGGAGTGGGAAACACGGGTTACTTTATGGAGTTAAATTGTGAGTCACGAAATCTTGATTTCAAACATTGTCGGCTAATCTCAAGTGCGAGCACGCCCAGCGCGCTTGCGCTCAATAGATCGACTCCTCTCGTGCGCATTCATGCACATCAGTTCTTCCTCTGGCGGGTTTGGCGCAATCGGCGGTACAGCTCGTTCCGCTAGGAGTCGCAGACGCTTTTCGCATTCCCCGATTCGTTCAGTATCCGCATATACATGCTTCATGGTAGAGAGCCTAAGGGGCAATTCTAGTTTCGCTCGCTGCTCTGCATGTCAGTCATACCGTTACAGCATCTCTGCTATAGGAGCGAGCCTCTCTCTTCGAGTTTTAGCCAAGGCACGAGCGAGTAGAAGCGAGTTTGTGGGTCTTGGTTGTTGTGGCATGCATGTGGGGGCGGCTGGGAGAACCCGTGTTAGGAGCTACAAACGAGCACCCTGTGCTCTCCTCGATCAGGAGAGTGGCACGGATATCAACCATTGTCCATGAGTGGGACAACAGCACCCTTGGTCTTGTCAATTGCTTTCGGGATGTACTTGTTTCTAGTGTTTAGCACACTTCATAGCGCTTGGCGAGTCGTGACCTGTGTGATGAGAATAATCTCATCCTTGCTCTGCGAAGAACACTCACTCCAATATCAGCTACTGACAGGCTGTTGCCATCCAGGCATGATGGAGCCATCCCGGGAGTACTTTCACAGTGGAGTCTCGGAAACCCTCCGACTTTGTGGCCCTTTGTCATGAATTGAGGTACAGTAGATGTATACTGCTGGCTGCAGAGACCTGAGCCCGGCTAAATACAAACAAGTAATCAAGAGTGACAAGCCTGAGCCGGGTCCCACTGCGGGCGATGGACGAATGTCCTATGAAGAATTGTCTCTCTTGTGTCGTGTGTCTCCTGGATCATTATTGTGAGCACCCGAGTCATGGTTTGAAGTCTGGCTTCTATACCTCTCGCTATTTCTCATGGCCACAGATCTCTTAGATCTACTTAGCTATGAAGAGCGGCTCAAAAGTGAGCTTCACGTATCCGGCCATCAAGCAGAATCAAGCAACATGATTTCTATGGACAACATTATCCTACATGACTTGGCTGGATTAGATTTTGCTAATCCTGTATCAAATGCAGGATCCGTTGGTCATGCTTTTGAACTATGCTCACAAGCACACCAATTATCATCAAGTCCCGAGGCCTTTTCGGATGTCAGCAACAGGATCGAGCTTGAATTTGCAAGTCTCGACATTCTGCAGGAAACGATAGCAGATGTTCGCAATGAAAACCCTGAAAGAATTTCTACCCATCTGGAGCTCGCACAGCGCAGCACCAGAGTCAAGCAACCTTTAGGCAAACACTCAAACCTCGCCGACAGTGATCTTTCGTCTTCTGCCATTGTTTACCGGAGTGGTTGCCCTTACCCAAGTGATAAGAGCACCAACATAAGAACGAACACCTGCAAAACGCCAGAATGGCGGGGTTGTGCCATGAACAGTGAATCAACTGCTGTCAAGGGTGATTGTCTGGTGTCACAGCCTATAGACAAAGAGAGAGCTTCCAGCGATAGACTTGTCAAGCTGGAGGTGTGCAAAGATAAGCTAGAATCTGAAATGGAAACACAGCAAGACCTCAAATACGGTATATCAGCTGTAAGAGCTGAAGAATTACGCCTATCTGACATTCAACTTGAATGTGAGTCCTTCAAACTCGGATCGCGAGCTTGTAGCTCAGATGAGCTAAAAATAATGCGAGAGGCAGATGTTCTACGGAGTGCTCTGGAAGCTCAAGAGCTCAGACCTGCTATAAATGAGCACAACTGTATTCGACAGCTCGAGAACGACTTTCATTCCTTGCGAATTGCGACTGCCAAGAAACTGGAATTAGCTTGCTTGGACAGAAATCAACTTGCCAGTGAACTACATGCTGCACAAGCACAAATTGTCGAAATGCAGAAAACTGTTGACTGTAAATATTGGATACATCATGATTCGGAAGTAGCTGATACCATCAGGCTCTGCAGGTTCCAAGACACACGAACTCAAGCTCATCATTGAGTCTCTAAGAAATAGACTCGACTCACACATGGCTATCCGGCAGAAGTTGAGTGAAGAGAATCGACATCTCAATCAAATTATAGAATACATGAGCCTAAGGACAACTTCCGAAGAAGCTCTAGAATCTGACGTACATACTAGCACAGCCGCCTTGCAGTTCATTGCGACTGGATTGCTTCTGGACGTGCTTTTTGATAGATTCAAAACGATGCATAGTCGTGCTAACACATCCGTCGTGGCTGATCTAGATGCTATCGATGCAGAACTCAGCAGAAGAGCGACTCAGCTTCAAAAGACTCAGCAGATCACTGAGAGTCAGACTGGATTGATGCGACAACTTTGGCATGACATGTGGCATTTCAGATTCTCAGGATCGAAGGCTGATGCTGTATATGCATCCAAGTTCCATGGGTCTCGTGTGCATCTTCACTCATCAAATCAGACAGATCGGATATCGGCATTATGAGCATCACGACTCGCACGTCACGAGCAATTCTCTGTCAGTTACCAAGGACCATTTCATCTCGTAATTCTGCCGAATTAAAGATATAGGCGCCTCGTCAACTTCGTATGCATCCCAAATAGATTGAATGTTTTCGCGAAGATTAGATCATCTCGCATCCCAGACATCCTTATTTCTCAAAATTGCAAGAAGGATTGCAATGGTGATGCATTAGGTTACCCCTGAGAAAGGCTAGAAACCTTTGCTTTTGACTTGCCTAACTAACCTCATGCCAAAGCCTGAGGTTTCCTCTGAGCTTTTCATACTGCAATGCAGATGGCAATGGCTCTTTGGCGAGGTCGAGAAGCTCCGATCTCGGGTATCGAATTTCGATCGTCAAGCAAACAAGATGGAAGAGAAATCTCCTGTTTCCAGTATAGTTGAAGAAGTTTACGAGGCTCTGCTGGAGATGCCAGACTGGTTGAAGGGTTCTTCCAATACAGACTCTCGCATCTTATTGGAGGGTTTCACTGATCATGATCAACTGAGACTCTCAACAGCAGATGGCTGCGGCGCTATACCAAGTAAGGTGGATAGAAAGGAAAAGGCTGTCCTCAATCAACTTTGGGATGTTCCTGTCGATCTAGACGATTCTAAAAGTGTCATGGCACATTGTAAACTTCTGGATCAGAGAATGAGAAATCTGCGTTTATGTATGTCGCTATCCATGTCTGCGAAAATGGCATTGCTCACCAATTGTAGGTGTAGCTTCCAATTTGGCACTTGATACTCAGCACGATGATCATTCTCACGCTGTATCGACATCAAGAAATCGACAGCAACAATATCAGTATACATTAGACTCAGAGTCAGAAGAGCCAGCCCACAGTTTTGATCTTGATAGAAAATTGACGACTTATCGGACAGAGTGGAAGAGTTTCAAGGATCTCTGCGAACCTATGCCAAATGATGACGACAGTGATGAAGCGGAGATCAAACCACACGCAAGCCCGCATCCAGGTGACAAGATCTTTTCAGAAATGCTATCGGATAGCAGCAGACCCGATGCTCTGATTAGGCCGATTCATGCAGTCTTATCCTTGAAACAGTCAGCAGAAAACCAAGATCTTATACATGACGGTCTACCAAACCTGCCCAGCCAAGGAGATCTCGAGCCTAAATCCATCACGAAGATATCGTCTTCATGTAGAAGTTCGGTCAAGGAACATAAAAAGAATCAAGAATCTCTAATCCAGGCCAAGGCCTTATCCGCACAGGGGACGATTAGGGAAAGGCCAGATCATATATATGACTCTCAAGCACAATGTTTTAGGATGAACCCTGCACCTGTCGCAGCTCACAACGATCCGAAAAGTGTACAAGCTGCTGCGCGGGCTAGATTCCATCGTCCTCGTTCATACAAGGGTGGTCAGAAGTCACGTACTTCGCCTGACAAACAGTTCTTCAGAAATAAGAGAGCATCTGCATACACTGGACGACCAGAGACCATTGACAATTGGCCAGTGTTTCGAGTTAGCGATCCGGCACTGGAATCTCTCCGCAGTACTTCCATGGCACTTGAACGCAATCTATCGGCTGAATCATCACTTCGAGTCTCCTCTGTGTCCGGTAGCGAGGAAGAATCTGACCCTGAACCTCTTGTCAACGCTTCCAGAAGTGGCTGCATCTCTCGGGACGCGGTTGTGAGCTCATCCAGCTCTAGTGTCGGTGGTGGTAGTGAGCCCAGCGCTCACATGCCTTTGCCTAATCTGGTCTTACAGGACCTAGATTATCTTCTTCGATTGTGTGAATTGGAGCCTACCACAATGCTCAAGTCAGGTTGCAATGTGGAGAGACTCAAGAGGATTCGAGGCCAAATCCTGAAGCATCAAGAGTATGTGCAAGGTCTAGCTTTTCGATCAGGTAAGCCATCAATCTGGTCAACTTGTAGCTCGGCAGCTCACAATACAGTAAGACAACATAGCCCTGGTAAAGTAGAAATCGAAGCATTCATACGCCTTACAGGGACAGGAGAGCCACTCGTATTTGATCCGAACAATGCGGTCACAATGAGACAATTTTACCGGCAGGTGATGAGTCAGGCAGCAAGCATACTCTGACGTATTTGTAGAACATATATTCTTGTAAGCCAATCTTACATTGTATGCATTCAGTATAAAGTGTTCGTTAGATGCCAAGCACATCTGGACAACGTTCTTCATGTATTCTTTGCAAAGCATCAGATTGGAGGAGCTTTCAGAAGGCCAGTCTTCTAATTGTGTGATTATCTATTCTTCCCTTAACTTTGAGAACCAAAAATTTCTGTTTCCAGCACCGAAAATTCATCAAAGATGTAGACTCCCAATGTTGGCAGAGATGTAATCGTACTGAGCACTTCTGAAAGTGTCTGGCAAAAGAGCATTCGTCAACGCCTTGAAATTCAGGAGGGTTTTACTGGCTGCATACTGAGGCCAGTTGATGAGTCCAGTTGTCCTTGTCTCTCGTTAGTCTCTTCTCTGACAATGAATGAAATATGTGATTTTTTCTTTGCATGACTTACCCGTTGTTTGGATCCAATGTGTTGATGAAGGAGAGGTAATAGCTCTGGATGGAGAGTTGTGGAAAGGAGAGAACTCGACCATAGGAGGGAGCCAGGTCAGAGGCATGATAAGTTCCGATGAGTGGGGTCCCGTAGCCATAACCGGCGAGGTACGACCAACATGGAACAGTTGGGTTCTCTTGGACGGCAGAGCTGAGGAAGATTCGTCGGGCGAGGGTGAATGTCAAATCACCCATCATGGCGGCGAGCCGTTTCTGTTGCGGGTAGAGCGAATTGAGGATGCCGGTCTTGAAGGGAGAACCCTGGGTGATGTCGTCTGGGTAGATGTCGACTAGATCAGAGATGACTTGGGCTGGAGCGGATGGATAAAAGATAGTTTGGAAATAGTTCTTGAGGAGACTGCTCGTGGTGATGTCTTCCTGTTGCAAGGAAAAGGTTACTCCTTCGTCTTCCTGGTCGCCGATGATGAAGGGTACTTTTGCATAGGTACCACTGCTGGCAAGGACTTCGGGGCTCTCTGTCAAGATGGTGCCATCTGGTCGAGGAGGGAAGGAGAATGCAAGGGCACTGTAACCGAGGAAGGCAGGGAGAGTGGCCGCGGCATTCAGCAGAGTCTCGTAAGAGACGTCTCGAAGACAGTTCAGTGAGTCAGTCGCACCAGAACATCCGGCTGCGAGGACGACTTGGTCATAGATGGCCTGAGCTCTCGGAGAATCGACGGCATCGGCTGGAGCGATGCAACCAGAATTCATGATGGCTCCTCGAAAGAGTGGCTTGCCATTATATGTGTTGTCACCACCATAGAGGGCCATCTGGTCAAAGACACTGATGGCACCGGCACTCTCACCCCAGATGGTCACCTTGCTTGGGTCTCCACCGAAAGCGGCAATGTTGTCTGCGACCCATTGCAGACCGAGTCGCTGATCCAGCAGACCCAGGTTTGAAGCACCATCTGCTAGAATCTCCTTTCCTGCCAAGAACCCGAAACCATTCAACCTGTAGTTGACGGCGACGTAGATGACTGGCTTTCCTTGCAGGATGGAGAGACTGACCAATTGCTGAGGATTGTACGCCTGAGTACTGCCGGTGTCAAAGCCTCCGCCATAGATCCAAAAGACGACCGGGAGTTTCGAGGAGGCAGTGGCTGTCGAAGGTCGTGCAACGTTCAAGGTCAAGCAATCCTCTCCGGCATTCGTGATGGTCTGAAAGAACGGGCTGTCCCGCAGAGTTGTGATGGCATCGGTGTTGAGTGGGGTCGAGTTGAATGTGGTGTAGATCTGTGGACAGGCTTTCGGACGTCCCACTGCGTTCACTGTTCCTAAGTTTGAAGTGATTGGCTGAGGCGGTCGCAGACGAAGATTACCAACAGGTGGCTGCGCATACGGAATGCCATTGAAGGTATCGACTCCCAAGAGCGCACTTCCTACCACCTTGGCATTGCTCAATTGTACCGTGGGAGCCAGGAACGAAGAACGTCTTTCCGATTGTTCAGCCGCATGAGGCAGAGCAGCGACGGAGCCGATGAGGACGAGAAGACCGGATACTTGCATGACGGAGATCTCAAGCACTCCGGTAGATTCAGTCTGTCACACCCACGTCGCGTCTGGCGCTCAACTATTCTTATATATTGTTGGTAAAAGTTTTCGCGGAAGGGAGAAGGAAGAAATGTCCTCGTCAACATGGCCGCCATGCATGTTCGGCTGTCATGGTCTGCGAGACTTCCGAGAAGTCATCCGTCACCAGGCTCTCCCCTCATTCTTACGAGAGAAGGAAGATTTCCCGAACTGCCTGCCACAGATTCAAGGATCTGCTGCTAGTGTCTTCTCCATGACCTCGGGAAGACGCTCAAAATTTCGTTGGCGTGTGCCACTTTAGCTTAAGCGAATTCCGCATCTCGTGCTCGGCAAGGTTCGCGCAATCTCATTGGAGCATGGAACCCAACTCCATCCTTTCCGCGGATCGCTTAATTCTTCTTCTTCTTCTTCTTCCATATGATACAAGTTGATATTCACGGGATGCCGAACGACCGCTTGGCTCCCGAGACTCCACAACTGCGACAGAAGCACATGGGGGTGTTCTCTTTTGCATAGCCTTGATTGGATGGGGGTCCTTGTCGAGATTTCTCTGTGGTAGCTCGTCTGCTGATTGATTGTGCTTCTAGCTTTTGCTGCGATCGACAGTCTTCAGAGAACTCGGCAAGATTGGCATACACACCAGCGAGAAATACACAATGGAATCGAGAATACACATAGAGAGTGGAGACCCTTGTGTGCTTTTAGATCTCATGTCATCACGCAACAGTGCCAAAACAAGATTTTCAAAAAGACGGTCCGCGAGATGAGGCTTTTTCGTGCTGCGGTTGTGCTCGTGCTGTTGCAAACTCCTACGTCAGTACCGACACGAAAGAGCACATCGGATTTGTCTTTTTGCTCCTCGCGATGATGGTTTGACATGATGACTTTTTCCATGTAGATTTTGATCAAGATTTTCATGTCCTTTGTTTACACGAGCATCGGCCGGGTAAACGTCCGACTGTCGGGCGATTTTGATTGATCTATGACTATGGATTGTGCTTTCCGTGGACCGGTACGCCGGCGGCGATTAGGCATGATTTCTGGCATACAAACGTCAGCCTTCTGTGCCTATGCTCCTTGTTAATCTCTCGTCATACCCCTGAAATGTTACAAAAGTGATCACTTGCATTCCCGCGCCTTCTCTTGACCCTGCTGGCCAACAAGCGAGGTCACAAAGGACGTCTCATCAAGGACTTAGTCGCTATGATGAAGGTGATGTCTCGGACAGTATACCTGAAAGGCGTGTCAATTGCATAGGGTGCTCGAGTGTATCAAGTTTGCATATTCTTGAATCTTGTGGCAGAGGCCAACAGTCGGGTCAGATACATCTTCAAGCTCATTTCAACATCTTGGTAGTCTAGAGTTCGAAACATGCACGCCCTTCGCAGGTACAAAAGAGCCCCTCATGTCTATTTCTGGAAAATCTTTTGCGTTGCCACGATGCGGGTTCTGGCAGGCGATGAGTCAAGTAGCGAGCATTCTTCGACAATGAAGTAGATATCATTAAGGATTATCAGATTATATGCTTTAAGTGACTTGAATAGTCTCTAAGTGCTGAGCATATTTGTGCAAACTCTTTTTCCATGTTTTGACATCTGTAGTACTCTTCTCTGTAGCTTGATCAGATGTGGAGGTTGGCAGTGTTGGCAATAAGGTAATTGTACTGAGCGCTCCTGAATGTATCTGGCAAGAGAGAGTTCGTCAGAGCCTTGAAGTTCATGAGATTCTTACTCGCTGACCATTGTGGCCAATTGATGAGACCAGTCGTTCTTGCCACTTGTTAGTCACTTGTTCTTTCATTCTTTCTCTTGACTAGATCAAGATGAGTGCGACTTACCCAGTATTTGGATTCAGGGTGTTGATGAAAGAGAGGTAATAGCTCTGAATAGAGACTTGTGCGAAGGAGGGAACGATACCATAAGCTGGAATGATGTCGGACGCGTGGAAGGTCCCCAGCACAGGAGTTCCATAATTGTACGAGGCGAGATATGACCAGAACGGAACGGTTGGGTTCTTTTGGATGGCGATGTTCAGGAAACCTCGCCGGGTGAGGGTAAACGTCAGGTCGCCAAGCATGGCAGCGAGTCGTTTGAATTGAGGGTAGATGGAATTCAGGATGCCAGTGTTGAAGGGAGATCCTTGTGTGATGTCATCTGGGTAGACATCTACAAGACCGGAGACGATTTGAGGAGATGTAAAAGGGAAGAATACAGTCTGGAAATAAGTCTTGAGTTGGGCAGTGGTTGTAATGTTTGCTTGTGTCAAGGAGAAGAGGGTTCCCTCATCTTCTTGATCACCGAGGATGAAAGGTACTTTCGCATACGCACCGTTGTTGGCAACGACTTCAGGGCTCTGTGTCAAGACAGTCCCATCCGGTCGAGGAAGGAAAGAGAGTGCAACGGAATTGTAACTAAAGATTCCGGGAACACTGGCCACGGCGTCCAACAGAGTTTGGTAGGAAACCCCCCGAAGGCAAGTCAATGTATTGACCGAACCAGAGCAGCCGGCTGCACGGACAACTTGATCATAGACAGCTTGAGGTTTCTGCGAATCAATGGCATCTGCAGGAACAATGCTACCAGAGTCCATGATGGCTCCTCGAAAGAGTGGTTTGCCGTTGTAGGTGTTGTCACCACCATAGAGAGCCATCTGGTCAAAGACGCTGATAGAGCCTGCACTCTCACCCCAGATGGTCACCTTGCTTGGGTCTCCACCAAAAGCGGCAATGTTGTCTGCGACCCATTGCAGGCCGAGTCGCTGATCCAACAGACCGAGGTTCGAAGCACCATCTGCAAGGATCTCCTTACCTCCGAGGAAGCCAAATCCGTTCAATCTGTAGTTCACAGCAACATAGATGACGGGTTTTCCTTGGAGAATCGATGTGCTAATGAACTGCTGTGCATTGTAAGTCTGCGTACTGCCGAATTCGAATCCTCCGCCATAGATCCAGAAGACGACTGGCAGCTTCGACTTGGAAGTGGCTGTCGAAGGTCGTGCAACGTTCAACGTCAGGCAATCCTCACCAGAGTCCGTCGCAGCTTGGAGAGCTGGATTATTGAGCAAAGTTGTGACGACATCGGTGTTGAGTGGGGTCGAGTTGAATGTGGTATAGATCTGTGGACAGGCTTTCGGAAGTCCCACTGCGTTCACTGTTCCTAAGTTTGAAGTGATTGGCTGAGGCGGTCGCAGACGAAGATTACCAACAGGTGGCTGCGCATACGGAATGCCATTGAAGGTATCGACTCCCAAGAGCGCACTTCCTACCACCTTGGCATTGCTCAATTGTACCGTGGGAGCCAGGAGCGAGGCTCGTCTTTCTGACTGCTCAACATCGTGTGGCAGAGCAGCGACGAGACCGCCAAGGACGAGAGGATAAAGCAGCTGCATAGGCAAGATTTCAGCTAATCGAAGACGTGAGTATGTTTACGCCTTCTATTTGTCTTTAAACCCAAGGACATATAAAAGGCCAGGGAAGCTGGCTCGTGACACAGCCCTTTATGCGGGGAAGACTGCAGATCGCTCGAGTGACATTTGGGATCGTGGTCAGCCACTGAATCTGATCGAATTGGGGAGAAACTCGATCCGAGGCCGAAAATCCATTGCAACTGTTTTCAAGTCGAGTTTCGAGTTTTCCCTCCGGATAGTAGACCAGTTTCGCCTGCCGTCCAATGGCCTTCACTCTGCTCTGCTTTGAGACTGGAAGACGCATCCTTCCGAAGAATTGCACCGCAGTCAAAATTTGCACAGAATGCATGCAATCTCAGGCAGACATACAGTCATTTCATGGTCTGGTAGACTCATGCCTATCTAGCCTTTACGGTATTTTAGACAAGCGAAAATTCCTGAACATGCCAAGATCTATAGTAACACAAGACTATATGTCGTCGATGTACTCTGTCTGTATGACTTGATTTGTCAAGCATATCGAGACAGTTATATTATGCAAGCTGTGAAGCTTCGTACTGGCAGTGAATTTCAGATGAATAGCTAAGAAGGTCCTCAGAGCAAAGGTCAGCAATGATTCGTGTTGATTGTGGAGAAAGTACACTCAGAACTACTAAGATACAAGCTGAACATGCTTGACTCTGCAGCTGAGAAGGTCCGCTCATGTCTGGTTGTTAGGTGCAAGTTCTTGCTCCTCAGTCAACTTGTCGCAGACTCGCTTAGCCTCGAGCAAGATGCCAATCTTCTGCTGAAGCTGGTCGAATTTACGTACAGTCTTTTCTGTTGGAATTGTCAAGACATTGCCAATACCGAGTTCCTGCATAGCAGCCTGCACCTTTGTTGCGACTGCTTGCTTGAGAGCTACAGTTTTTTGTGAACGTAGATAGACTCCACTACTCAACTTTTCATGCCAGGATATGCCCTTCTCCCTTTCTTCTCGAGGTGAGATCTTCCGGTATTTCTGTTTATTGACACTTGGAGGTACAGGCGGCAATTCAGAAGGGCGTTTCTTATTTTTCTGCTTGTCTGCCGTCAGTAGCGCTTGCGCCAGCTGACCATAGCCTGTCGATGACATGTACTGCTCTGCAGAACCTTGCTCCACTGGTGCTTCCAGCATATGTAGCAAGTCTGCTTTCTGCTGAGCTAAGGTCTTTTCATACGCCTCAAGTCTGCGAGATTCAACAATCAGCCTGTTCTCCTCTTGCATTTGTTCCGGTGTGCGCTGGAAAAGCTGTTCCAGATGTTGCTTCCGGGTCGTCTCCCGCTGAAAATCGTAATTCAAACCCTCGGTAGATTGACCTCTAGAGCCCAGAAGAATTCGTGCCACTGAATAATATCGATCTTTTAGCTGTTCTATTGTTTTCGGTGTCTCGGATCTCTCTGACCAACGGTCGTGAACGAGCAGAAAACGTAAGTCGAATTCTTGGCATAGTGCTATAAGCTTGTCTGTGTCTTCCTTCGTCCAGTCGGTCTTCTCTAGGTATGTCGCATACTCTTCCTCACTGTAAGTGACGACATCAACATGTTTGTTGAAGGCTTCGAATCGGTATGGCGAGTCCGCCGATGATGTCTGCACGCCCCTGGTCCAGTGTCGAAGAGTTAGCCCATCTTGACGCGCACCATTGACAAATGATGTGTTCGACCATTTTGCCGTTCTTTGCTTGAATTTGGGCTTCTCTTTAAACTTCGATTGCAGTGTCACTACAGGGGGACTGTTTGCTCCGATCAAATTGTACAGCTCTCTGCTGATTCCTTCTGCTTTCTTCTCAGGCGCAACCTTGATTTTCTTCTTTGGAGGACCATGATCCGAGAATCCCAGAACGTCCCGTATATCGGTCGCTGACATGTCTTGATGTGCTAGACGATGCAAAGCAGATCAGAGATGAGGATCAATCAGTATGTCAACATCAGGAAGCAGCTGCGGCCTATCGACGTTCAAGCTATATCGCGATGTGCTTCTAATACGAAACAAGAATCGTGGATTTGGCAGCACGTGACCGCTGCTGGGATGTTGTGCACGAAAGCAGGATAGCTGTTTTTGTGGGGCCTGAACCCTGGCCCACAACTTAAGCTTAGCTAGGGGTATGTACTCTGACAAAGTGAGAGCAAGTGAACGAATCACTTGCATGTTGAAGTTCTGGCCAACTCATGATTGATTCATCAGATTATAGATATACTTCGAACAGCCTCGCTACTGTATCTCAGCTTGTAAAACTTATATCGTCTTGAAGACGTGGGGAGCTCTACCATGAGCGGTGAAAGACGACGGTCGCAGGTAGTGGTCTTGTGTGGCTTAGTGGGAAGTGGGAAGACGGTCTTCAGCACTTCTCTTTGTAGTGCCTTCGATTGGGTACGCATCTCGCAGGATGATCTTGGCTCGAGAGCTGCTTGCGAAGAAGCAATGAAAGTGCAACTGCAAAAGGGAAAGAATGTCATCATAGATCGATGCAACTTCGACAAGAAGCAACGTGCAACGTGGATCAGCATAAGCAAGGACTGGGACTGTAGAGTTGTGGCCTTAGAGCTCAAAACACCCGTTGAAACATGTCGTCGGCGCATCATGAATCGGGAGAATCATCCTACGGGCGTTATTGGTATGAGCCAGGGAGCCACTAGAGGCATTCACACTTGCTGACATGATAGGGTATGATACTTTGAACATTATATCAATGGCTTCAGAGCACATACTGATGGTGGCAGGAAATTTGGCTCCGAGATTCTGGACACTTTTTCCAAAAACTATCGGCCTCCGTCGAATACAGAGGGATTCGCTATCATATACACACTCGCAATGACATCTGATATCGAATGGACGGCACCAGTGCTGAAGACAGTATTATCACGTCTTGGTATTGTTAGCTGATAGTGTGATGCTGCAGATTGCCGACTTGGGTTCATAAAGCGGTGCAAATTCGCACAAATTCGCGTGAGACATGAGAGAAACGATTTACGAAGGAAATTGCCCTCTGACGTGTGGTTTCTACCTCTGGTCGCCCACAAGCTACACAGCGAATTGTATGTCGAGGAGGGAGGAGCACCAATGTGTCTTGATCATGTCGATACATAGCATGAATCAGCTCAAACCTCGGGCTATCCCTAGCATTGCCAAGCGCTGGTGAATCGATGAAATGGACGCCTGAGCTGGGCATCAGATTTGGAGCGAGTTTAAGCGGTCGCCAGTAATCAATCGCTCGGTACCACGATCGCTGCAGATCCCACAAATTTGTTCAGCCTCGTGCAGAAGCCTTTCCTGACTGCGCCTTTCCTGGTTTCGGCCTATCTCTTCCGGGAATTTGTGCCATCCACTTTGGAGCGCGTTTCTAAAGGGAAACCATGGTTCTAAATGTTGGTATCACCCAGAGGACGAGAGAGTGTCGCACATGCAATGTGCATCAGCTCACGGCAAGGCACAATTCTCGCATCACTGTCAGAGTAATCTTGGGCTATAGGTCAAGCTGCTACCGATACAAATCTATCTTTGGCTTTGCCAAGCTGCCAATGCTTCCGTGCACAAGATCAATGCAGTTCCTTGTCTTGGCCCGCTTGGAGCTTCACGTTGCACTTTCGTAGTGGGAAGGTCTGAGGAGGCGACAATTTCTGGGGCGAGCGGGCGCGCGCGCGCATCAGCTGCTTTTGCGGCCAAGAAGAGCTTCGTGGGCTTGAGCATGCGGCTCTGATACAATTCTGGTCTGCGCACTGAGTGCAAGGCAAGGGTTGTCGAAAGCAGAGAGCCTGCGAACGGGAACAAACTGCCGGAGCCAACCTGGTGCGCCCCTCATTAGACGAAGACTGATCAAGTCAACCACAACCTGGCGCCCCCGCCAATCAGCTTGACGCAAGGCAAGCCCTGTTTTGGCTCAGCTTTCAGCTCAGCTCAGCAAGATCTCCAATGACTTATCATACAGGTCCACGCTGTCCTTGAGAGCCTCACATTTCAGACTATATCTAATTGGTGCGAGTCGATTCCTCGTAGGCATGTTCGTCCCTTCAGGTCAATAAATTTCGGTATTGTACCACCTGCTCGAAACGCTCGATTTCGCCATCAGAGCAGGATAGGTTCACTCCTTCCCGGCCAGTAAAGCAGCATAGCCTTATCGGAGCACTTTTTAGCACGCCCTACAGCCGTATCTTTCTGGAGCGATCAGGTTCGGCTGTGCCCGTGTCTTTTACCTCGGAGCGTCGGGGCATCAATTCATCATTTGCAAGGATAGCGACTCTGCATAGATATAGAATGGGTATCGCATTGCGACAATTCTCCGCGCTAGTACGGAAAAACTTCATAATCTCACGAAAGAGTCTGTTCATCAATTTCATTCGATGTCTGGTATTACCTGTTTTGTACTTGCTTTTCGTTGCAGAAGCACAGCATTTCTTCCAATCCACAGGTTCTTATGGAGTGGGGTCTCAATTTCGAACCATTCGTTCCCTGGACCGCTCACTTGTTGGAGATCTGAAATTTCTGTGGATCGACCAATCTTCTAATGCGACATTGGCTCGAACCCTAATTGCCGATATAGTCTCGGATCTAGAGCCAGAGAATGTCATTCAGGTGGCGAACAGAACACAGCTCGCCCAGCATTGTCCCGAGAACTTCAATCAGGTGTCCCAGTGCTTCGGCGCTGTAGTGTTTCAGACTTTGAATTATACACAAAACACTCGCAACTTTGTTTATCAACTACGACTCGACAATGGCCTTTACAGCACGAATGTAAATAATGGAAAAGCCTCTCTTGAATCACATCGTATGTGGCACGTCTCATGCAAATGACAGCATATCTGGTGTAATGGTAGACTGACCCTCGGTAGATTTTCCCATACAATGGGCGGTCGATTCTGCAATCTTTCGACAGGTCTTTGGCACGGCTCCGCCGACACCAGCTGAACTACCTTTTACCCAGATTGATCAGACAACGCGACTCAACGAGCTCCGATTGTCCTTTATACGAGGCACCAGAGAAATCACTGCTCTCGCTTTCTTTGTCGGCTTTGTAGGAGTCATATACCATCTTGTGGGCTTTGTGAGCACAGAAAGAGAATTGCTCTTGACACAGTTGTTAGACACTATGGGATGCTCACCTTTGGCTAGATACTTATCGTGGCATGTCTCTTTCGACCTGTTTTACTTTTTGTCCTGGTTATTCTCTGGTCTGATAGTTCAACAGCTCGTTTTCACGACCACTAATGGAGGCATGGTTATCATGTTCCATGTTCTCTTCGGCTTCGCTATAGTCTCATGGAGTCTTTTCGTGGCAGTCTTCTTCCGACGTGCTCAGCTTTCCGGTATAGGCACGACTATATGTGCTGTTATCTTAGCGATCTTGGCCATGGTCGGTAAAGATGTTTTTGGTAATGCTGGCATCATCGTCCTTAGTATCGTGTTTCCACCGATGTCTTTCATCTTTGCGTACATTGTATTTTGCAACTTTGAGCGCTATGGGTTAGGAGTCGACATGCTCTCGACCTACAACCAAAATAATTCGACAATGCTCGCTATTTTTATATGTGTCACAGTCGACATCTTCCTGTTTGCATTCTTAGCTATCGCTGTCGAGCACTGGATTTATGGCACAGGCAAGTTTTTACAAAAGACTACATCGCACAAGCAGTTTCTGCACAAGGAAAAGCACAGTGTAGTCCTGCAAAGTCTCAACAAGATCTTCAAACCTTTCAGTCTTAGGCGAAAAGAACCTTTCTACGCTGTGAAAGACCTCAACTTGAGTATCAAGCAGGGAGAAGTTTTCTGTCTTTTAGGTGCAAACGGCTCCGGAAAATCCACCACTCTCGGTATGATCGCTGGCTCTCTCAGTATGTCTAGCGGTGATGTTTTGATCAACGGTCTGTCACGTCGGAACAATCGTCTACCACCAGGACTTCTGTCTCTTTGTCCTCAGAAAAATATCCTTTGGAGCGATCTCACTGTGCTTGAGCATGTACAAATTTGGTCAGCTATCAAATCTGCAGAAGATCATAGAGAAGATGTTGTTGGTCTCATTGACTCCTGCGATCTGTCGACCAAGATTGCAGCACGAAGTGCAACACTTTCAGGTGGCATGATGAGAAAGCTTCAGTTGGCTATAGCTTTCTGTGGAAATTCTCAGGTCGTTCTTATTGATGAAGTATCGAGTGGCATAGATCCCTTGGCCAGACGGAAACTACATGACATAATTCTCGATGCTAGAGGGATACGCACACAGATACTCACCACTCATTTTCTGGATGAAGCAGATTTGTTGGCTGATCGAATCGCCCTTTTGTCCAAAGGCACTTTGACTGCAGAAGGCGTGCCTGTCGCACTGAAGCAGCAGCTTGGCAAAGGCTACATGCTGAATGTAATCACGCAGCCAGACATGTCTGTTAGTGCTCAATTGGCACTATATCTCCATAAGATTCTGCCTGGTTCAGCATGTAAAACCCTTTCACAAAGTGAGCATGAGTACAGTTTGCCAACCAACGACATATCCACAATCAGACGTATACTAGCTCATGTCGAGAAGTCCAAGAGTTCGTGGTCAATTGCCTCCTATGACATAGCAGGACCTCGGCTCGAAGACGTTTTCCTCTCAGTTATGGAGGAAGCAGCTATAGAGGATTCGTTACCGGCCAGCACGGTTTACACAAAAAGTGAACGCGATCCTCAGGAGAAGTCCGGAAGTTCTGCAGCTTCTACGGATTTGAACCCACTCGTGGATGGTAGCTCTGCATCGCTCGATTTCGCGCATCTAGCACTAGCGACCGGCAGACAGACTGCCTTGTGGGAGCAGATCTTGTCCCAATGTTATAAACGTTGGATCATTTTCTTTCGAAACCCTTGGCCATCTCTTGCCTCCATCATAGTCGGTGTGGCAGCCATTGGGATCGCTCTAGTGTTCTTAAAAGGCAAGTCACCATACACCGGGAGTTGTCGTGTTAGAGTGAACGGACAACCACTTATCAGTCTGCAATTTCCCTACTTTCCTATCTTTATTGGTCAACCAGTCGCCCTTGGCCCATCGCAATCGACGTTTGCACGGGCATTGAGCAACCGCTTCAGCACATTCAGCACTATCACTGTGGCCAGTGCTGCAGAATTGCTGACATACATCAAAACCAATTACAGCCTAAGTTTGCAAGGTGGAATATACATTGACCCTGATACCACACAATCTAGTTTCACTTGGCTCATCCAATCGGGAACGTTCAGCGGCATGTCGACGCTCAATTTGATCTCCAATTCTATTTTCACAAACATGCTGGCTGAACGGGGATTCAACACGGCACAGAGTACAGGTTATAAAATTGTTGCAACATACCGTGGATTTGATGGTCCTTCCGCGGCAGGTCTCGGTGATAGTCTGAAGTTCCTCATCTTCTTCGGCGTTGCCATGTGCGTCACATATGCATTCGCTGCTCTATATCCTACGTCTGAACGGCTTCGAGATGTGAAAGCGCTGCAATTCTCGAATGGTCTCACGCCGTTATCTCTTCACCTTGGTCATCTATTGTTCGAATTGCCAATGACGGCAATCGTTGCTGTCATCATCTCCGTTCTTTATGCTACTATCATTGGAACAGTGATCCGTAGTGTTGGGATGTTCTTCATCGTACTCTGGCTATATGGTATCACGGCCTCCCTCTTCTCTTTTATCGTAGCGCTCTTTGCTCGATCACAACTCGCCGCGTTCGCTTTCGCTGCAGGTGCTCAAGCGGTACTATTCTTGTGTTATATCGTGGCGTATTTACTCACATTGACTTATGCACCAGCGTTAGACACCACGGCATGGATACGCTATGAGCACTTCACTCTATCTGCTATACCGTTGCCCATCGCAAGCATAACGAGGGCCATTATCGTCGGTCTGAACATGTTTCAGCTGTCTTGCATTGGTCCAAGTGGCAGGATAGCCACCAATTTCGGTAGCATATTGCTGTATGGTGGGCCGATACTGTATCTCATCGTGCATGCTATCCTGTTATTCTTCTTTCTCGTCTGGTGGGACTCAGGACATGTGTTACCAAATCTATTCGGTCGCAAAAAGAATCTGGGCACGACATATACAGAGGTACAAGCTTCAGCGGATGCAGGCGTCATATCAGAGACAGAGCGGGTGAACAAGAGTGATACGTCTGACGTACTACTCGTGCGAGGTGTTTCGAAGTCATATGGAGCACTTCAGGCGGTGAATAACATCTCATTCGGAGTCGCTCGTGATGAAGTTTTTGCACTCTTAGGACCTAATTCTGCAGGCAAGTCGACAACGTATGGCATCATCCGTGGCGAAGTGACGCCTGATGCTGGAGACGCTCTTATTGATCACAAGTCTATCACAGAACATCGCAACGCGGCTAGAGCACATCTTGGAGTGTGTCCACAATTTGATGCCATGGACGCTCTAAGTGTACGCCAGCATCTCACTTTCTATGCTAGGGTGAAGGGTATTCCCAGGAAACAGATCAAGGCTAATGTTGATAAATTGATTGCGGCGGTGTCACTCACACCTTTTGCAGATCGACTTGCTAGAAAGTTGTCTGGTGGCAATCAGCGCAAGTTGTCTCTAGCCATTGCAATGATTGGCAATCCTTCGGTGTTGCTAATCGACGAAGCATCATCGGGTATGGACATAGGTGCAAAGCGAAAGATCTGGGAAACCTTGACCACATTCATGCCAGGACGAGCAGTGGTAATCACGACTCACTCTATGGAAGAGGCCGATGCTCTCGCCAGTCGTGTTGGGATCATTGCGAAGCAGATGCTTGCTGTCGGACATATAAATGATGTTCGACGTAGATATGGTGATCATTATGAGCTCGCTATCATTTGTTACCAGGACGACAATGCGGCAATCATGGAATCACGTTGTCGCTGCATAAGTGGTTTCATTACGAGCCAGCTGCCAGGATCTGTGCCCGATGCTGATCGAGTCTACCACGGACATATGAAGTTCAAGATTCCCTCCAATCGTTCCGTAGCCTCCTTGTTTGACATTATGGAAGCCAACAAGGCGGCTTTGGGAATAGAGTTTTACGGGATACAACGATCTTCACTCGAAACAGCCTTCCTGAAGCTGATACGACAGCACAACATCGCTGAGGAAGGATACACAAGCGTGCAAGAAGTTCCAAGGCAGAAAAGATGATCAAGTATTTGCATAATAGAATTGTATATATCAGCATGAGGCATTGGCAATTTGAAATAGATCTTCTCGCTAGACCATACATTCATTCTCTTTTGTCTTTGCTATTAGTGGGTATTATGCATTGCTTGTATGTCATTGTGACTTTGCGACTTGGTTCAATTTGTTCCTGCCTTGGTAGCTCTCTAAGGGTGGCGGACGAATTGATCTGACTATGCTGGTAAGAACGGCTTCCATGGAAGAAGCCCCATGTCACGTGTGCATGTTTGTCTCCAGAAGCAGTTAACTTTTAATATCTTGCCTTGTTGATCCTGGGCCAACCCGCGGGACTGGGACTTTCCTGATCAACTCACTCATTGAACGAGGAACGGGAGAACGTGCACGCATTACCCGAATTTTCGCACAGTCTCGCAGCTCCAGTACCACTGGCATTGCTGTCTTTTTGATATATTCGACCATAGCTGAACTCATAGCCTGTCTCGCTCAGCTACATAAACAAAGATGCCCAAATTCATCAAGCCTGGCAAGGTTGCCATCATTACGAACGGTCGATTTGCCGGAAAGAAGGTTGTCATAGTGACACCTGTCGACAACGGTACCAAGGCTCACCCATTCCCTCATGCTGTCGTTGCCGGAGTCGAGCGATACCCATTGAAGGTCACTCGTTCAATGTCGAGCAAGAGAATGGCCAAGCGAAATAAGGTCAAGCCTTTCATCAAGGTCATCAACTACAACCACCTGATGCCTACACGATATGCTCTCGAACTCGAATCTCTCAAGGGTGTCATCTCTGCCGATACTTTCAAGGAGCCCTCTCAGCGCGAAGAAGCCAAGAAGACCATCAAGTCTGCATTCGAGGAGCGATACGCCTCGGGAAAGAACAAGTGTATGTCTGCTGCTTTTCTCGAAACTGTTCCCCGATCTAGATCACTAACGTTTTTCCAAATAGGGTTCTTCACTCCTCTCCGATTCTAGAGCACCTCTTCTCACGTTGTGTTTCGATAGGCAAGAGATGATATCTGTCTCACGAAATGCAACTTTTGAGACAAAGCGGAATGTTTGAGCGAAGAAAGAAAAGAACAGAAAAACCAAAACGAATGACATTTTCATTAGAGGAGCAAACTTTGGTCTGCACATCGATCACTGATTCCATCCTCTTTTTAGCATCAGAACAAAACATTACAGATGGAGAGCAGATCACGGGCAAGAGGAGAGGATGAGATATACAGCTATGAAACAGGGCCGCAGAACTGGAGATTTTACATATCTTCTTGTAGAGCATAGCATTGGCTCGTCACTGAGTATAAAATCATTCAGTTCGTTGGAAATCAATCTGCTTGATTGCGCTTGATTTGTATTCGCTGATCATGGATCCACTTCCTTCTTATAAAACCTGTTTTGACGTGTGATACGATGCGAGGCAATTCGAATCACGCTGCCACTTCAATCACATTGTGATTCAATCACGCTTCCGATGGAAAAGGAAGAATATCACTATATTTACTATTGTTGCACGTCATGTGTAGATTACTGTGCCGACGCTATGCTCATGTGTTGTGTGACAAATACATTCCACTCGTGTTCTGGTCAATCTGCATCAAAAAATCCCGGCACTCATGTAAGGGAACCACATGAGAGAAGCTCAGCCCCTTCGCTCGACTAAGGAGATGCGAGATGTAGAAGTAGGATGCTTCGTATGATGCTGAACGTCAGGCATTGGAGTACTGGGCATGGAGCTCGTGTCCAATGCAGCTTCCCTCTGCTTCCTCCAAGTCTCACCCTTCACGTAGACCAAGAGTCCCAGTGGCATGGCAGCCACACAGAGACCAGCACCGACAGTGAGAGTCCAGCCGACGCCGATGCGTTCGATAAGGGGTTGAACAGCGGCTGTGCCGCCAGCTCCCAGGAGACATCTTGCCAAGTTGATGGCGGCAGTCGCTGATGCGCCAGCCGTCGGGTACCAATCGACAATGAGAGTCGAAAACATGCTCATGATGGCGGTAGTGGTGAAGCCGGTGAAGAAGGTCCAGAGGATGGGTAAGGCAATGGTGGTCTCGGCCTGGATGCACCAACCAAAAGCCAAGGTCGAACCTATAAAGAGAACCGACATGATGGGCAGACGTTTGAGTCTTGCATGCTCAATATGCTCGACCTGCTTCGTGACACTCGAGAGACGCTGTAGGTTGTTGTCGGCGAGATCCATGTCACGCTCGGTCCTCTGTGCTATGCGATAGTCGTAATTCATCAGCTTTCCTACAGAGATCGATGCCACGACGGAGCCGACTCCGTTTGCGATGAAGGACAGACCGACAGAAATTTCGTCCAGAGCATAGACTGAGGCAAAGAGACTGCTTGTCGCTACAAGTGTGGATTGCCAGACAGTGTAGTATATGGCTGTGAAGACTAGTCCACAGAAAACATCAGCTTGACCCATCATCTTGAGCGGGCCTAGCAAATCGACATGCTTCTTGGGGAGTGACGGCGTATCTGGAGAAGCCACAGACGCACCAGAGGGAATGAGCCAGGGGAGTAAAGGGCTCGCAATATAAGACTTTCCAGGCAGGATTGATCCATTTCCGACAACAGAACGCAAAGTCTCCGGTAAAACAAGAAAGAGAATCAAGGTAAAGAAGCCAGCCAATGCTGTCAAGAAGTAAAAGATTCCATGCCAACCAACGGTTTGAGCAAAGATTCCACCGAGAATAGGACCTGTAAAATTCAGCTGAGTTCAAAGAAGAGAAGGGATTTGACGTACCGATGGCCGTGCCCACCAAGGCTCCAGCAGCATAAGCGCCTATGAAACCGCCTCTCTCCTTTCTTTCCGTGATGTCTCCCACTACGCCTGCGCCTATAGCGATGGCACTTGCAGAACCGGTCGATTGCAGACATCGAAAGACAATCAATTCTGCATAATTGGTGGTAAAGGCGAGTCCAAGACAAGCCCCAATGTAGATTAGCAACGTGAAGAGATAGACAGGTCGTCTGCCGAGAACATCTGTCAAGCTCCCCCAGATGCTGGGTGAGAGACCTTGAAATATCATGTATGAGGTGACGGAGAGGTTTACGAGAGAGATTGAGACGTTCAACTCACGAGCAATCGTGGGCAGGGCTGGGGTGTAGATTGTCGCAGACATTGGACTGAACAAGGAGGCAAGACTGACGAGGATCGTGATCTGCAACTTCTGTCGTGACGTAAAGAGTGAGTAAGGCGTTACGTCCCTTGTATGCGACTCGGAGCTTGAGCCTTCGCGAGCTGAGTCGGGCAAATCCTGTAGCTCGTACTCATTGTCGTTAGCAGCATTCTCCCGTTCGTCCGTGGCAAGTGTCGGCGGCACAGATGGCAGGTACCCGCTCATTGCTTCCTTTCCCGGTGTCTAAACCGCTGCAAATCTGTACAGTACACTGAAGAGACCCTCGTTGGAGGATAATGAAAACTAATGACTGCTGTCGCCACACTCGTACGAGTATATCATGTTGCTGAACAGCCGCTCTTGGGCGCTCACTTCTTTGCAGTATACGTTGAAGAGGCTTAATTGCAATGAGTATCTTTCACTTGGCTGATACGGACTCTCACCTGGTCTGCCAGCGATGCTTAATGGGTCATGTAAGGATGCAGGGAATCTTGTGCCATCTTGCCCTCGCACAAATCACGGGGAACTTCACGTGGGATGACAATCTGGGAAATCTCTGCGATTGGCGGGAGGTGTCAGACGGGATTCCCCTCCATCCTTCCCCCAGCATCTGCGTCACTCTCCGAGACGGGGCCTGTTGTAGCATCAAGCGCAGGTTGGCTCACATACACTCGAGGGCCATAGAGTATCCGAGATAGGAGCGATTAGTCATAGCAACATGTCTCTTTCATACAAGGAACGGGCATTGCGATATCTGAAGACGAACCGTGCAGATCTCAACTATGAACCCAGGTCGTCGGCTTCGAAGTATGCTGCGTTTGATGGCACTCTCCTGCTATACTACAAGGTATACGACAAGAATCTCGCTCCTGTGCGAAAAGAAGTGACATATGCGCACAGTCTCGATGAGCTCTATTACATGGCGATCGACAATGCAGATCGGCTCGGGACTTTGGATCTCTTGTTCACCATCAACCCAAAGTTCTCTGCGAAAAGCATGACATTGCGCGACCTCATCCTTACGGCGTTTGTAGGCACGAGCGATGGTCGAGTTACATCTATGCTAGTCTGCCCATGGCTAGGTGAGACTGCCTATGATCTCGACACAACCCTTTATGCGACTGTCATGAGTGATCTTCTCCGCAATACGCGTGACACTCCCCTGAGGATCGCTGTGAATGCAACGATGAAGAAGTGGACCCAGATGAGCAAATTGAGCTTCTTTGGCGGATCAGCCAAGACTGATTCAAAGCTGATCGACCTCAACAACAGAGTGAATTGTGGTCAGATTGTAGATCTGCGGAACGATCCCGAAGGATCTGTAAGATACTCCAAGAAGGCACTCGATTCCATGAAGGCAGCAAAGTCAGGGAAGAGCGTTGCACCTGAAGGGACCACTGCTCTCTCCAATGGCGCACTAGCTGGAAGCGCAACAGAACCAGCTATAGACGCTCCTGGAGCATCCCACCACGTAGAGTATGACGATTCTGGACCTTCTCCATCCGATCCAATTGCAATTCTGCATGCCCGACAGAGCCTTGCAACACAGAGTCAACGAGCGCCACTAAATCCAACGACAGACCAGGAGCATTCCGAACACCGAGCTCCGATTGCCTTGGCCACCAAAGAGATCATTCGCGACTCGCATTCGCCCAAGCCTGATGCGTCCGTCGTGGATGTCTCCTCCATCAGTGCTCCACTTCAGGCGGCCCGACTCGAGGATAAGACGACTTCCGAATCTGATAAGATGGCTGTCGAGTCGTCTGAATCCAATCCAGTCTTTGACGGCCTTCACAAGAATGATTCGCTAGGCAACAAGGAAGCAGCAGACTCGGTCCCAACAGGAGTAGCTAACAACGATGTGCAAGACTCGGCGTTGGACGAGACAAGCCATGGCACAGGAACAACGAGGCAATTTGCCAAGACTCATACAATCATTGCAGCTGACGACGAAGAAGCCGCACTGGCTCCGCCTCTACCAAGAGATCACACATTCTGATCTCTCCAGTCGTCAGAACCCAAGTATAATACCAATAATGATACTTTCTAATTGATGATGCAGAGTAGTCGTGCATGTCCAATCTTTCGTCTTTCGATCATCTGACCTCTCGAACGTACCCCGTTTGTGCTCGTTCAGACACGTGCCTCTCCAACGGTCCGGCTCCATAAGGTTCACTTGTGTCGTTGATCGGCTAAATTCTCGACAACCATCTGAGGTGAGGACACGGATGGTCTCAAGCTCATGAACAGCATTGGAACCGCGTGGCCTGGTTTGTGGGTGAAGGAGGACAGTGTATCGCCTCTGATCGTCAATGAATGTCGGTGCGGTTGCCAAGACGCTGCTGACACCAAGTCTGGTGACTGCGATCTTGCTCATCTTTGGTGGATGTTGTTCGAATGTCTATACACTGGAGAGCATCACCCATCGGGTCGCTGGTGCCGGGACTGCAATCACTTTTGCTCAATTTCTGGGCGTCTCGATAGGTAGTTTTCTGCAGGCGTCCGTCACGGCGCAAGGTCGTCAGGCGATCTGGAAGCATAAAGTCCCGTTGCTGGAGTATGGCAAGATTGTCGGGTTTCATTTCTCAGTCTCGATCCTGAACAATATGGCATTGGATTACCACATCTCTGTCCCCGTCCATATCATCCTGAGAAGTGGTGGATCGATGGTCACCATGCTCCTTGCCTATGTCTTTTATGGGAAACGATACACGTCTAGGCAGATTGCAGCTGTCTTGTTGGTCACTCTTGGCGTCATCGTCTCTACCGTTTCTGGCGGCAACTCGAAATCTCATAAGACTGTAGCGAGTGAAGGCTATAGTCGATTCGCTCTCGGAGTGTCTTTCAGTAAGTCAAAGTGGGCCAATTATAGGACTTTGGTGCTAATACTGTATCCTTTAGTGGTCTTGTCGCAATTCCTAGCATCGGCCATGGGTCTGTATGTCGAGCGCACATTCCGTGTCTTTTCGCCCATTTGGCGGGAGACCTTGTTCTTCACGGTATGGAGACGAGTTCGCTGGTAGTCAAGACACTGACTTTTTGATAGCACCTGCTGGCCCTCCCTTTCTTCTTGCCATTTCTGCCGACGATATGGCATCAATTACGCTCCCTTGGCGATTCAGAGCCCACCTTTTCGATGGATCAAATGACATTCTTCAGAGAGATCCTCCCTTACAACCCGCCCATCCTCATCTCTCACCTCATCCTCAATGTGGTGACACAGCTGATCTGCGTTACTGGTGTCAATCAGTTAGCATCGACATCCACGGCACTCTCAGTCAGCATCGTCCTCAACTTGCGAAAATTCACCAGTCTCGTGCTTTCCTTTGTCATCTTTGGTCATCATCTCGACAGTGGGATCGTGTTTGGTGCCATCTTTGTCTTTCTAGGTGCCCTCTGGTATTCTCAGGAGAAATCCCCGGGTCAGGCATTAGAGGTCAAACACTCGGGCGTCGATCTCTATGCCATGAGTGAGGCATCTGGTAGCAGCAACAACATCAGAGACTGCCCTAAATCAAATGGCACACCAATGCTTGAAAAAGGCGTATTCGAACACACCTCCGAGACGACACACCGTCGGACTCTTTCAATTTCTCGTTGAACAAGAGAGTTTCACACACGTAGATTTGGCATTCAATTCAAAGTAAATTGCATCGGCGACAAGATAGAATTTTTCCTCCTTTTTCGGCTCTTTTTAACATGTATTTAGATGGAATTTGAATAGATTTCTATCGCCTCAACCTCTAAGAGACCGGTATGAATCTGCTGCCTTGACAAGTTCCGCCTGAATCGCAGTTTCTGAGGCAGAATGCCCAGAGTCCCCAACGATCTTGTAGAGAACTTTATCATTCTTCTTGCCTCCAAGTGCCTGATAGAGCTCCCAAGAGGTGATGGCAGGACAGACAACGTCGTATCGACCTTGAACGATGGTGATTGGTAGGTGTTGAATGGCGTCCACATCTCTCAGTAATTGTCCATCTTGCATCCATCCTTCATTCACAAAGAAATGAGATTCGATTCTGGCAAAGGCCAAGGCCCATTTTGGGTCTGAGGCCTTCTTGATGTACTCTGGATCCACCAGTAACTTACTCGTGGCAGTCTCCCATGTTGACCAGGCCCCTGCACATCTCAATTTTTCCTCCTCATTCGAACCCGTCAGACGTTTGTAGTATGCTGCCATCATATCTTGTCTCTCATCTTCCGGGATCTGGGCTACAAAGTCCTCGAAGAAATCTGGAAACAAGAAATTCGCGCCTTCCTGGTAGAACCAAAGGAGCTCTTTCCTACGAAGGGTGAAAATGCCACGCAGGATGAGCGCAAGACATTGCGAGGCATGTTTCTCGGCATATGCCAAAGATAAAGTGGAGCCCCAGGATCCACCAAAGACTACCCATTTGTCGACCTTCAGTTGTTTCCTTATCGTCTCCATGTCATCCACTAGATCCCAAGTGGTGTTTCCCTCCAACTCTGCTGCAGGAGTCGATTTCCCGGCTCCTCGTTGATCGAAGAGAATAGACCGGTAGACTTTCGGATCAAAGTAACGTCTATCTCTAGGATCTATACCACCTCCGGGACCGCCATGTACATAGATTATTGGCAGACCATTCGGGTTGCCGCATTCTTCCCAGTATATCGTGTGAATGTCAGATACCTTGATGAATCCAGAGTCATTGGGTTCCGATTCCGCGTATAGTGACATGCAGATCGGCAATCAACGACGAAGCGTATCGACGACAGGCGATATGAACGAGGAAATTAAGAACTAATGCCAGAGCTCGAATGCGATACAAAGTAGGAAACGAATTGACTGTTGGGCCGTGTCTGGTGAAAGATGCACAGGACATGCTGTGGAGCCGGAGAGCTCGGAGTGATACAACAAATGATCAGTGATCAATTCGCAGCTCTGCAAGGCTACGGCTCATATGCTGGGTCAGTGAGCTGGTGTCAAAACTAGTCATTACGCATGACGGAGCAGATTGACTGCAGCCTTCCGTAGCTTACATGGACTTGCAGACATCGTAATTCATGGAAAGACGGAGTTTTCAGTTGGGAGGGTTGTTCTACAGAGATGGCTGTGTGAGAAGTTGTCATTGCTCAGGCCACCTGCATCAGGTTACACATGGGGCTGGTCTGAGCTGACAAGGGTGGGAGCAAACTGCACGCGTCTGCTAACGAGCAATTGTTTCATTCATCAAATCTTGATGCGCTATTCTGCTGTCGCTACAGTGTAGTGCCAGGCTAATCATGAGATGCCCTTCTCGAGTGCTGCTATGTTCTCGGTGGCTTGGACTAATTCGATGCTTTCTCCTTCACAGTAACCCCATAACAGCAGCGCCACTGCGATCAACAGGAATGCTGCTATGTCTGTGGTCTGGTAGTTGATGAAGGCCAGCATCGAGAAGAGAATGTAGAGATGTATTCGCAACAGCATGCTTCGCCGGAAAAAGCTCTCCTTGGATAAGATGTCTGTTTCGATCATGATGGTTATGATGCCACAGGCCATGTTGAGAGACTGGAGTATTGGAATTGGAAAGACCAAAACATCAAGTTTGTGCGTCCAAAAGGTACAAAAGATCTTTGGAAAGAAAAAGCCCCAAAGAGCACCGTAGATTTGGAACGGACCAATTACTTGTAGCATTCTTCGGGCCACTATACGTCAGACCGGACTCCGAATTATGCAGATGTGCTTACAGTCGTTCTTCAATAGTCGCCCCATTGTTAGTGCCACAAGCACGATCGACGAACCCTGAGTGCATTTTCACTGTCGGGGTCATATGTCGCGAGTAAGCCCTGGGAGACACGAAACAGAGTCTAGGTCGTGCAATTGCTCTCAAGAATTTAGGACTGAAACGTTCTGCGAGCGGTGCTAACGACAGTGTGGCTGATGTATCTTGTGCTCGGACGGGTTTCCAAGGAGATTGCTCCGCGCAGCTATGTCTGTGCTGCACTAGATATAACCGAAGTATCCCCACACGGGATATTGCTCCGGAGCACATATGCCGCAGTCCTTGGCCTTACGGTTCAGTCAGTTCCGCAGGAACGAATTGTCCGGACTGAAGCTGCTTTTTTGGACCTTCTGGGTACATCTGCTATCGTTGGTCCTCCTCATCTTACTGATCGTTTCAGTATTCGAGTCATTTAGGTCTCTTTGTATATGGCTGGTATTCTCAAGAGACAAACTGGAGGCTAGCACTACTCAACTCTCTGCGATATTCCGTCTGGATCTCTAGGGGCGCGGGGCTGGTCTTGGCATATGATGGGTGCTTGATACTCCTGCCTGTCCTGAGAAACGTTCTCTGTTATGTTCGGCCAAAGCTTCGAAGAATACCACTGGATGAGAATATCTGGTTCCATAAGCAGGTCGCTTATTCTTTGGTTTTCTGGTCGATGGTACACACGTCGGCCCACTATGTAAACTTTTACAACGTCGAGGCGACTCAAGCGCGACCAGTGAAGGCCTGGCAGATCCATTATACCCAGATAGGTGGAATCACAGGGCACATTATGTTGTTGTGCATGCTCTTGATGTATTGCACGGCCCAAGCAAAGGTCAGAAACCAATGCTTCGAAGCATTCTGGTATACTCATCATCTGGCTTTCATCTTCTTCGCAGCACTCTATTCTCATGCTTCAGGCTGTTTCGTGCGGGATAGCGTGCAGAGCTATTCGCCATTCACACAGATTCCGCTGTTCTGGCAGCACTGTATAGGTTATCAGAGTTTCCGGATCGAGATCCTCTTTGGCTTGGCATATGCTTTTGAACGTCTTTGGCGTGAAGTGAGAGCTCGACGTGCTACAAAAGTCTCAAAGGTCATCATGCATCCAGAAGGCGTGGTTGAGATACAATTTGTGAAAAAGAGCTTGAAGTACAAATGCGGACAATACATCTTCCTGTGTGTCCCAGAAGTATCTCGCTGGCAGTATCATCCATTCACCATTACATCATGCCCACACGAGTCCTTTGTCTCGATCCATATACGTCAAGTGGGAGACTGGACTAAGGCACTTGGAGACCGACTTGGCATTCGTGACTCTGATTGCAGGTTGCAAGAGCGACAAGAGCACGAAGACTATGGCAGGAAAGCTCTAGAGCATTGCAAGGCACTGCCAGCAATCAGGGTTGACGGACCATACGGAACTCCTGCGGAAGACATTGAGCAGAATCAGATAGCTATCATCTGCGGGGCCGGTATGTGTCGTCAGATCTCGTACAATTGGCTATGCTAACCTGGTCAGGTATAGGGGTCACACCATGGGCGTCGATTCTGAAGAATATCTACCATCGGCGTACACAAACGACGTCGTCCAAAGAATTGATCAGGCTCGAATTCTTCTGGATCTGTAAAGATCAGTCGCAATTCGAATGGTTTCAGACACTTTTGGCGGAAATCGAGAAACCAGTAGAGACACAGGGCGCTGTTCATCTGAACTCTCCTGCTCGATCGAGCTTCCTCAAGATCCACATCTACTTGACCAAGAAACTTGGATTGGATGATATCAAGAACTATATCCTGAACGATGCCGAGGTCGACACGTTCACCAAACTCAGGACGAAGACCAAGTTCGGTCGACCCAATTTCGATGCAATCTTGGCAAACATCAGGAGCGAGTTGGATGGCGGGACCTATATTCCCGAAATGCAAGAGTCGGAAATCCGCTGCCACAATGTTGGCTTTTACTTTTGTGGTCCGGGACCCATGGCCAAGGGAATTGCCAAGAGTTGTCAAAATCAGAGTACAGAGACGGTGAAATTCACCTTTAAGAAGGAACACTTTTGACACGTGAGATCGCAAGCAAGCAAGTCTGGGACGTGATTGTCTGGTGGTAGATACAATGAATTTAAGCTCAACTTTATAATTTGTGAAAGATCTACTTCCATAATAATGTTGTCGTCGGCATGGCCGAAGGGATATATGTCGTGGCTCTCGTGGTGGAATTCGACCAAGGAGCAGCTGCTAAGGTAGGCAAGATTGAAGACGAATAGGTGGAAAACGTGGATGACGAGAGAAGAGATGTAAAAGTGACACTCGAGGTATATGACGCCTCGAATCCTGACGACTCTGTTACGGTTGAAGTGGAGACACTCGAGGCTGTCGGAGCTGTGTTGGGAAGTGTTGCTTGACTCGTTGCACTTGATGTGACTCTGGCACTCGAGACGACTATAGATGCCAGAGATGAGCTCGAGGAGACTGATTGTCCTTGGGCATCGACCTGAGCGCCTCCATTGCCGACGGTAGAGGTCGAGGAGGAAGAGGAGGACACGATGGAAGCAGTCGTGGATGTTGCTGTCGACGCGGGAAGAGCCTGCGACGTGGCTGAATCTTGCAGGGTCGGGGTGACTGTCGTAGTCTCTGATACGGTAACGGGGTATTGAGTCACTGTTCTCCTGATTGTTGTGGTGATGGTGACATCGGTCTCGGGAATTGAAGAGGCAGTCGGGCCTGTAGACAAGACAGGCGCGCTTGTTTGTATGGTGACGACTGTTGGCGATGGTGTAGCAATGACGACATTTGCTGTCTCGGTTCCTGTAGCAGCGGCTGCTGCCACACCTCCGGCAGGTGTCGTGATTTGAGTAGTAGGGAGGCCAGCAGCGTTTGAAGCGCTCGACGGAGCTGCTGCTGCCGCCGCTCCTTGTGCGTCTACAGCGGCGGCCGCAACGGCGGCTGCAGTCGAAGGCGCATGCACAACCGTTGTCGACGTCGAAGTCTTCTTGACTGTCGTAAAGGACGTCGATACTTTTGCCTGTCCATTGAGCACGCCTTCCGTAGCTTGCTGGGGTGTCAGCGTAGCAGCTGTAGGCAAGACTGTCGCTGTGACCAAGACAGAGTCCTGATTTGGTTGACCTTGGTTTTGGGAGTTGCCATTGACGGGGACGATATTGTAGGGTAATGCTGTCGAGGCAGATGTGGATTGGGTTGTGGGACAACCACAGTCTGCGTATTCCGTAACCCAGACTGTGTAGCTGCCATCTGGACTATCGAAAATGTCTCGCTTTTGGAGCATCGGCCGCCCAACGACTTGCTTCACGGAACGACCTTCGACGGAGAAGAGTGCACAGAGCGCGGTAGCCAGAAGCGCCGCAGAGTACTGCATGTGACAAGATATTCCAAGAAGAATGAAAGAGAGTGATTTCCTGCTCGACGACGAAAGACTGTACTGTAAAGAAAGAGAAAACGAGAGAATGTAAAGAGAGAATGTGTGTGTCGTGAGTGACAAGGATGGTCGAGGGAAATCTTTGAAGTATACCATCGAGAATACCTCGATAGCATTTATCCATAGAAGGATAACCTGCGCAGGTGGCGGGCATCGTCGTTGCCCAGCCACCTAAAGACTGGTTTTGCAGCACATCCCCTACCCATCTCAGCAAGACGGAATCTTCTCTTTCACGTCAGCTTGTCTTCCGTCTCTTTCGATGCCAGCCCGTCGCTCCAGAGACAAGCCGATAATGACAAGTTGAGGAAGGAAGGACGGAAGGAAGGAAGAGTCGCTTCTTCTTCTTCTTCTTCTTCTTCTTCTCCACCCGCCAACTGTGAGTGTGTCCACGTGCATCAGATGATCGACCAATCAGAAGTCTGCTGACAACGCGAGACGTCATGAAGCGGCTGATCTGCTTTCAAGGCGCGAATCCAGTCAGTTTCAGCAGCTTCAGCAGACTCTCCCTCAACTCCACATTCATTCACTCATTCGCTCCAATCGACTAGACACACCTCCAACCATATGCTCCGTAGGTTGTCCCAGATCAACAGGATCCTCTCAGGCAAGCAAGTTCGCTCTCTCATGTCTCAGTCATATCAGGTCGCCTCAGTCTCGGATCTGCAGGATGGGGAGAAGAAGGAGGTCGAGCTCGAGAATGGTGCAAAGATCTTGCTCGCCAAGTTGAATGGCAAGTTCCTCGCGACCTCTGCAAACTGTACACATTACGGTGCTCCGCTCAAGAACGGTGTCTTGACGCCGGAGGGTCGCATCACTTGTCCATGGCATGGTGTAAGATGCGTTTCGTGCGTTATAAGCCAAGCGTGGCTGATTTGTCTAGGCATGTTTCGATATGCACTCAGGGGACATTGAAGATGCACCTGCCATCGATGCCATCTATGCATTCAAGACCAGTGTCAAGGACGACAAGGTGTACATAGATGCCACGGAAGAGAATCTGAAGGCCGGGAGACGGCCACCCTCATGTGCAGCGACAAAGGCCAAGGATGGTTCTGCTGCCGGTGTGGTCATCGTTGGTGGAGGTGCCGGCGCGACAACCTGCTCGGAGGGTCTTCGCGAGTATGGGTACGAGGGCAAGATTACTGTCTTGTCGCAAGAGCCACATTATCCGATAGATCGCACAAAGTTGTCAAAAGCTCTGATTACCGATCCATCAAAGGTCGCACTACGAGACGAGAAATTCTATGCCGGCTTGGACATTGATTTCAAGACCAGCGCCACGGTTGAATCAATCGATGTGGCTGCCAAGAAGGTCAAATTGGCGTCTGGGAATTCGATCCAATATTCAAAGCTTGTTCTCGCCACCGGAGGGACGCCAAAGAGATTGCCCATGGATGGCTTTAACCTTTCGAATGTCTATCTCCTTCGTAATATTGAACATGCACAGAAGATAGTGTCTGCTCGTGATGCGAGACCATCAAATGACAAGCAGACGAGGAAGAATATCGTCATTGTAGGATCATCCTTCATAGGCATGGAGGCTGCTTTTGCCAATGCTGAAAACCACAATGTCACTGTGATTGGAATGGAGAAATATCCACTCGAATCAGTCCTCGGGTCCGCCATTGGAAAGCACTTGCAAGAATCAGCAGAATCCAAGGGTGTCAAATTCCAAATGAATGCAGGCGTCGAGAAAGCCATACCATCAAAGGCCGACCCAGAGGCCGCTGGGACCGTTCTGTTGAAGGATGGTACCGAGTTGCCGTGCGACCTCGTCATTCTCGGTGTCGGTGTCTCACCGGCCACCAAATTCCTGGATGGTCAGCTCACTCTTGAGAAGGACGGTGGACTTGCCGTGGACGAATTCTTGCAAGTGAAAGGACAGGATGACATTTACGCCATCGGCGATATCGCCCACTTTCCGTATACCGGACCAGGCGCGACTGGCAAACAGATTCGAATCGAACACTGGGATGTGGCACAAAATCACGGCCGTGCTCTAGCCAAGAATTTGTCGGGCAAGAAGGCACCTTTTGCCAACGTGCCATACTTCTGGTCTGCCCAGGGAGCACAGCTTCGTTACTGTGGCAACAACAGTCCCTCCGTAGGCTACGATGATCTCGTCATTCAAGGTGATCTCAAGGAGACAAAATTTGCCGGATTCTACACCAAGGGTGAAGAAGTGGTTGCAGTCGTCTCGATGGGTTATGATCCAGCAGTCTCAAAGTCTTCGGAGCTCATGCGTCGTGGCATGATGCCCTCAAAGACCGAACTCAAGGCTGGCAAAGATGTGCGTCAGATGGCATTCTGACCACTGGCACGACGTCCATGGAAGACTGATGTCTTACGCGCGCAAAACAGTATACTCGATCGCTTTACATAGTGTCTTGACTCAAGGTTTCATACAAATTTTGCCATACATACATGTTTCTTGCCTCGTTTTCGTGTCTTCTGCTTCATGAGAAGCTTAAAAGTGTCCAATTGCAATTGGGCGTGCTGTCAAGCAGCAGGTGTTTCGAGGTGGAGACGGTGTGGCATTGTGGGGAGGATTATTTTTTTGGCCCTTGTATTGAATATGTACACTGGCAAGCCTTTCCCCATGAATCTACCAATCCCCGTATCTTCCTGTCGATGGTTTAAAGTTGCACATGAGCGTGAGAATGACTTGACGCCATCGACCTTGTGTATTTTGCAATTTGACAAGACCGATTGAGTCCTTCCTCCAGTGCCGGGCCACCCTAAAACGTTGTGAGCCTAGAGGTTGGCGGGTGGTTGAAGAGACTTGGCAGGAATGGGCATCTCTGGTCTCCATGAGTTCCTCTCTTCGCATGGTGAAAGACGAGCGTTTGGAAAAAGGGACGATGCAGGAGGCTGCTCGAAGAAGATGGTGGTCGATGGACCTGCACTGGCTTACTATCTCTGGCGCACGGAACGACTGAAAGAAGGTATGAAGAATTCAACTCTTGGCCACGTTTTTCAATGATTAGAAGAAGTGGTCTGTCGAAAGTGTCGAAAGAGGAACTGACTTGGTCAAGGCGAGTACAGGAAGTTTGAACGAGCACTCACCCGGTTCGTCAATCTTCTCAGAACCGTAGCGTTCTTTGATATGTAATGTCACTTCTGACCGCTGACTCTCTCTTGCGACCCTGATTCATTTTGGGGAAGATTCGATCGAAGAAGAGAGGAGGAGGGTATACCTTTCCGGGTGGAAAAGGGCTGACAATTAGTGTCAAGGCATGCTTCGATGGTCATCTTCCCACACACAAGAACCAGATTCGTCTCAATCGGGCGACTGCACATCTCGATCGAGTCAGACGGAACCGTGGTTCGCTCGTGGAGTCCGTCCCACCTCCGGCCCTCGTGGTTCCCCTGACGCAAGACATCCTACGGACTCTGGACGTGCCGGTCATGGTCTCGCTCGAGGAGGCCGATCGTGCCTGTGCCAGACTCACCCTCGATCAGAGCGACGGAGAGCCCGGTTGTTTTCTCCTGAGTCTGGATTCCGACATGCACTGTTTCAATCTCGGTCCCCGAGGGTACTATCTGCCTCTCGATACCCTTCTCTATTCCGAGGCGTCCTTCACTGGGGCCGTCTTTCATCTGGAAACGACTCAGTCTGCACTGGGAATCAATCTCGTTGAATTGGCCACCGTCATGGGAGCCGAGGGATCAGAGACTGGCTCTCGATCAGTCACGGATGCGCTAAAAATCACCAGACAAGGCAGTGCAACAAACCTCATCACAGAGACTGAATTTGAGAGGGTCAGACGACAATTTTCAACTGATGATGACACGATTGGAGTCGCTGACGCTTTGACTGACCATTGCAAAGCACTGCTCTCTCGAGGCATGATCTATGGCAGAGTGGCAGAGAGCTTGACGCATGGAACTGTCTGGTTGCCACAACTACTCGAAGACGTCAATCAAGCTTCCGCCTGGAAGATTGGCGAGTCATATCGAGCTCAGGCCTATGGTCATCTAGGCCATCATGAACCGATCACGGAATTCATGCGCCGCTCGCAGGCGCTATCGGGTCGTCCATTATTGGCCTCGGGAGAATCAGCACCTCCAGCCCAGTTTCCAGAATGGGATATGGGCACCCAGGACATCTTCATCTTTTTGCTGCAAGATCTGATTCGACATTACAGGGAGACGGAGAGTCCCATGACAGCCGCGGAGATCGGTGCCTTCATCGTTATGTTTGTCGGTTCCTACCAGTCTGCGGAAACTGAAGTCAAGCTTCGAACGAGGCGATTGACAGCCCACTGGCAAGCGCTGGTGTATTCCTTCACCATCATGTTGCAAGCAGTGGGGAGACCGACTTGGCCAAGGGCAACCATGTTGTATGATCTGCCGACATACCTCACTGCACATAGTCTGTTGCAATCAGGTCATGACGTTGCTGAGCTGACAAAGGGACATGACATCCAAGTCAAGACTATCCTATCCAAGATTGCCTACCAATCACCTGAGAGTCGCAGGCAGGAGAAGAGAAAACAGCAGCGGAAAAAGAAGAAGGAGAAGAAGAAGAAGGGCTAAAAGCTCGGGTTGAATGGTAGATTGAAATCAGTAGTACCAGGTATTGCGCTCCACATATCTCGGTAGCTTTCGAAGATCTCCTTCCTTGGCCACTTTCCACAAATAGTTGTCCAGATCGACTTCATTGCCGATCCACTCAATCTTCCGTTCTCTCGCCCGTGCAACGACGGCTTCGCAAATGACGACTGAAGCAGCTCTCAGACTTGCCGCTTGAATTGGCTCGAGTTCCTGATCACGTTGAAGGGCTTCCTCTGCAGCTGGACAGGAGAGGAGCTTGAAGTGTCTCAGCATGGTGGGCAGACAATTGTCCGAAAAGATGGTCAGATCGTCCGGTCCCATACACGGAATCGATAGTCCGTTCCTCCCCAATTCTGAAAGCATGACTTGAGCTTTTTTGTAGATATAGACTCGGGTACCGTTCGTCGTGGTAAAAATGTCCTCTAAGACTGACAGTCGTGCCAAGTGACTCAACAAGGCGTCGATATCTGAACTCTGCTTGATGGCAAGCTCGACAAAGTCGAGGAGATCCAAACAGTCGAATTGTTCGAGACGTTTGCCGGTATCGTGCAAGGCTTCCGCAATTGTCTTGACCAGGGCCGAGGCAGGTGACGGCTTGAGTTCATGAAGGATGGGGTTGTCGGGAACCGGCACCTCGACCATCAACTCCAGGTTCATGAGTTGCCCAATCTCCTCGACCGTCACACTTTGCATCCAGGACCGGTCGAGGGTGCCATGTGCCAGATGAGCGGCAATCAACAACTTGATGATGTTGTCAAACGCGCCCGAGCCATTCGCAGCCTTCAAGATGACACGATACCCGGATCCAAAGTTCAGCAGGTGCATGATGCAGAAGAAGTTGAGCTTCTGATGCTCCGTCTCGAATCGCAACGGCATCGTCATCTGTGCCTTTTCCTTCTTCAAGACAGTCTCATAGAATGAGCGGTCGATCGAGTCGAGAAAGAGGTCGATCTGCTCTGGATGCACCCTGGCCACACACTCCTCGCCATGGACAAATGCCGTACATGACTGCCTGACCACGGATCTCATTGAGCCTCGATGTGAACCTGATTTGGTAGTCGATGAGTCTTCTCGTACTAATTACGGTATGAATAGCTCTTGTCGAAATGTACGGTGCAACGTTGTGTCACTCGCAAGACCCACGATTGAATTCATAGGAACAGCTCAAGCCACGGAACTACCGCAAGGAAACGCCACATCTGGCCTGAACGCTCAGAAAATCGTGGAGGAAAACGCAAGAATGTCAGCAGCCCTCGACCCCATACAGCATCTCTTTCTCACAAACTTCACACCTGTCGTCCAGGACACTTCTTGCGAGGCGGTATATCGGAAATTCTTAGGGTTAAAGTCTGCCGTGCCATGGGAATACCAATGATCCATACCCACTTGCCGACTTCGACCTCCTCGGACGTTCCCGAATCCTCTCAGAGCGATCTCCAGGCTCTCCTGAACAAGAGGACGGAGATTGAGACTTCCTTGGATGAATACAGCGCGGTCCTGGACCGCAACCGAATCGATATCAATACGCCTCTGATCACGGTAGAGGGGTACCCCAGGGCAGATATCGACGTGGCCAATGTGAGAATCGCCCGGGCCGCCATCATCCGTCTCCGGAATGACTATAAGGCACTCGAACGCCAGATCGAGCGAGCCGTCCATGAGGCCTTCAAGAACGGAGAGCCCCTCAAGATTGAGCGCGTGAATGGTGCAGCTGCGTCCTCTCAACAGCTCGCCAGTGCCGCCGCCGATGTGGCCTTTTGTTACATCAACTCCGTGGCAGAGGGATCACCTGCCCAGCAGGCCGGCCTTCGAAAGGATGATAGGATAATCAAATTCGGCACGACTACAATCACAAACAACGATAAGCTGCAAGGACTCGCCCGAGAGGTCCAGAGGGCCGTCACGCAGCAAGTCACAATTTCCATCACCATCTCTCGTTCAGAATCCACGGGGACTCTCATCTCGACAAAGGAATTGACTCCGAGCAACACTTGGGGAGGGAGAGGGGCAGTCGGAGCACACTTTTTGCCTTGCTAAACACAGACACTCAGTGCATCTTCATGCTCACTTTCGTTGGGCACGGTATGGGAACTCGTAAAAGCAGTTGTATTTCGCTGTCTTGGCTTCGTCTCTACCAGAGATTGACTGTCCCACTCGAGCTTTCCAAATGCAAGTATAGTACAATTTAAGGAATCAGAGACAACATCAAGCAGTCTCGACAATGTTTAGGAAAGGATGCTCGAGAAGCTCCCCAGCAGTATATCTTGTGAAAGGGTCAAGGTCCAGAGCACGATCTAGGAAATCGAATGCTGCCTCGCAGATTCTCCAATCCTCGCTTGAGCATATTGGATACTGTCCAAGCTGCATTTGGCCGACGGTCAAGCTCTGTACAAGATGGTACCATGAATATCGCGTTCGCGAGATATTTGGTAGATTCAAGTCGAGGATGCATTCTGGTTGTCAATATAGGTACAGCAGAATCACCACATGAACTTACTATGTCTTGCTGCACAAACGACCATTTCCTCAATTCCGAAAATGTTTGTCAGTTCAAGTAGTGCTTCCGTGTCATCATCCGATGCAAAGAATGGAAAGCATTGAGTCAAGAAGCACTACGCGATCAGATCGTGTCCTTGCCTTACCCTTGGCTAGTTCTGACCAGTAGAATGATACCTGCGGACCAGATGTCGAGTCCGGTGGTTTGTGTGGAACATCTGAAGAGGACTTCGGGTGCCTGTCACATTAGGGTCATTTCATTACTTTCTGCAGGAGCTGGTAATACTCGGAAACCTCTGGTACCTCCACGCTCAGCGCGCTTGGCTCGACGTCTATCGTTGACAAAATATGCCCAAGCGACCGACGACATCTGTGTGTGCTTGATCCACGCGATATTCTGTGGGTCATAGAATGCTACGTCGCTATCACTCTGCATACAGTGGCAGGTTGTCTGTGATAGGTCCAGGTCGTCTTCCCACTTCGTAGTAAGCACAGTCTCCTATAAGATTCGACGTACTTGCGCGAGCCCAAAGTCTACCAAGACACCGTGTCTTGTGTGAGGATTCCAGCAGAAATTCCCTGGCTTGATGTCTCTGTGTATCAATCCTATACGACCTAGTGCTTCGCAAGCAAGAATCAAATCCCGCATGTACGATGCGATATCGATGAGAGGATACGCAACGAAGAAGTCTCGAAAGTCCGCATGCTGAACTAACACATCAACGATACAAGACTTTCTGCTCTAAAACCATAACACCTCACCATATGGTAAGACGATCAATATTTGGTCGGCATAGCGAATTCCGGTTATGATTGATAACAAGTGTCTACAGCCAGTGCCACGCACTGCTAGTAAGAATTCGATCTCTTTGTAGATCCTGTCGGGCGATGCTGAAGCATAAATTTGCTTGATGGCAACCATCTTGGGTTCTGAGCTTGATAATCTCGTGTTATATCTTTTCACTGGCTGATGCTCCCATACAGAATTGTCGAGTTTCCGATGATTCAAGTCCACTGCTTTAAATACTGAGGAGAACGTACCAGTACCAATGACCTTGAGAATGTGGTAATCCTTCTCGATGTCAGGAAATTTAGCATGTAATTTTTGTATAGGAATCTTCCTAATTAAATGGTTAGAAGTTGTACTTTGGACTTTTACTTCGCCCTCACGAGAATTCATCTACATCGTCTGCAAGCTGAAACTCGTTGAGTGCAGTTCTACTTTTGAATGACTTCAGCAACGAAGGCGTCCCATCATCAGTCATGGGTATCTTGAGTAGCCGAGAATTTTATCTGTGTTAGGGATGCTTATCCTATACGCACGAGATGTTCACCATCGAGATCAGAGTTCTTTTCTTCAATCGAGAGTCGAACACGACGCTTCAGACACTGGATGACTCCGCGTCGAATGGTAATGGACAAGTATGGAGTCTATCTTCCAATTTAATCAGTGGAGTTGATCACAATCCTCATGAGGTTGATCAGCATTTGCAGTCCATACGTGCAGCCCATACGTACTGGGTCGTGTAGGTGGACACCATTATAAAAAATACATGTCATGAAGATTTGGGAAGTAAGAAGAACAATGACAATGTCATACCGAGTAGGTTAATATTGACATAGAAGAATTCTCTTGCCCTAGACCCCTATCTTTATGTCATCCTTCATGAGCCAGATGAGTCAGAATCTTGCTACATGATTGAATTCACGACGCTGTAGCGGTTTGCGAATTGTCCGGTCCTAGCTCGACTATATTGCACTGACTGCTCAGATGTCCGATGGTGCCACATCGCTATCAATATAAGCTCAGTATGTATGAGGAGCTAGATGCCCTTACATAGCATGCCTTTCCTCCTGCTGGACTTGGATTTGCATCGCACTCGGAGCTAAGATGACCATATTTAGCACTGATCTAGTCAGCACTGTTTAATCTAGGCATCACAAGGATAGCTTACCATGCATAACATTTGACCGCTGGTGATGTACAGTCCTTCGCAAAGTGATTTGGACCACCTAGATCATTACTTAAAGAACCAAGCAACAACTGACGGAGCTAAGCGAACCGCATTTGTAGCACGTCTGATGCTTGCTATACACCACCGGTGTGGATCGGGTTTGAGAGCCGTGTCCCGAACCAACATCCATACCACTTGCAATATTTCCGGATTTAGCGTTTAGACAAGCTCGCGCAATGTGTCCGATTTGACCACATGAATAACATCTACCTCCTCCAATCTGTGCACCCTGCCCTCGAACGACAGGACAATCCGCCTAGTGTATCAGAGATTAGAAAGCCGATAATGCGCCCTGAGTTTACCTGTACATGCCCAATGTCCTGACAATGATAGCATTGTTGTAATTCTGATGATCGGGGGTTAGGACATGCACTGCTCTCATGCCCTGGAGTTTTGCAATTATAACACAATCGCTCGGACTGAGTACAAGCTTGCGCAAAGTGTCCAACTAATACAGTAAGACTTCGTTTCCATCAAAGCTCGCTTGCTCTCAAGCTGTTGCTCAGCAAGGCATACGGTCCACCTACTATTTCCACACTGCCAGGTCAGCTAAAGTTGCGTAGTACATTGCATATAGCTCTGACCTTGTAACATGCTCTTCTCGACATTCCGAACTAATACGCTAGAGCCGCTGTTTATCACTCTGCTGAAAATGATCCACCGCTCATTCAGGCCTCTTTGTATTACCAGCTTCATAGTGACGTCCTTCAAACAGTCATGAAGACGTGGTGTGTATCAGATTGCAAGAGTGGCTGATGCGGTATGAAATGAAGCGAGTGCCCAACTTTCCGCCGCATGGGCGCGTCTTGTGCGGTGTGTGAGTGGAACAACAACTAGACGTACAAAATAATGGTAGTATACACAGCGCTATGCCGCCTGAGACCCCATTCCTGGTGTTGAATAGGCAAGCTTCGTCATAGTAACTGTAAATGTGTGACTAGCCTCCTAGTACATTGTTCTGCAAATGCGATTATTGTTTTAGAGCTCAAGATACTCGGAGTAAATTGCGAAGAATTTTTGGATTTCTCATGATTAGCCTTGTAAGTTGAGATAGCTATGTAAAAAGGCTCTCGTTGCAATGGTCAAACTCTATAAGCGAGCTCGCGACGGATTGTTGGAATGGCAGATTCATGCTACGCCGAGCCAACCTTTGTTTTATTCACGTCAAATGCGTTCGGACTGGGATTTCTTCTAGCTCCGGTGGCAGTCTAGCCGCTCCCCAGAGCCAGTGCAAATCACGGCATGTGTAATAAGAACCCCACGCGTAGTAATGACGGCTGTGTGAGTGCAGTGCCAAGGTATATATCTGCCAAGTTGTGAAAGCCGTGAGCTGATAGTTGAGGGTGTTCTCCACATTTTCTGTTTGACAGTCGTTCGACCGAAGCAGAGCGTGTCGAAGGGCAAACGTAGCCAAAAATGGGGTTTCGTTCGGGTTAGTAGTGGTTAGCTTTGTCACTAAGATTGAAAGCGACGTGATGCTACTTCGACTACATATTGCCAACTTGACACTAACACAAACTACCAAAAGCGTTCCATCGATTCGTAAGTCCCTGCGATCGTCACAGCAGACGCGCTACCGACCGCGAAGACCGCTTCCACACTGGCGCGTGTCCTCGCGGCTTGGTCGAGCTTGCTTTGAACGAACTTGTTACCGTTGGGACTATGCTAACACTATCAAAGGAAATGCCTGGCAGAGACGACTCCGTATACCTTGCAAAGCTCGCAGAGCAGGCAGAACGTTATGAAGGTATGGTTCCCCGGGTACATGACCACGAAAGCATGCTCTGACATCATGTCAGAAATGGTCGAAAACATGAAAGCTGTGGCAAGCACGAACCAGGAGCTCAGTGTTGAGGAACGAAATTTGCTTTCCGTAGCATACAAGAATGTTATTGGGGCACGTCGTGCATCTTGGAGAATTGTCTCCTCTATTGAGCAAAAGGAGGAAACCAAGGGAAACAACGAACAGGTCACCCTGATCAAGGATTACCGTGTCAAGATCGAGAATGAGCTCGCCAAGATCTGCGAGGATATTCTGATGGTCTTGGACAAGCATTTGATTCCATCAGCACAAACTGGCGAATCCAAGGTGTTCTACCACAAGATGTATGGCATTCTGGCGCGACAGATCAGTGAAACATATATTAATGCCATATAGGAAAGGAGATTACCACAGATATCTCGCTGAGTTCGCAACTGGACCTAAGAGATCAGACTCCGCTGAGAAGTCGCTTGAAGCATACAAGAATGCCTCAGATGTCGCTGTTACTGAGCTTCCTCCAACACATCCTATTCGTCTTGGTCTTGCTCTCAATTTCTCGGTATTCTACTACGAGATCCTCAACTCGCCTGACCGTGCTTGTCATTTGGCAAAGCAGGCTTTCGATGATGCTATTGCCGAACTCGATACACTATCGTATGTGCTCCCTTTCTGCATGAGCGATAAATTAACATGCACAGCGAGGAATCCTACAAGGACTCGACACTCATTATGCAACTTCTTCGAGATAACCTGACTCTCTGGTGAACACAATACCATATTCACATGCCCCTAGCTAACAATCTCATAGGACTTCGGATATGCAAGACTCGGAAAAGGAGACAGCTGCAGCCGCTCCAGCAACTGATGCTCCAGCAGCCGAAGAGTCGACTTGAATGCTAGAGACTCTCTGCTGAGCATAGTACTAGATGCGTATAACACGGTGTCGAGAATCATAGAGTTAAATTCGGCTGATCACTCTGACAATTCACGACTCCACAGGATCTTTCGCCCCGTGCTGTGTTGTACAACCGTGTGCCATGATGCTATGAAAATGTATTGTGCATGATTGATCAGAACGTAGTATGTTATCATAAGCTGTACATGTCGAAAGAACTTTGTAAAGTGTTCGATATTATTCCCAAAAATGCATCTTCCGTGACTATATCCTTATATCTATTCCCAGCTCTGACTAAACACCTGGAGAAACTGACGAAAATAGTGCAACCACAACCCCCGTTCTGTCACCATCAAAATATGCTATTTCATGGCTAGCTTGCCTTGAGGGAGCTCCTCGAAAGAACCTGTCAAATCGTCCCGGAATTGGGGCTCCTGGATCACTCGTCATTCAGTGACCAACATAGTCTTTATACATACATCACTGGCCCTTGGTCCGAAGCTTACCTATAACAGAACACAGAGTCGAAACATGTTTGCAAGAAACGCTCTCCGACAATCTTCATCGGCTCTTCGCGGCCAAGTCAGATGCTATGCTGATCCTCCTGCAGGATCGGTGGCAGGATCTGGTGATGCCTTCAGTAAACGGGAGCGTGCAGCTGAGAACCAGTATATGCAAGAGCGAGAGAAGGAAAAGAACGAGGTAAGTCGTCCATATCTCGGTATTCAAGGGAGATCGGGAGGTTGATTCTCTATGAATAGAAACTCAAGAAGCACATTGCAGACCAACGAGCAGCACTTGATGAGCTGGAGAAGTCCATGGACAAGAAGTAGTCTCCGAAGCGGTTGTATCGAGGGAACTTTATGCTGAGCTGCACGATGATACACTTGACGAGATAATGCCATATGTTGAAATCTATGAATGACTGATCTCTGCAATGCTATAACGACCGCCATGCTGAAAACACTGTTGGAACAGGATATAATTTGACTTGAACGGAGCGTCACATCTCCATTGCGTCATCATGCACTTGTACGCCAACTTCCTTCACTCTGACGGCGGACCCAAGTAGAGCATATTGATCCAGACTAGTGCCCTTCTCAATTTCGTAGTCACTCTTGACCCACGGCACGGCGAAGGCGGATCCGTCAGTCAATCTCACGGCATCCGAGTTGCCGGATTGCGCAATGAGGAGTGTGCATGCTTGCCTAGCAATAGTCTCCCTTGGATGTTCTACAAGAACAGGGTATTCTGCAACCACACCCTTCGTTTTGCATTCCGAAATGCCTAACCGGGCGGTTCTCTGGTCAGACAAAGTTCTCAAACAGAATGGAAAGACCGATTTTGTAGACTCAATCTCTCTCAGCGTTGATTGAGCTGCCTTCAATTTCAGATTGTAGTTTACAGTGACGTCCCGTGCAAATATAGTGGGTCTGAGTGTCAGATGTTCCTTCACCTTCCCGGATCCAGTACTCATTGCGATGTCAATCAACCATGCCTCACCTTGTTCCACCACAAATTGGTCATCCTCAAAGACAGGCGTGCCCGGAATGTGTCGATGCCATTCAACAGTCTTTGGTTGATCTGCCCCGAGTGCATCCTCCTCGACACGAGCTTGACCAACTAAGTACCGCTTGATCCTGCGTACTCTTGATCCTTCCGTTACGGTGACGTGGAATGTCTGTGCACATTCTTCCACTAGTGATCTGATCTTCTCTGCATTGACAATGTTGGAAGCATTAGTCGAAGCAAGCAGTTTTACAACAGCTTCTGTAGCATAGTAGGCTGCAATGATGGCATCCGCAGGCTTGGAAACCAGTGGGCCCTGTGCATCTACAGGAGCAACGACTGTAGTATGGCAGGCCTTGGCCGTATAACCATCAATGTGAGAGCCTAGCGAGACTTTTACCACATCCCCAACTTGTAGGACATAAGCATTGTCCATAGGAGAGTAACCGGACAGGGCATTATTGACATTTACAGTTGTAGGCTCAGCAATGCCCTTCTCTACACCTGTCTTATAGACTGATCCCGTGAGATCCTGTAGCGTCTGGTCTCCAAGTATACAAAGTTCTTGTGTGCTCGATCCAGCCACACATTTTGAAAGCACGGCTTTCAAGGCACGGTTTGTAAAACGAGCCGCTGTATTATATTTTATCAACACAGAATCCGATAGAGAGTCAGGCTCAGCATAACCTTCGATCTGCATTGCAGACATGGTGAAGGACGGCTTTTATTGGGGCTGGCAAATGATGCAACAAATGAACACAGAGAGTGCCGAGCCTGTTCCTGACTCTTGGAGGCTCCTAGCTTAAGCCATACACAGGAAAGATATTTCTCATGAATTTTTTGGCATTGGAGCTCTTTGCAACTAAAAAATGGATGGAAGCACCTACCCCACCACCAATCAGTAGTGCATTCGAGATCATCCATGGCAGTTGTGGACCATTGAAGAGCCCAATAAATCAAGACTAACTGAACATCCTCTTCTGATGCATGAGCGTTATTGCGGATCTCCTGAAGTCCTCCCCTTCATACGATGAGCTGACAAAAGCTCTACAGCAATGGTTGCAAGAGCCTGCCATTGCACGCCTGTCTGTACAGGATGCTAGTGTTGCCCATGCAATAGTTAATGATATATTGCCACACTACTGGCCACTGGCGCTGGAAGATACTTCTTTAAGATGTCTCCTCTGTGAATCTCTTGCATCCTTGGCTGGCATCAATGCTCTCCTCAGTGCCCGAAATCATGTTCATGCTATTGAAACACTTCAGGAAGTGTGCAATTCGAGCTCCATTTCACCTGCTGCAGTCTACACTGCTTGGTTCATGAACACACGTCACGGAGAGACATCTAAAAAGTCTGAAGCTCAACTGCTACAGCTCTGGAGTCAGTATGCAAGTCTTTTCGCGGGCGGTAAAATCCTGAATGCTACTGCAGAGGCTGTCGCAAATCAGAAGAGTAAAGACTTGGAAACCCGGATATGGCTGTCTGCACGGCGTTCATATGTGCAATTTCTAGGGAGACAGCTCAGTGAAAGTATCAAGTGTCAGGGACAATTCAACAATGCCTCATATCTGCAACGTCAAAGTGAGTACTTCAATCGAGCACTTTCCCTTGGAGATTCATCTGCGTTTGTGGAAGCTATCTTGAACCAGATAGAATCATCCGAGTCCTGTATCGTCGTCTTTGGGTCCTTGCTCTCGCAGTGCACTTCGTCCGCAAGAGTGCGAGTCACGGCCGAACTGCTAAAGCATTATGAGCAGAAATATCTGCAAATCCGTGATGAGCGAATGTCCTCAAAAGGCTTTGCTAGCAATGCCGATCGTGTGGGAGCAGTCGCCAAGAGCTTCAGTCACCTTTTCACACCTGAGGTGCGATCGTCGTTGGAGAGTTTCCTGCTGGAACAAGACTATTTGGCAAACATATCGATCAGGAGAGCAATCGTGCTCGTTTTGCAGCAACACGATCTCACTCACGTCGTCGCCAAGCTTCTATCTCGTTGGGCAGATTCAATGTATATCAAACACACCTCAGTCGTTCTTCAAGAACATCTGACAGAGAGTCTTTTACTCCTGTGTTCATACCTTCCAATTGAGCCCCTGACAACAATAAGCAAGAGCGAAGATTTCACGAATGGGATATCTGCGCACCTGGAGTCAACCTCGGAGCGTATCCGTTTCCTCGGCATGGTTTTGGGCGAAGCTATCTCAGCTCAGGTTGTGCCAGACGAGAAGAAGCGATTAGTGTTTGGCGTGCCTGATACTCAAACAGCGGAGGCAAAGTGGTGGAAAAGTCTGATAGAGGTTCATGACGAGTTCAATGATCTTTCCTCTTTACATGCAGGTCTCGTGGAACAGCCAGAAGAGCCCATCACGACAGTTGGAGACAAGACCGGGCATGATGAAATTAAAATCAACGAGCTTATTGACGAAGATTTACACGAATCCAGCGAAGACGAAGAGTTTGCACCTATGAGAGTACCCGATTCGGATGACGAAGATTCGGATGAGGATCCGACATTGATCGATAGGGAGAAAGTACCACCTCCCGTGTACATAAGGGATCTGATAAAGTTGCTAAACAAACACGAGTCCTACAAACATGCCTCAGTCGCCCTTGCCAGCGGTGCTAGCCTGATCAGACGTAAGAGTCGTTTTGGGTCCGAGTTGGAAGACTATGCAATCAATCTTGTCCAACTCCTTGCAGGTCTTCGCGATAACTTTGACATGGACAATTTCCAGGAACTGCGATTGGAGAATCTCAAGGCCTTGGTTGTGTCTTGCCCAAAGATTGTCTGTCCATATCTGGCACAGCTCTTCTTCACTGGTGATTACTCCTTACAGCAAAAAGTCATCATTCTTGCAGCAATTGGACTCGGGTCTCAGGAACTTGCCGGGATCGCGGAATTAGCAGCAGAATTCCAGAGTCTCAATGTATCAAAAGATCTGCCGCAATCTGTTGCAGAGCATTACAAATTAATGGCAGACATGACACATGTTGTGCAAGAAGAAATACTTCGGCCGATGGCGGTGGAAGCTGCTGAATCGCTTTCCGGACCGGATGCTCTGAAGGTACATTCGACGAGAAGGAAGACCACACCGATCAAATCCCGTGCGATCGTGGCAAACAAGGCTACTCCGATCGTTGCTGAAAGCATCATGTTTCCTCTACTTGGCAACTTCCAAATATATGGTGGCAAGATGATCGATCCTGATGCTTCGACATTCTACGAAGCCAGTCTGCTGGCTTACTTCATTCGTACTCTAACGTTGGTCTATAGGACAGCGAGCGCCTCCTCTTCCTTTTCCCAGGTGACAAGAGAGTTTTGGGACTTTCTGCTGGCACTCCGGACACAGACGGATCATGCAGTTCTCGAAGCTCTATGCTTTGCCACACTCCTCATCATAGATTGCAATGACGATAGGGTGCTTGCTTCGCAATTCGCTCGACTCTTGGTAGAGACGCAAGACTGGGCTTCCATGAAGTATGAGCGTGTGAGTGAAGAGAAGATTCGGATGATTCTCGCAGGGATTCTGATCAGAATTCGTGGCATCATTGAGAGTCATCAGATGCTCATCATGGGGGACGTCATGTCTGTAGGCAATATCGGGCGTGGCAGATTAGGCATAGCTGGATTGTCATGACCACAAGTCTATTCCATCTCCCTTGTCATTAGGCACCATAGACTGTCGCTAGGACGTCTGAATTTAGCATGAGCGCAAATGTTTTCTTTGGTCATCCCATCATGTCGAGAATCGCATCTTCTTCTTGTCGTGCCCGAGTCCGCTCTTGCTCAGAGAAAGGTTGCAGGTCTCGTGACGCTTGCGTCGTCTCTCGCCGTCTCTCATCCTCCTCATACCCTCCTTTTATTTGCTGCTGCTGATGCTGCTCCTGTTCGTGGTGTGTAGGATCATGCTCTCGTTTCTTCGCATCAACCTCGACCCGTTCGTCCTCTGCGATATGATCGTCATCGCCTGACCCGGATCCTTCCAAACTCGCCAACAAGGCATCCAGTTTCCCATCGAGCACTAGACTACCCATCAGCTCTCTCTCTCTCGCTATACCAATAATCTGTTCCCCCTCCTTTGAGAGGGGGATAAGAAGGGGTTTTGGGGAATGGACACGTACGGTCGAGTCGAGATTCTAGCATGTCGGCATGTGATTCCGCGGTCTGGATCGCTTGGAGAGCCATCAGGGCTTCAGACTTCAAGGTAGGCGACATGGCTCTCTCCTTGTCCTCTTTTGTCGAAATCTTTGACGACCTGTATCTTTCCTTGCTCGTAAGCTGCAAGGGTATGCAAGTGTGAGTGGGATCAGAGTGGTTGGTGTGGCAAGGTGATGGTAGTGGCAGAAATGGCGGAGTTACCTGCTGTCTTGTCACATTCGGGTTTCGATGACGCATCTGGGATAAAATCACTTTCTTTAAACCTCGTGATATGCCATGAGCATCGATTTCTCAAACACGATTGTCAATGGTTCACTTATTTGGATTCCTTCGATACTGGAAAATAGACTCGTAAAAACTCGTGTTCGTCTAAGCTTCGTAATAGGCTGGCTACATGACACTGACAAACTTGCCTATCCTATCCTTCTGATTCTGGGCAATGCATTCAGCAATCCACGTGATATTTCTGACCTCTTGTTCCTTCAGCTTCAACCATGCGTATAGGATGGCATAGTGGAACTGTTGTAGGAAAGTCTGTTTATTCAGCTTTGCTTCCTCCTCAAAGAAGAAATCATCCAGTGTCTTGTCTCCTGCCGTGGCGGACGTGAGTTGTTCAAACATGGTGGCGTACTCGCCTACACCGGCACATGCAGCCTTGACCGACTCGATATCATCAGCTTGTGAGAGTGCATAAGTACCCTCTGGATAGAGACGGCCGAAGGAGGGATATAGTCCTCTTCGATCATCCTTGCCAAGGTCAGTGTCGAATGAATTGATGGTTACCGTGATGGCTCGTCGATCTGCCTCGAATGCAAGGATACTTGACATCAACTCTGTCGTTGGACCATTCAAGGTCGAGACGAAATGGTTAAAGTCCTCGAGATATCTCTTGTATAACGTGTTTCGGATGATTTCAATGTTGAGCTCGTCCAAATCCTGTGCATTTAGACAGCCCTTGAAGTATGGAGCAAGAGGTGTATCCACGAGAACAGATTCATACAATTCTTGAACATTTGTGGCGACACATAGGGCCGGCATCGTCTCGAATAAGCCCAATGGATGACAACGCTCAAGCAAATCGTTGAGATCTCGGTCATGAAGTGTTCCGGTGATGAGCAGGATGACATTGTCAATCATGTAGGAGTATGTGATATAGTCCAAGAACGTCGACAAGGGCTCCACTGCATTCGCTCGTAGATATTTAAATTCCGAAATCAGCTTCTCATTGGCCTTGTTGGCAATCGTGCTCGTACTCAATGGTGATGGCACATTCGCCAAGAAGTTTTGATAATCTGTGGTACTGAGCTGCATCTTGAGGTCGTCCAGGGTCTCGCATTGCGTGAGGTTCTGATATATATTGTTCGTAAGAAGGCCGGATCTGTAGCCACGCACTATTCCCTCAACATAATTGATGTCCTGCGAGAACAAGCCCTCCATCTTAGACTGCTGCACACAATCAGTCTGCACAAGATTGAACTTTGTCTATCCTGGGTCCGGTCGAGCGGATGTGTACCGACAGAATAGTCCTCAACAACACTCTCACCCTCTTACCTCTCTCCCCTACTGTAAGATAGGCCCAGCCTGGCCACATCTGAGCATGGCTGATTGCGCACATTGATATCGCATGTCTCGTGATGACGACGGCCATAGATCCCCCACGTGGGACTCGCTGCATTACCAATCCCGCGAATTCTCCACAATTGTCTCCGAGGATGTTGATAAAGCTGCCAATGTCATTCGGGATCGAGGTGCTAATCTCAATCGTCTGAAAGTCTCATTCCTTCTTCTGTCATGCCAGATACAATCACGGGAAAGAAGTTTGTCATCTTGGGTGGCTCATCTGGAATCGGATTCAGTGTAGCAAAGCTAGTGCTGGAACAAGGTGCCGGGGAGGTCATCATCGGGTCTTCGAATGAGGCTCGAGTCAATGACGCCGTCTCGAGACTGAAGTCGGCTTCGAAGACAGGCGGCAAGATCAGTGGCAAGACTCTGGACATGCGTGACATAGACAACATTCCAGCATTCTTCAAGGACATTGGCAACTTTGATCATCTGGTTTCTACTGCCGGCGGTTCACTCCCACAGAAAAAGTTTCCAGATGAGATCGATCTGAAAGATGTCATGGCAGGGTCCAGCGATCGATACTGGTCGGTCCTCAAGGCAATCCAATGCTCTTACAAGCAGATCAATCAGGGAGGCAGTATCACCTTGACATCCGGCACGACCGTCGTGCGACCTCTCCCAGGCTGGTCACCTCTATCGGGGGTTGCTGGTGAGTGAAAGCACATGAGTGAAGAGAGAGAATCCTAGGAGGACTGACTGCTGATAGGTGCAATCGAGACGGCTACGAGGAATCTTGCCCTCGATATGGCTCCCTTGAGAGTCAACTGTGTTGTACCTGGAGCCGTCGATACAGAGCTATGGGGAAGCATGCCCGAGCAGATGAGGCAAGAATATTTCCAGTCACTCGCAAACAAATTGCCTGCTGCTCACGTTGGAACCCCAGAAGAGATTGCAGAGGCCTACGTCTTCTGCTTCCGATGTACCTACCTCACGGGAGAATCAATCTTTGTCGATGGCGGTGGCCGCCTGGTCTGATGAATTGGCCCTGATAGACACCTTGGAAATGAATAAAGAGAAATCGGGTATGCTTATGATCAAGAAACACAAGCAAAGATAGTTGGCTAGCTTGAGCATGTCACTCACAATGATACATGGATGTTGTGTCAACTCAAATATGTTTGTGTAGATTGATGCTGCGAACGATTCTTTTTTTCTAAGTACATGCAGACGATCGAGTCTTTGAAAGAAAAAGTCTCTAGAGGTCGGCGTCGTCCTCATCTGGAAGAGGCATGGCTGCGGCCTGGTTCATGTCGTTCTCGTAAGCTGCCATGAGTGTCTGGTCGACCTGGACCTCGGGAGGAGCCAATGCTGGCGAGGCGACGAACTCGAGGGCACTGTTACCGACCAACTTTCGTCCAAGCCAGAGGAAGGGCTTCTCAAAGTTGTAGTTGGATTTTGCCGAAATGTCGTAATACTGCAAGTTCTTCTTTCTGTGGAATGTGATCATCTTGGCCTTGACCTTTCTATCCTTGTAATCGACCTTGTTTCCGCAAAGCACGATTGGAATGTTCTCACAAACTCGCACAAGATCCCTGTGCCAGTTCGGAACATTCTTGTAAGTGATTCGTGATGTCACATCGAACATGATGATACCGCACTGGCCCTAATCCGATGTCAGACGCTGTTGTCTAGTCGGGACACGATGTCCCGGAGAGGACTTACCTGAATGTAGTATCCATCACGGAGACCTCCGAACTTCTCCTGACCTGCAGTATCCCAAGTGTTGAAGCATATCTCGCCGTAATTCGTGTGGAACCTGATTGGATGAACCTCAACTCCCAAAGTAGCGATATATTTCTTCTCGAACTCTCCAGTAAGATGTCTCTTGACGAACGTGGTCTTTCCAGTACCACCTGCACAAATTGTCAGTATGACTTGCCACGAGGGAATATCGAGGAGCAGAGCAGAAAGACTCGTCTCGAGCTTCCTACGCGCCGCTCGATAACTCGTTGGGGAAACCCACCGTCACCGACAAGGACTAGCTTGAAAGTAGGGACTTGCTGCTGCTCAGACATTATGCTATGCTCTATGATCTGCTAGCGATGAGACTGCACCGGGCGGGGAGTCGTGATGAGTCTTGCGTGGGAGTATGTGTGGTGTGTGTGTGCGGTGTGCAGGGTGATGCAGTTTCGGATTTCTGCTATCACAAAATCGTGAGCAGGTTGTGCTGTTGCGCTGGATCGCTTGATTGCCTGTTCTGCCGGCCAACTGCTGCTTGCCTGCACGCCAGAGTCTCACTCGAGGCAGGCGAGGCGAGAATGCCCTGGAAACAACACTCCCGAGTTATACGAGATCGGGAGCTCTCAGACGAGATTGCACGTGTCATGAATTGATCACATTTCTCGGCTACAAATTGCGTTGTGCGCCTCGGCGCACGTGTATGAAGAAGGAGACGCGCCGGACGAGAGCGCGTCTTGCGAGAAAGTGCGTGATGCATCCGTCCCATTCCTCATTGTCTGCCATCTCATTTCCTGCTGCACTGCCATTTGACGACGTTCGAGTCCACTCCCCTGGCCAAGTCATCCCTCTGTACGCTGGGCGCATAGTATTTGAACTTCGAGGCATCCCCTATAGCATCGTCGTAAAGCACTCGAGCAGGCTCGAACATGTTTTATTCTGTGAGTCATCCTGCCGCGACATTTTCTGTCCTGTATCTAATGCATCTCAGGAGACGATTCTCTCCAAGAAGGGGCCGCTCGCAAGGGTATGGCTGGCGGCGCATTGGGAGAAGAAATTGACAAAGGCCAACATTGTATCGACAAATATTCAGAGTGCCGCGAAGGAGATAAGAGAGGAAAACCATGCGCCGATGGCTCTGCGACTCTCCGGTCAATTGCTGCTCGGCGTGGTCAAGATCTATTCTCGAAAGGCTCGATACCTGCTGGAAGATTGCAATGATGCATTGCTCAAGATAAAAATGGCCTTCCGTCCTGGCAATGTCGACTTGTCGGCAGCGACGGTGCGGTCGGCACAGGCGCAGGCAGCCAATCTTCTCATGCCCGATACTCTGACCGAGCTTGATCTCATGATGCCAGATCCAAATTTCAATCTTGATCTCAACTTTGACTTCGATAATCTGCCTAGCACGGCCAACATGTCGAGGAGAGAAGACATCACGCTAGATCGATCACTCGAGTTCCCGAGAGGTGGCAACACCTCCATGCTTGAAATAGAAGAGGACGAAGAGGATCCTTTGGCAGGCGGTGTGGATATCGATCTCGATCTTGGACTTGATGAAGGACCATCCATCGAGCTCGGTCGTCGTGCGGCGCCTGAGATGCTTGACGACGGTGGCATCTCCTTCCAGGACCTAGACACCACGATCGAAAAAGTGGCAGAGGAAGCTGCCGATCTCTCGGCCTTGCCAGACTTCCAAGTCCTCGAGGACTTGAACGCTCTCGACGAACCAGTGCTTCCCACAACGCCCCTTCGGGATGCCACAACTCAGGGATATGGCAACACACCTAGAATTGGAGACATGGACGTCGAAATGGAGATTGATGCCGATGGTGGACAGACACCCAGGGCTGGACGTCAGGGACCTCGCAAGAGAAAGATTGTCGAGGATGCTTCTACAGAGATACCTTCTCGCACGGTCACGGCCAACTTGCGTGACACATCGGCAATTCGCAAGAGACAGCGATTCCTAGACGCTGACCCAATTATGCTGAGCTTGAATCAGAGATCCTCGAATGGCGGATTCGTCAGGGACGTATTTGCACCGATGAGCTTGAATCCATCCATCAGATCACTCTTGGCTCCCGATTTTTTGCGCCAGATGGCACTCTTGAAATTGAAGCGGAAACGAGAAGCCTCGACAGGGCTCGAAGAGGAATTAGATGCACGCTCAAAAGAGCCTCGTAGGGAGTCTGTTCAGCGTGGCGACCAGGATGTTAATCCAAACACCGACTTTGACCAGCTTGACATCAGTCTGCCCATAATCCCTGAGGATGATTCAATGCTACCCAATCTCGAGCTTGAGAATGCCGAGGATGTGCGGGACGCTTCTTCTCTCCTGCTTGATCCACAATATGCGACCATGGATCCTCCCGAGTCTGCGCAGACTGCAACTCAACTCGAGTCTCAATCGCAAATCACCTCTGTCGACACGCGGCAGGCCATTGGGACGATCAAGGAGACCTTGATAGAGGAGAGGAGTGTCACATTTGAAAGCCTTGCACAAAACACGAGCAAGGCTTCAGCTTCTGAGCTCTTCTTCCAGGTCCTGCTCTTGGCAACGAAGGATGCGCTCCAGGTCAGCCAGACGGAGGCCTATGGTACCATCAAGATTGAGTCCCGTCCATCGCTCTTCACCCTCTCTCTCGACACTCAGACACCGGATGTTGCAGTTTGATCCAGCGGTGCCTCTCCCCTATTGCAGCAGACTTTTCAAGGGATGCCAACATCAAAATCATGTCTCAACGATAGCCAGCCAAATTGGTTTGTAGAATTAGTGTCAGTATTAGTAGTAAGATGTGTTTTTTTCTTGTAGGAATAATCTAAATAGTGTATGCTCCAGACTCTACATTATCTGCAACGATGTCCATTGCATAGGGAGAATTCTACTTGTCGTCCCCCTCGTCGAATAATTTCCTGGACTGCTGGATTTCTTTCTGCAGATTCAAGAGTTCCTCGATCCGTCCAATCTTCTTCTCATCCTGCCGGAGGACGAATTTGAAGTCGTCGACCTTGACCTTTCTCAGTCCGCCAGTGACCCGATTGGATTCCTGACACAGGACGGTGATGAAGTCGACGAGAATGTCTTCCATCACAGAGACCGAGTCTGGTGTCGGGTCCTCGTCACCAAACGCGTACATCATCAATTTCACTGCCGTCTTGTCAATTGCCGGCGCAATTTGTGCGGTGGGGGGAGGAGGGGTACATACGGTCTTTGTTGAAGAGATTGGATCGTTTCAGGGTCGGTCGGGCGCGTTTCGAACCACCTTCGGCCTTTTCTGAGACGGTGGACGACTCGGCATGTCGTTTCTGACTCATCTCTTGGCCCCAATCTTCAGTGATTTTCGTGCAGGAGGTTCTCGTCGCGGTTTTGTCACTGGCAAAGGGGGTTAATCGACCATGAGTTTCAGTCTATGGCAGATGTCTCGTCAGTTGTCATGTATGCAGTATATAGCTTGCCATTGTTGAAGGTGATTTCCGGTGAGTGGAGAACTGTCAGAAAAACGACGAGATGCGCGACCCACGTGCATCACATCACCGGGGCGCTTTGCATCTTGTCCTGCAATGCAGCTCTCATATGTCGGATCGAGTGAGGATGGAAAGAAGTGTCTGAATACCCAGTTCAAAGAGTGCAGAAGAACGATTCTCGGTTTGTCCAGCAGCTCGCAAATGTCGAGCAAGTTTGCATTTTCGAAAAGCTTGAAGGAGGTACGGCCAAATGGACGAAAGTCGACACCATTCATCTCTCCCTCTCTCTCTCCTTGGCTCGAGGAGTCTCTTGCCATTCCATTCTACGATTTGGTCATACTCATCCGTACGATGCAGTTTACCTTGTTTTTTGGATGGTGTGGTGGCCAGACGGACTGAACAGGGACAGACTATTATAGGAAGAGAGATGGATGGTGAGTTTGAATACGGAATCGAGACTGATGTATCTCTAGCTTCGCTTTCACTTCTGCCAGACGAGCGAGGCGTCCGCCGGTCTCAAGTAAGTCTCTTCCGTTTTCTCGTCAATGAAGGGACTTACGACCTCCTTCGATGACATGGACGATGGGTGACATGAAGGAGATGGTGGCTGATGAGTTTGATAGACAGTTCCTCCAGAAATCATATCCAGTCATGAAGAAACATAATCCAACGACACCTTTATTGGTCCGTGAAGCCTTTGGCGTCCCCCCCAAAATCTGGGCACGATATGGTAATGGCAATCCCCCGTCGCCGTGGCTGTTTTTGTCAAAGGAGACTTGCTGACGACGCATAGAGCTGGGCAAGGAGGAGAGTGTCGGGGTAGATGGACTTAGTGCTAGCGAGGTAGAGAAGAAGATACAAGAGTTGGCTCAAAAGGCATGAATATAAACGGTGTATTTCTCAACTTGAAATGGCCCACTATGAACACTGTCAATTTCCTTCGAAGCAGTGGACTTGACAAACGCTAGAAGGATTTGTAAAAAGAGAAGATTTGTAAAAAGCGTCATGCTACCAGACACCAAAACGACCACACACTCTTCAAGAGTGTTGAACCACAATTGCCGATTCGCAAAGATGTCATCAAAAACGACCAAATCTCGGAGTGAAAAGAATAAAAATGAGCGAGATTGAAACTCCGTGCCTCACTCACCTTGGGAACTGTTTGTTTGCACGCTAGCATCGCTGTCTGAGCGCACACACAGTCTTCGATGGGCAGACCGGATGGCCGCTTCCTTTTCCTCATACCTGGTAATCTCTCGCGCGCGTCTTTGATAGTACTCCAGACTCGGGTAGGAACCCGTGAGGGCGAACCCAAAGTCCCAGACTTCATTGTCAATCTCGAGCGGGCATCGGTCGTCCTCGACCACGTCTGGGAGGACGGCAGAGCCACTTGGCCGGCGTCGTTTGGCTGCCAACATTGGATGAGTCCTTGAACTGCCTTTATCGAATTCCTGTCGATCGTGATTGATGGAGAACTGCTTCAGCGTGTTTTCCATGGCCGCCGATTGTCGCCTCGTGGCAATCTTCTGGAGCGCATCGTCGTTACGAGGCACATGAGAGAAGTTTTGGAAGCCGGGGATGGAGTAGACGTTCAGGTTGAGCGGATCGGAACGCAGGGGGCGTCGTGGTTCACTAGAGACATACGATCGGTATCGAGGTGGGATGAGCTGTGTATCGGTAAAGGTCGAGTGATAGGATGGCGCAAGAGAGGGAGCTGCGCTCACGAGTGAAATGTTGTCTGGGTCTCGCCTCGATGGAGTGCTCGAGAAGTAATTGCTCATGCTTTCTCTCCTGCTTCTTACAATGTAAGCTCCTTGCAAGCGCAGTCCTGATGACAAGGTAGCTTCGTCACGAACGTCTTGAGGCCGTCGATGACGCTGAGTGCCTGCCGAGAAGTCAACGCCCACGAGGTCTTGGGAATTGTCAGATGCTCGGCGCTATCGTCCTTTCTTGCCCATACAGCTAGCTGGTCAGACGACTTGACTCCTACAGCATCTCGCGGCCCAAAAGGTGGAGAAGCGGCCGATTCACCTGATCCGAAGGTGGAGTCGCTATCATTCAGTCTCAGCCACAGTTGTTGGCAAATCAGCCCCAAGATAACTCCTTGCACCAGACTCTCACATCTTGGACATGTGTATATCGGCACTTGGAACAGAACGGCTTCTGCTTTCATCAGAGAACTGGAATCATGGCCACACTCTCATATGGTCTCAGCCGATAAAAGGCACGGCGAGTTGAATCATGAAAGCGAATCATCTCGATCCAGTCATCCATCACCTATTGCTGTAGCACATAGATTGGCTTCCGCTGCAGAAGAGACATCGCTATCTTATGTTCTTTCCTCACTTCTTGGCTTCCATGTAGCCAAGACCCCGAATCTCTTTGCCCTTGACATGTCCCTCAAGATTCTCACCCGCATAACTGATGAGGGGAGAAATCTCAATACCATCATTGCCATTGCTAGACCCATCGTCCACACTGAACCCACCTGAGGCCTTCACCCATTTGGCACCTTGGAGCAAGAGATCTCTGCGTGACGATTCCGCGCTATCTTCACCACTTGCATTCTTGAGTGGTGAGAATTCATCCTCACGAGCGACTTCGAGACACCCAAACTTCTTCAAGGGAATGAGTGGAAAGACGTCAAAGACAAACTGCTCCATTTTAATGCCATTTGGAGTCTCTGGTTTCTCCTGCTGACCTGTCTCAAGGTTGCAGAATGGAATCTTCTTCTTTGCAATGTGATGTGGCAATTTTGAAGCCCATGTCGGAGCATCAGCCAGGAATCTATAGGAATAGTAATGCTGCACAATGTTCGCCGTACGGTACTTCAGCAGTCCATTCGAGTCCTTTTCCTCAGTTGTGGCTTTGTCGATCTCAGAGTATTCTACTACGTCAGGCTTGCCGTTTCGCAACATGACGAGTCCGACACTCTCCTGAGGATTTCGCTTTCGAACGACTTTCGTCGCGATATCCAGATCCTTGCTCGCGGCCCATCCGAAGAAAGTTGGGTCTGCGACTTTGGCAAGACAATTGTCTACGCAATAGACTTGGATATGTTCAATCTTGCGCTGAGCCAAGTCTGACAGGACACTGCCGGTAATCAAGGCATTGTATATGCCCCCATTTCCATCCGGAGCCACTGCTACGCTGGCCTTTGTGTCGAGAATAATTTTGTTTTCATTGTCTATGCAAGGTAGAGTACCTTGGTCAAAGAACTTGACATCGTCCTTGTCCAATCCAAAGTATTCGTGCTCCACAAAGAAAGCTTCTGTTGCATTCCTCGTGGGGCCACTGGTCATGATGTACCACGGAATATTGACCTTTTTGTCTTCATCGTCTGAGGACTTTTCAGCAAGCTTGGCAACCCTCATGATCCGCTCGGCCTGTAATTGGAAGAGACTCTTGTGAGACGGGAGGCCGATATCGAAACAACCTTTCGGATCACTCGAGCCCAATCTCGTTCCCTGACCACCTGCCATGACGATTACTGCACACTTATTCTCAGACACGAGCCGTAGACCCTCTTTGTACCATTCCTCCTTTGTCTTTGGCTCGCAATCGATTAGAGAACCAGAAATATCAGATGGCAATGGAGCCAAGTCGTCCTTCTTGTTCTGGGCGACGTCTTGAGCACTCTTGACAATCTTGTTGATCTGGTCCGGGTCAATCTCCGACAATTGCACATAAAGATCGGATTGTTCTTTCGCACTCAATTGATCGTAGAAGGTGAGACACTGAGCTTGGCCCGCAGCTGCATACTTCTCACGAAGGGCCTTCAATGCCTCTTGAGACGGGGGCGGCCGAGTTGCGGGACGATCGCTCTCAAGACCCACCATCTGCTTCACCTTGTCCATGGTCTTTGACATGTCCATTGCCACCAGTAAGAACAAAAGTACCACGCCCTGCCGTAGACAGAGAGTTCGAGCCTTGACTCGCTCAAAAAAAGACTATCAAGCTGGATGTCTAGAAGTTCTAATAGCACGACAAATACACCCGCTTCCGTCATTCTACAAAAGTTCTGGAGCTCTCAATCAGGCTCCACAACACATGCTCAGGATTGAAGCGAGCACGCATCCGGCCCTCCCAGAGAGCCTTTCCGATTGAAGCACAGCTACTTGCAGTCGAGTATGTCCCGGCGAATCACGCTCGATCACTGCCCACGGGCACTTTGTATCCATGTCAGTCTTTTGTGTCCATCAGGGCTGGTCTGTAGACCACCATGTGGTGATTAAATAGTTGATGAGCTCCCATCTCGCCTGTGAAAAGAAAGGCTGGCGATATCAAGCACTGCTCCAGAGGCTCAGTGCGGGATTTCTTTTGTGCGTGGATCTGCACTCCCGTGGCTGCTCCTTCTTCGATCAGCAATTTCCTCGAGTTTCGTATCCCGTGCGTTGGAGCCAGCGCCCGCAGCAATGTGAGCAGAACGAGGCGTGGGATCAGCCGAATCTCTTCTCCATCTGGGAGGCTCCTGGCACGCGCACGACGAATGCCGTTGGCAAGGGGCTATATCTCCCACGCTATATTTATCGGAGTTGTAGCGTGCTCGTGCTTCACTTGGCATAGCGAGCACAGCTCTCTCCAGCCATGCCACTTTCACAATGAAGAGCAGACACTGCTGAATCTCCATACTCGAGGTCGCCTACATGGCCCAATCTACGCAAAGCAGGAAATCTATGGATGAATGCTCCAGAAGAATGCATGCGGGGCAAGTGCAGATGCAGATGGAGCCGTGAGTGGTTCTGCGCCATCGGCAGCTCGGTCACGATGTCCCTCGTTCATTGGTCGTACTTAATCCTTTCCCACGGCCTCTCCGCCTTGCAGCCGCCGGAGACCCAGACAAAGAGGAAACGCGCCTCAAGAGAAGCCAAGGGCAAGCAAGGGCGTTTCGGGTAGCTTACTCGTTGCCCCTCCAAGGCAAATAGCCGGGGTTTGAAATCCTCCTATATGTATAGCCCGATACAAGAGAGTTCAATCGAAGCTGGGAAGATTCCTGTTGCGGCGTGGCAACTGCTAGTCTCCACAAAGCCGATACAATTGCTCCACGAGTCACCCTGAAGGGCGACAGAAAGCACAGGGACATCGACAAGGCCATTTGACACTGGATTAGACAATTCGAGGAGGCCGCTCACTGCTTCTGCATCGCTCGAAGATGGGTACGACCTTGCAGCCTGTGATACATGTGATCGACAATCTTTCTCGAGGTATATATCCTGATACGGGGCCCCTCTTTCACTCGACTCTGCGCAACGAAGAGATATCTGAATTAGAGAGGGCAATTCAGCGACTGGTGCAACATCAGAAGCAGCTAGAGAATAGGTCAGTACCTCAGACAGTTCCGGCAAGTTCTGCGAGACCACAACAGCCTGGAAATAAGGCATGCACAGTTACGACAGACAGACCTAGCTCACTTCCATTTTCTCAGTTGACTTTCCCAGATGGGTCGACACAGATCGTCAACCATGAGGGGGATGTCCGGTTGGTGGAGGCAAATTCTTCCGGTTCGCGACAGTCTGTGATTGGCAGTGATGCTGCAGACAACATTGGCTTGCAGAGCCAAGTGACACTCTTGAAAGAACAACTATCCAATGCAGACAATGAAAGGGTACACGCAGCACAGACTCATGGGGCCATCATCTCTTCCTTGGAGATCAAGTTGGCAAAGTCCAGACAGGATAGGGAGAACTTTCTTGAGGCACTTCGAACAATTTCCCAAGTCACAAAGTCTGTGGCAAGAGGTGATTTGAGCCAGAAAATCAACATCGAGGCCAAGGGAGTCGAAATTCTTGAACTCAAGTCGTCCATCAACTCAATGGTGGACAGATTGCGTTCCTTTGCTTCAGAAGTCACAAGGGTCTCACGAGAAGTTGGAACAGAAGGTTGTCTCGGTGGCCAGGCAGAGCTTCCGGATGTCGAAGGCTGTTGGCTTGAACTGACTGCTAGCGTCAACGAGCTGGCAATGAATCTCACCACTCAGGTCCGGAGTATCGCGGAGGTCACGACAGCTGTGGCTCAGGGCGATCTATCTAGGGAAGTAGAAGTTGTGGCACAAGGCGAAGTTCTCGCACTCAAGAATACCATCAATGGCATGGTGCGCAGCCTTCGCGATTTTGCGGATCAGGTCTCTCGTGTCGCTCGTGAGGTCGGCACTGAAGGACGACTTGGAGGCCAAGCGCATATCGAAGGCGTCAGCGGCTGTTGGAGAGAGCTTTGTGACAACGTCAATACCATGGCCAGCAACCTGACGACTCAGGTACGCTCAATCGCTGAAGTCACAACGGCTGTCGCTCGAGGTGACCTCACGAAACAGGTCGAAGTTGATGCACAAGGAGAGATCAAAGAGCTGAAGATTACCATCAATTCAATGGTCTCTTCGCTCGTCAATTTCTCGTCTGAAGTGACTCGTGTCTCACGTGAGGTTGGGACAGAAGGTATCCTTGGCGGGCAAGCCCAGGTGGAAAATGCCGAGGGCACCTGGCGTGTCCTCGTTGGCAATGTCAACAAAATGGCTGCCAATTTGACGGCACAAGTGAGATCCATTGCCCATGTGACCACTGCCGTTGCTATGGGTGATCTGAGTACAAAGATCGAGGTTTCAGCTCAAGGTTCGTTCCATATAAATAGCACTTGTTCCATGCTAATTTTCCAGGCGAAATTTTGGAATTGAAGAATACCATCAATGAAATGTGAGCATGATGTCCTATCATGGCGTGTCGCGTACTGACTGGAGCAGGGTGGACAGGTTGAGAGACTTCAGTACAGAGGTGACTCGAGTCGCTCGAGAGGTCGGCAGTGAAGGAAGACTCGGAGGCCAAGCCAAGATTGAGGATGTCAACGGAGTCTGGTCCGAATTGACTCAGAATGTCAACGAAATGGCTTCCAATTTGACTTCCCAAGTCAGATCAATTGCGCTAGGTGAGTCATCCGGAATGAGTTTGTATGTTTTGAGTCTGACCAAAAGTCACCACTGCAGTCGCCAGAGGTGATCTGACAAAAAAGATCGATGTTGAGGCGAGTGGTGAAATTCTCGAACTGAAGATTACCATCAACAAGATGTATGTCATTGCAGCTTGGCTAGTACATGGACTAACGCTTCAGGGTTGATCAATTGTCGTCTTTTGCATCAGAGGTGACCTGTCTTGCGCGAGAGGTCGGCACGGAAGGCATCTTGGGAGGTCAGGCTCAAGTTCCTTCTCTGGAAGGAGACTGGCTTTCGCTCTTGGTACATGTCAATACTATGGCCGTATGTGCACTCTACACAGTGAAGCATGGTGACTGATGAATTCAGGCCAATTTGACCAGCCAAGTCAGGGCATTTGACAACATTACTGCTAGTGCCATGGATGGAGACTTTACTCGCTTCATCACTGTCGAGGCATCCGGCGAAATGGACAGGCTGAAGACGACCATCAACCAGATGGTGTACAATCTTCGAGAATCGATCCAGAAGAACACACAGGCTCGAGAAGCAGCCGAGATCGCGAACAAAGCCAAGACTGAATTCCTCGCAAACGTATGTCATTCTTGAAAAGACCCCATCTGGCGGCTAATCTCGCTTAGATGTCTCACGAAATTCGTACTCCGATGAATGGAATCATTGGCATGACTGCATTGACGCTCGACACCCAGCTCACAAGAGCGCAGCGCGAAAACCTCATGATTGTACAAAATCTTGCAAGTAATCTACTGACAATCATCGATGATATCGTAAGGCAATCACATGATGCATTCTCGAGCAAGACTAATATTGTTTAGCTTGACATCTCCAAGATTGAGGCCATGCGGATGACAGTCGAGGAGATCCCCTTCTCCCTACGATCGAATATCTTTGGAGTGTTGAAGACTCTCGTTGTGAAATGCTCCGAGAAGAATCTTGACCTGTTATATGAAGTTGACAATGATATACCAGATCAGATCATCGGTGATCCATTGCGACTCAGACAAGTCATCATGAACCTGATTGGCAATGCTGTCAAATTCACGAACCAGGGATCCATCAGTCTCGGAATCAAATTGATAGGTGAGACAGACGAGGAGGTCATCATGGAGTTCAAGGTTCGCGATACAGGTATCGGAGTGGCCAAGGATAAACTTGAAGTCATCTTCGAAACATTCTCACAAGCAGACGGTTCTACGGTGAGTATCATGCACACTCTCGTGAACTGAACTAACATGACCAGACGAGGAAGTTTGGTGGCACTGGTCTCGGTCTGTCAATCTCCAGGAAATTGGTGAATCTGATGGGTGGAGAATTACACGTCGAGTCGGAGTACGGCCACGGCAGTAGCTTCATCTTCAACATACGCTGCAAGAGGGACGTATCAAATGATACACTCAGGTCAAAGATGTCGGCCTACCATGGACAAGACATTCTCTACATCGATACGGTCGATCGTGACGTAAGCGTTGTCGAGGTCCTGAATTCGCTGTCCCTGAAGCCTCATGTCTTCCATACCTTGGAAGAAGCCTTCCACCAGAAGAAGAATTTGCCTCCACTGGCTACTGCCGTGGTAGACAGCTTGGAGACCGCGAGGCTCGTCCGGACCATCTCCTCTCTAAAGTTCACCCCACTCGTACTTCTGGCCCGATTCGTTCCTCGGTTGAACATCCGGGACTGCCTAGATCTTGGCATAACTTCTTATGCCAACACTCCAATCACAGCTCCGAGTCTGATCAACGCCCTGCTTCCTGCACTAGAATCTCGAGCAGCGCCCCCAACGAATGAACATTCTTTACGTTTCAAGATTCTCTTGGCAGAGGACAATGCAATCAACCAGCGTCTTGCCGTCAAGATTCTCGAAAAGTTCAAGCACTTTGTCGATGTGGTCGACAATGGTCTACAGGCAGTGGAAGCGGTGAAAGTGAAACATTACGATGTCGTGCTCATGGACCTCCAGATGCCGGTCATGGGAGGATTGGAAGCTACAGGCAAGATTCGCGACTGGGAAAAGGAGACTGGTGGTCGTCGATTGCCCATCATCGCATTGACTGCTCATGCCATGCTGGGAGATCGAGAGAAGTGCATCTCGGCAGGCATGGACGATCACGCGACGAAACCACTGAGGATGAACCTCTTGCTACAGGCTATCAACAAGTGCGCCACACTAGGCAGTCTTGTGACCTCGATGAATGTGAAATCCGACGATGCCCTCTCGCTCGGATCCGCACATCTCGACGAAGAACAGATTCGAGCTGTGACGGAGAGTCGGGAATCTGCTGCTGCCGCCGCCGCTGCCGCTGCTCTTGCTGCACAACAGCACGGCACACCGAATCACCAAAACGGGCATGCGAGGACACCGAGCACCCCGTCGTCCTCCCTAGGAGGGCTCGTTGGCTCTACGACAAAATCTGGCATTCAGACTGGAGAAGAGCCCAGAGGACCGCTCATCAGGTTTCATTCCACTTGAGAGCAGGTAGTTGACCTCCCTTTCCTGTCACGAGGGGTCCTGTGGCAATTCGGTCATGGAAAGAATGAATTGACTCGACATCCCGTGAGTTCTTTTGTTGCGAGTTCTTTTTTTGGCTCGAGGTTCTTTGAATGTGACTGTGAGATGACAAAGAAGGAATTTAGGCGCAGGCTATCGGTTGATGATTATATATACGGTCTTGTAGATATTGTATAAAGGTCGAAAGACATGGTCAATCTTCATTCGCGCACATTGAGAAATGTAAAAACATGATGCAAGGCTTTAGCAGTCTGCAGTCTCGACTAAAGTTCCTGCCGTAGAACAAAGAAGGTCTGTAGATGTACACGTCAGATGGCAAGCAGAGTGGAGATTTTGAGGTCGTATGGTTGATAATGACACCTGTGCGTTTTCTATTGTATTTGTCCCTATAATATACAGTCTACGCAATGGAATTTAAAAGAAAAGAAGAAGAACCCGAAAGATGTGTGCAGCAAAGACTTGTCTCTGGGAACTAGAGTGTAGAGAGCAGTTCCGATAGATAGGACTGTGCGTTGAGGAGGAACGGGTTGAGGATGTGAAAGCCGAGGGTCCAGGCGAGGGGCACGACGGCGATGAAGGCGTCGATGCGGTAGAGTGGAGACAGGGCGAATCTCAAGACGACCATGGCGGCTGCCAGCACGAAGCAGAAGATGAAGATTGCCCGATACTTTCGCCAGATGAGGGGGCCTTCTTGCACGAGTGTCCGGTTGACGACTGTCTTGGCGGTCGACCCCCACGAGAGTTTGATGCCAATGAGGTGGAAGAAGAGCGCCCGACTGATGTGCATCGACACGCCCTGGAAGAAGATGATGGGGAGCCAAAAGTTCTTCAGGGAGGTCGTGATGCCCTGCCACAATCTGACTTCTCCGAGACGGTAGATGGCGAATGGCAGGACGATGAGATCGTGCAGGCCAAAGATGACACAGACGGCAACCAGGATGCCGAATTGATCGACATAGGCTTTGTCGACCGCACCGGCGAACCATCCGTAGATGAGGTAGTTGACGATACAGTAGATCCAAGTCAGACCGATGATCCAATAAGTCCACATGTAGAAGAGGGAGGAACACTTGGCGGCCAGGGGGACCCGCTTACTGCGCAAGAAGAGGGCGATGGTGGACGTGAATGGGCCCTTCTTGAACCAGAGTTTGAAGGGATTGAACATGAGCTCAGAACAGCCCCAGGCATATTTCGTCCATCTCGAAATCTCATCGTAGACCGTGATGGAGACTCCCTCGAACCACTCCTTGTCATCGTAGACTGCCAGTCTTGTGGCATACCCAGCCGTCTGTAATCGGAGGGCCAATTCGAAATCTTCCGAGACGTGTTCCTCCGACCAGTACCTCGTATCATTGTCACCTTCAGATGGACTGACTTCTGCCACGGCATTCCACCGCAAGAAGGCGTTGTGGCCAAGGAAGGGGCAGAGATCTCCTCCGGCGACGTTGTATCGAATGCCAAAGAAGACCATTCGAAGGAAATGTCCCATTCCCAGTTCGAAGAAGTCTCCAGAGACGATCAGTGGCTGAGCTGTATGTTGAATGATTCCCAGATCCGGGGAGTCTCGGAATTCGATGACTGCTTCCAACAGACAATCAACAGGGACTCGAGTGTCACTGTCGATGATGAGAACAATGCTTCCCATAGACAGGTCTCCTCCACACCAATCGACATGATTCCGACGAGCTAAGACAGTCTCTCTGGCAGTTTCGTACTCTTCCAAGATGCCATCTGCTGTCTTGATGCTCTGGTATTCAGCTTCGATCTCGTTTGCAAGATTTGCTCCGTGGTTAAGATTGGAAGCCTTCTTGAACAGACCCCGACGCTCATAACCATCGGTTCCATGTGGTCGACGTGCCGACCACGAGACGCTATTGACCATGTAGTACTCGGCTCGAACCTGTTGTTCTTCTTCAGATCGTAATTGTGCTCCATCGTCCGAGATGAAGATATTGGCAGTACCTCCCTGTGCTTCATAGGTTGCCACGGCTGCACGACAAGATTGCACGGTCGGGTCGACGACCTCCCAGAGATCTTCCTTGTATACGGGACAGTGGATCGTCACATGTGGGAGATCCTTACGAGCAATCGTCGTCTTCGGACGATTGTACGAGTAAAACTTTGAGTTTGAGTGCAGTTGCGTGATGGGTCCGAGCACTTGCAGGATTCCAGCTGCAATCATACTGAGGAAAAAGGCCGTGAGGATGCATACAAAGGGGATGTACAGAACGTAAGCAGCGTGGATGTAGGACTGACTCTCCATGATTTCAACCACCACGGATTTCAGCACAGTTCCGACCAATAATCCCATGATGACAAACGTCAGAGCAGTCGTGACTGGCCACATCAGCTGAGTACTGCGCTCTTCGTCTTCTATCGCCTTTTCCGGGTCGGCATCATCAGATCGCAGTTGTGGATAGTTTTGCAGAGAGGTCTTCTCCGTGCCAAAGACTGAATAGTCTGCCAACTTTTTCTTTTCCGAGTAGACGAGCGTGGAGATGTGTTTGTCCCATTTGCCGGCATACTCGACGAGCTTCGAAGCGTCGTCATTCCAGATGATGGCGCCCTCCAGCTCTTTTACGAAGCATATTCCAGATGTCTGCATCACATCATATCCAGGGAAAGGCAGCAAGTTGTCAAGGAGTTTTGTTATCTCGCCTCCGATGACAATCGATGTCGCCGTAGGTGGACTGCTGTCGAGAAGGACTCTCGTAGCATCTGTGCACATGACCAAACAACCATCACAGTTGAGTCCCTGTGCAATGAGTTCCAGTGCTGTCTGCTCTTCTCCCAGGGGTCGTGAGACGTATTTGTTGACGGATGACTTGACAGTCATGAGCTGAATGTTGTGCTCCTCCTCATCAATGTCGAACCAGTCGTTGCCCTCTGCGATTTCGAAGAGATGTTCCAGCATCAGATCGGCCTCATCAATCTCCTGGATCCAGGCATCCGAACCGACAGCAGGCACCAAAGGGTCCGTCTCGTCCAGACCCAGCGCGATCGAATGTTGACGAGCCACGGACATCTGACGCTCAGCAAGCGCTGATTTAGGATCTGCTGCGACATATGACTGTGCAGCCTTCTTGAAGAAGTTCTTCACACCCATGATCGAAGCTGGACCAGATCCAAAGGATGACCTTCTGTAAGCAGCTTTTGAACAGAGGCTCTACAAGTGTACCTGACTAAGGGCAAAGGAAGAAGATGCGGTCAATTTTAGTCAGAAGCTGACTTGCTGCACTTTCGATCCTCCATCAAGTTAACGTGTTCCGTATTGTCCTGTTGCTGGGTGGAGTCTCGTCTTGCCGCAGAACGTCTCAAAGATTGTCTCGGCTGTCCCTTTGCCCGCCTAGCGCCCGCATCAGGTCTTAAATTTTGGACAGATTGCCATGCCGTTCATGCGAGCCGCGCGGTGGAAGATGGCTTGCGCTTCGGGTGAAAGATGGCTTACATTTCGGATGATTAACGCTGTGCCTCGTCGTGACAGGATGATCTCGAAAGTACAGCACATCTGTTTCGAGACACATGGCTGGTGTACTAGGCCATCACGGAGTATCTGTGAGCATGCAACCAGATGGTGAGACATTCTGGAGACATCCCACCGAGTTGTTCCAAGACACACATTTCAGATTGTAACTACAACAACAACAACAACTCTCTAAAGAATAGCAAAGATATTTGCTCGTCGACCCTGGGGAAGAAGGTGTTAGCGCGCTTAGATATCAAGTCTCCGATCATCTGACATCAGATCACGGAGAATTTAAGGAATCTTTTTTTATCTTCCGGCAGCTAGACGGGCCGTTGTAGTTGCCATCAGGTGTGCTTCGTGCTTTCGCACAGTGCTGAGCGCCACAGGGCATCGTCCTATCTTTGTGGAAGAGGCGCCTTCAGGACTGGGAGGCTTTCTCTGTGGCTTCGCCACCACTATCGCCACGGCGTCTGCCATGTCTCGCTTCGTCTGTCTCATCTGCTCACCTCAGCCGATCTTTTTGACGACCCTGTAACGAAGCCATCTCCCAGCAGGAAATCAGGTGACGGCAGAACCCAGCGAGATCCCAAGCAAGTCATCATTCTTTGAGAAAAGGGATCTTGAACTTCTTCACCTCATCTCGTACAATACTCCATACGGGCTCCTTGTCAAAGACCTTCAGGGCTCGCCATGTTCAAGCTTGGAGGTGACGACAGTAGCGCATCCAACACAGCTTCGAGTGGTGGATCCTCTCTCCATGCTTCCTCCACGCCTGTCCGCACCATGAAGTATCTCAGACCGTTCCAGTCTCGTCGGATCAAGTTAGAGGACCGCTTCAACTGGGCAGCGCAACCCAAGACGAGAATAGAGAAGTTTGCAAGGCGCATACCGTTGATTGCTTCTGCGATCGGTATCCTCATGGTGGTTGCTGGTATATATTGGGGATACTCCGAGGTGCCCACATACACATACTCTCAAGTCATCTGGTTCGAAGACTTTTCCTCAGACAATTACGACATGCTCAAGGATTTCAACCGAGATGTCTCATTCTCTGCCTTTGGTGCCAATTCTCTCGATTGGAACACAGACAGTGACAACAACACATTCGTCAAGAACAAACAACTCTACATCCGTCCGACTTTGACCGACCCGGCCTACAATGTCGAAGGAGTGTCAGTCAATTTGACTGAACTTGGGACGTGTACCGTCCCTTATGTCAAGCAAGATTGCTATGCAGAGCGGAATTCCACCTCTGGGGCATTCATCAATGCCGTTCAGTCCGGTAGATTGACCACAAAGAAAAAGCACAGCATGAAATACGGGCGAGTTGAAATCGTCGCCAGGCTGCCCCTAGGAGACTGGTTGTGGCCTGCCATTTGGATGTTGCCGGAGTCTACTGACAAGTATGGCATCTGGCCAGCTTCAGGAGAGATCGATGTGCTCGAATCCCGTGGCAACAAGCCTGGTTATCCTGGTGGAGGCTTCGATACGATCCAAGCGTCCCTCCATATGGCCCCAGTCGGCTTCAATGCAGAGGCTCATGGAGGTCTGGTCCATGGCCAACTCTCCAATCCAGAGGTCCCAATCCCATTTTCCTCCTTGCCGCATGAGTTCCACACGTACGGCATGGACTGGACTCCACAATACATCAACATCTGGGTCGATGATCCCATCTACTCGCTCGTCACCTGGCGGTTCAAGCTGGATCCATTCGACAACTTTGGTCTGCCTGCCGAATCAGATGGCCGGCCCCTCGCCTCACCTTGGACCGTCTCGAACCACAAGTCTGCGCCATTCGACGAAGAATTCTATCTTATTCTCAATTGCGCAGTCGGAGGTGTTCCAGGATACTTCAGTTCGGAAGGTGCCCCCTGGTCCACGACGGCTGATTACTGGACGGCTCAAAAGCAGGTCTGGGAAGCCAGGGATGTCATGGCCCAGACCTGGCATACACCCTTCCAGCCACTCATCATCGATAGCATCAAGATGTCCGCTCTCGATGACGTCGAAAAGTGGCAAAAGAAGAGTTTGTATCAATAAGCGTCCAAAATTCTGGTCACGTAGCATGGAAGGGACCATGCAGTACATAGTTTCGTTGGGTTGTAGAAGGCGCAAATGTCGAACACTTAGACTTCATAGAGTGAATCCAATGGTAAGTTTACTTTCTTACACTCATCTGTGGCGTTCCTCACCTCTGAGAGTGATCACCATGTTGTGCCAAGATCCATCATATGCCAGTGAAGATGTAGCAAAGAGCAGTTAAGGCAAGGTGGATAGGAAATCGATGCAATTCTACGCAACGCTATTTATACAGTATAAGAAAGCCTAAAGTTGCACGTACTGCCCATATGTATTACGATCCCCAAGAGAATGTGCTTGAGCACCAATTTGCATGAGTCTCATCCTGATGGCAGCAGTCCTTGCAGTGAACCATCGTGCTCCCATTCTAATCGTATTCTTGACATCCCCTTGCCACTCAGAGGCGTAGGAATTTGGATTCAGGATGAACGGCATGATGGCGTGGAAGACCATACTGAAGACTAGTGGTCCGTTGGCGGTCAGTCCATGGATCGTGTACTTTGAACTCGCTCCGAAGGCCAGATAGATCTGTAGTGCCGCGAGCACAACTAGGACCAGGTACATGTACTTGAAGCGCGACCAAATGACGGGTAATTCGGATCTGAATGTTCCAGATTCGAGTGATTTCGCAGTCGCACCCCATTCCATCTTAAGTCCAAATAGATGAGCAATCAATGCGTAAGAGAGATGGATCGAAATTCCTCCCAGGAAGACAATTAGCAGTAAAGACCATTTGAAATTGTCGTAGAGCAGTTCAAACAATTTGCCCTCCCGAGCACGATATCGTACAATAGCATTGGTCAGAGGTCCGAGCAAGTTGAATACAAGAATGACTGAAATGAAGACTCCGAAACCTTCATTGTAGAAACCCCATCCGTCCTTCAGTTTCCATCGACCCCAACCTGTGGCAAACAGATTGACCACGAGGAGCGGCCAGATAGCCATGGCATAGTACGTGCCAATATAGAAAATCATGGTAATCTTGGAGTAGGAGTTCAGATCCGACTTCAGAAAAGTTCGGAAGATCTTAGTGAAAGGACCTTTCGTGAACCATTGTCTGAGGGGGTTGAACACGAGTTCTGAACAGCCATAGGCATATTTAGACCATCTGTTCAGCTCGTCATAACATGTGAGAGAAACTCCTTCCTCGAATCCTTTCTTCGAGTAAGTCGCATAACGGGAAATATATCCAAGACCTTGCAATTTCAGACTCATTTCAAAGTCCTCTGAGACGTGTGCTTCAGACCACCATTTTTGACGACCATCAGTCGGATCCGTATATACGACTTCCTGCAGAGCCGACCATCTCAAGAAAGCGTTATGTCCGACAAACGCAGCAGTATCGCCAGCAGCCGTAGCATATTGCAAGGAAAAGTAGATACATCGCGTGAAGTATGCGATGGCATTCTCCCAAAAGTCCCAGGAGACCTGCATGACACCAGAGTCGTGTTGTAAGATGGCAACCTGAGGTGCATGATGAAACTCGGACACTGCATCTAAGAAACAGTCTGCAGGTACTCGGGTATCAGAATCGATGATCAAGATGAGATGACCCATTCGGATATTGCCGGCAGCCCAAGCTTCGTGCCCACTTGTGGCTTTATACGTGCTAAGGACATCTTCGAGTGCAGCTTCATAGGTCTCTCTTTCATCGTCATCCGTCCAGTCGGGATGACGCTCAACCAGCTCGAGCTTCTCTTCCACGCGCAGCGAAATATTCATCGCAAAGTTCATGTTGGAGGCCTTCTTGAATCTACCGGCACGGATGAAACCGTTGTTTCCGTGTCCAGGGCGGGCGACCCAACCAATATCATTTTGTGCATAATAGGCTTTTCGCACACGTCTCTCTTCCTCGGAGATGAGTTGCATACCATCATCATTGACGAAGAACGATGCTGTACCTCCTTGCTTTTCGTACGTGGAAATAGCAATCTTGACCGAGTTGACGGTCGGAATGATGACTTCCTTCAGATCCTCCTTGTAGACTGGACACTGTATGGTCACATGCGGGAGATTCTCAGTGATTCGTACTGGCGGTTTGCACGAGTAATGCCGCGAATTTTGAAACATGTGGCCTATGGGGCCGAAGATGTTGAGAACGGAAACGACCAACATGAGAAGGAAGAATCCAGTGAGGACGAACTGGATAGGGGCGTACAAGAGGAAGATGAATCGATAATAGGTCTTTGTCTGAATCGAGACTCTTGTAATCTCCTTGACTCCAAGCATCACGACGAAGAAGTTGATGATGATGGCAGCGCCGACCATGAAAGGCAGGATAAGTTGCACTGGACGATCTCCGTCAGGATTTTGTTCCTCCGTGTCACTTTGAGTTTCGTAGATGGTAGTCTTCCAGGCCGCCTTCTCCTTCGGATGTGAGTTCCACATTCTCGCAATCAAGTGTTCCTCGATCTCAGTTGCAAATGGAATGACATCCTTAGCATTGTCTGCCCAGACGAGCAGGTAGTTGCGCTTTCGAACAAAGCATGCATATTGATGTCTCTTGACATATCTCAGCGAGCCAAGTTCGTCGATGATCTGAACATGAAGATTATCAGCCAACTTGACATCATCGACATGAGCAGGAATGTTTTTCAGAAATTCTTCTACCACGGAAGATCTGACTGTAATCACAATTTCCGGTTGTAAGATCTTGGCAACATCATGATACAATGACCCATCTTCCACCTGATCAGGAAAGACGGCATAGTCGAGATGCGAGCGAACTGCGACAAGAGAACTCTTATTGTCCCAATTCTCAAACCATTCATTTTCGTCGCAAGCATTGTAAACAAAGCTGAGCATCTGCTGGGTTTTCGATGACCATTCTGGGGAGAACAACTCTGTAAGACGAGTATCGACCTTTTCCTTTACGATAGCCTCTTTTTCGTCATCCGTATACGTGATTGTCGCTTCTAGCGGTATGGCAGGAACTGGATCTGCAGATGTCTGCGATTTTTTCGAGAAAAGGCCCATATGTGACAGCAGGCTTGTGCTGTATCAGCACCGTCCTTAGCTTTTGATGCCTATAGCACCTGATAGGGCAGGCACTGAGAGTCTCAGGATTGAGATTGAGAGATTAAAGACTCCTCTGCTTCAATCGTAGATGCAGAAGAGCGAAGGAGAGTCGAAGGAAGATGAGCAGGACATCCCATCTGAACTACGGAAAGCTCTTGTCTCGCGCATTCAGTCTCTGGCTTGACACTTTGCCGCTTGGCGGCGGCGAGATTGTCTGAGCCGTTCCCTCTGCCGTCGGGCCTTAAAAGTGAGATCAGCAGGGATCATTCGACGATTCTGTCGTCCGCCCGTCGAGCTCGAGCCAGAAACCTTTCTCAAGACATTTGAGGCAGCCACAACACGTTAAAAAACCCTCCGAACGCCAAAAGCATGGCTGAAAGCCCTTCAGCCTGTTTCGGCCAAACGCCCATATATCCACAAAAGCCCTGAACAGAATGCCGCACAGCCAGCGGCTCGAAGCGCCCAGGATTTGATTCAGGTCGCGATCGCAGGCCGTGGACCTGTGCCTGAACCTGCTACAAGCCTAGCTGCACTTCGCAACAACTCAGAGAGTCAGAATAGATTATGTTTCAGACAGGATTACACTAACAAGTCCTCGAAGTCTCTACACATACTCACACAGACCAAGTTGCGCTGATCAGCGGACTTAGCAGGAGGATACTCGTGTATACACTTCTTCTTCACAATCCTAGATCTGCGACAGGCCTACATCATCAACCTCGAAAGGTCATTGTACTGCAATGTCATTTGCGGACGAACCCGCGCATGTTTCGCTGATAGATGTGCCAGAGCATACGAATTCGTACGATAAATACGCTGAAGATGAGAGGCCCCGCCGAAGGTCAGAGAGAAACCCATTTCAGAAAACCACAAGGGAGAAGGCCAAGTCTAGTCTCAGAGTACGAAATAACACCGACTGGGGTGTGGTCACAGAGAAATTCTGGCTTGATACGCCAAAGACGAAATCCGAGAAATGGGCATCCAGAATCATATATATAGGCATGGGCCTTGGCGCAGTTTGTGCCATAGCTTTCGTGGTTTGGGGATATTTCGAAGCTCAACTACCAGCGACATGCAAACTCATGGATGACGATTTTCGGTACGAGACTATCGATCAGAATGCTTGGAGACACGAGATATCAACTGGCGGATCCAATGCCGGAAGTTTCGAATGGCTGACGGACTCGACTGAGAATTCATTCGTCAAGAACGGACAATTACACATCCGCCCTACATTGGTCGACGCATATCCGGAAGGCACAGCCTTCAATTTTACTGCTGATGGTACCTGTACTGATCCTTATTTCTGGTGCAGCATGAAACAGAACAGTACCGCAGGCACTACGATCAATCCTGTCAAATCGGCAAAGCTATCCACCAAAGTTTCGATGCAATTCGGCGAGGCTCAAATCAAGGTCAAATTTCCGAAAGGAGACTGGATCTGGTCACAGATTGTGTTGAACCCAGTGGATAACTTCTATGGCTCATATCCAGCGAATGGACAGATCGTCGTGGCGCAGACGCGAGGCAATGATTACAAGTACTCGCAAGGAGGAAACAACAATCTTGACTCTTTCCTTTCCTTCGGTCCTGACGGATTCGTGGGCTTAGGAACTACCTTGGGAGCAAACAAGAAGTTGAAATTCACTGACTTTACACAAGGATTCCACACCATAGGTATTCAATGGACCCCGACTCATATTCGGACATGGCTCGATGATCCTACCAATACCGTATTGCTTTCTCAGTGGAACAAGTTTGGCGGCTTTTGGGACAAGGGAAACTTCCTCAAGAAGTATGAAGGATGGACGGGTGTGTTCAATCCATGGGCTCCAGCTCTTCCGAGCCTTGCAGCACCTTTCGACAGAGGATTCTATCTGACTTTACATGTCGGTGTTGGCGGCATGAACGGTATCTTTACGGACGGCCAGCCGTGGCAAGTAAAGCAGGAACGAGACTATGCTCTCACTCAGTTCAGATCTGCCAATCAGACGTGGTATCCACAGTGGCCAACGACTGACGAGCGAGATCTGATCGTCGACTCCGTCAGCATGAAGCGACAGTGTAAAGTATAAGGGCACCATTTCTAGACCTGTCTGCCGGCCCTTGGCCCCTGACGCCCTTTCGCAAATATATAGTCATGTAGAAAGTAGAAGACAGTACGCACTCTCGATAGCGATCTATCTTTTACTCTTCCTCACCTAGCATCAAGATGCGAGAGCTGTATGACGGAAGTGTTCTTCGAGGAGCAGCCGACGCGGGTCACGTGCTCGGCCTTTCCTGTGTATTGACAAGCGCAAGTCAGACGCAACTTGTTGTATCAATGGTCCAATGCTAGAATGTTGCATCACGAAAGCACATTCCCGGGGAGTTCCAATTGATCTTCATTCTCTATATGATTGAATCCTTCTGGCAACAGCCTAATAATCAAAAGGCTCATCTATAAACGCCAGAGGGAACACTATTGCACATTTCCCTATCACAAAGGATCCTCCTCCGATTGATCGGATCTAATATGTCTTACAAGTCTTGTACATCTTGACGCTGTCGACAATCATATCGGGTTGCGTCCATGTTGGATACCACTGAGCCTGCGAGTTGTGGAACTGTTTCATTGCGGCATCTCGACCTACACCGTTACTCCAAGGCTTTCCACCCACTCGATCAGGAAAGTAACCATTGGTTCCACCAATTGCAACATTCAGGATGAGATAGAAATCTTGGTCGAATGGTGTGGATTTGGTGCCTCCAAACCAGGGATTGACGAGGTTCGACGCAAAATTGCCAAGATCCCAGTACCCTTTCGACGGGAACTTGAAGTACACGATTTGCGTGAGCTGTTGATCCACATATGTTCTGATACCATTCGGTGTCCATTCCATGCCAAAGGTGTGGAAGGAAGAAGTCAAGTCGTTGATGGAACTTGGATAATGGTATCCGTTCGTGGTATACGGGTACGCATCCGCCCATGACTCGGGGCCCCAATGGAGTGTAGATGTAATCGCATCGTTTCCAGCTGGCAGATGAGGCAAATTCTTCGCAGTCTTTGCATTGGGGTCACCGCCTGCTACAGTGTAGTAGGTCCTGTCATTCCCACGACCCTCGACGATATCAATCTCGCCAGAGGCCGGCCAAACACCATATTTCGATTCGACTGGCATCATCCAGATAGCCGGCCACAGCCAATCACCGACGGGTAGTTTTGCAGTGACTTCAACCTTTCCGTACCGAATCGACTTTGAGATTCTAGTCGTCAATCTGGCGGATTGTACTGGAGGAATGTATGTGCCAGAAGTCGTGTTATAAGTTGCAGCACATTCCGAATCGAGCTTTGATGTACAGATGCCCATTGTGGTGAGGTTGAGTGTCTCACCATCGCTGCCATTGATCCAGGTCAAGGAAGGATGAATGTGGAGCTGACTGTCCTTGACGAAGGAATTGTTATCATATGGCGTCGTCCATTCGAATTCTTCCGTACCGAATCCATTGACCTGAACCTCTCTCTGCCAGAGCTTCTCGTCCAAGCCATTCGAGAAGTCGTCTTCCCAGTAAGGACAAAAATCCACTGTATCGTAACTAGACCAACCAGTGTAACCGTAAATGCCAACAATAATGAGCCCCAACGCCAGACCGACGAGTGGGATTGCTGTGATAACCTTTGAAGTGACAGTCTTCTTTTGACTGATCCAAGGCTTCTCGGCTTCGCCTTTTTGTATCCGTCTCGACACAAAAGGTCGAGTATATGCAGAGGTGTTCAGAACGAAAGATCCAGTCTTCACAGAGCTCCCGCGATAGTGGCCTGGCCGACTGGTTCCAGAGACTCCAGAAGTCTGAGAGAAGAATCCGGAATTCGTTCGTGAGAGAGCCGGAGACATAGGTCGCGACATGATGTACGGACTGCTCTGTTGTGGAGGGGTGTTCGGAGCGCTCTCTTCCTCTGGATTCGGAGACATAGGCGCTTGAGTATATCCTTGCGAAGACATCTTCGCAGTTACCTCAGGGTCTGTAGCCTGTGATAACCTTGACTGGATGGGCTCTCAACAGAGGGAGGTAAGCCTTAACGAAAAGATTGCAAGGGTATCCACTGTTCTTGACACTTTCAGACTGTGCGCATGCAACCTCCCGAGGATAGTCTTAAAACTCCGCGAGCCCGCTCCATCAGGTCTCGCTTTTAGCTTTTGAGTCAAGGTGGCGTACATCGTTTTGCGTCCGGAACCTGATGGCGCGCTCGCCAGCCATGGCTTGTGATATGGTGCCGCGAAGTGCAAGCCACCTGTCACAGCATATACCTCCGGACTGTCACGCTACATAGGCGTTTTTGAAAGTCGCCGATAGGTTTATCAGCATTATCTAAGTCAAGGACGATCTCTAAGCCATGTTTAAGGATTGGGCGCATCGACGATGCATGCCATCCACGCAAAAAAAGATTCCAGTTCGAATCTGCGGTTGCCATGGGGTTCCATGAGCACACCGCAGGAGTGATGCTCTGATCTACGTTTTCGCAATCTCCGCCACAGATTCCAAATAGCAAGGCACCAGAAAATAAGAGACGGTACTGCGTGGGATCCTGATAAGACCACGTAAGCGAGGTCTTTCAACCCATCGAAAATTTGCAGGAACAAGGGCTCGCGGCTCGGTGCAGCAGAGCGATTGGATGCCCCCCAAGATTCGCCAACACGCTCTTGTCGAAGAGACATAGAATCGCGAGGCTTACCTAAGGAGAAAAAGCATAAACAAGCATGCTCCAAGGGCGCTAGGTCCTTCTAGTCAAACATGCAGATCTTGCCACGATCCACATGTTTTGCTGCATAGGCTGTTTCAAGGAATCTTCTATCACGTTCAGCTACGTACACGCTGAGTGGAGATTTGTTGTGCAACGCATGGACAGCTACGAAGCAGCTATCCATATTTTGCTGTTCTCGAACACAACAGCTGATCAGTGCTGTTCTCCTTGCGCATCTTGCAGACTTGGTCTCGCATTCAAAATGTGTCATCAACGGATGGTGGCGCGATTCTTCGTAGTATTTCGGTGCCGGCACGGGAACGCTTTAACTTGGTGGCCCACATCTGGGTGAAGTACCTCTGCCATACGCCACAAGCCATCTCCAATCCTGCCACGCCTTCCATATGATGTAGACTGAAACAGAAATGGCACACCAGCCATGATCCAGAGTGAGCATTCTGCCGTTCCGAACTCGCTTCTCGTGGACGGGAGGCAGACGCAGACTGCAGAGCTGGAACAGAAGCCGGGTCTCGTAGTTAAGACTAGGAGCGCCATAGAAGTCCACGCTAAGCTCTTCTCATATAGTGCACTAAGAACAGATCCTCTTGTCACGAAAGATCTTTCGCTCACGGACCTCTACTGGTTTTTGACCCTCTGAACATAGTCTTCTTGCCACGAAACTTCAGGACAACCGAAAGGTCGACCAGAGTTTCATGGGTCTTCTTGGTAAAGTCGGCTTTCGAAAGAAGGTCCCCAATATCCAGGATGCACCTGCTCAAAGCACCGAAAAGGCCTATGCCGAGCCTTCAGAGCTCACACAGGAAAATGAAGCTGCATTGAGGGCTGCACTGACTCGCGGAGTACAGACTCCTGGTTCCACGGCCTCTTCGATCTTCAATTTCGGCGAGAAACAATGGGACCAAGACTATCAAAATCAACTGATGCTTCGACATCTCTACAAGCGATGCAGAAACAATGGATGGTTCAAGCTCGCCAAGGATGAGGAAGTAAAAGTTGCTCTACGTGCCTCTGGCGCAAACACCTTTGCCCTCTCCACAGAAGATTTGTCTTATGTACCATATCTTACCGCGCCGAGTGCAGAGGATGCTATCATGGATGAAGATGCTGTAGGTCTGGTCGATATCGCGGGTCATCTTCAATGTCAAGTCATCATGCAGATGACCAATAAAATCACAAAATCGGTACTTCGCAAGGTGCTCCCAACCATCAAGCAAATACCTCTGGACACGGTAACACAGATCCAGGTACTCAACAGTTACTCGGACGTTCACAGTATCCGCAGGGCACAGTTTGCGGCCCTGATTCTGGAGACCGGTAGCATGATTGTATGGTCAGATGACGCCTCGACGCTCGTTCCATTCGCCGAAGATCTGGAAAAGAAGATGGTCAACCTGATTTGGAAGGAAAAGAAGGTCAAATCAAACGTACTGGCTTCTGACAAGGAAAAGGCTCTGAACCATGTCGCAATCACGGAAATGATGGATGCCGAAGCTGGTTCTGAATCTGCTCGACCAGAGCCATTCGTCCAGGCTGGCATTGTTGCCTTGACACTCTGTATCATGGGCGTCTTCTACGGTACCGAGATACACGAAGTGACGCTGCAGCTTCATGCCGAGAAGAATTGGTCTTCTCTGGGAATTGTGCTGTACTTTCCACTACTCTTCTTCTTTTCGGCCTTCTTTGCTTATCTCGTGGCCTCCTTGATCTGTCAGTTCATTGGACCCATCTCTCAACTCAATAACAACACAAAATATTACTCTGGTCTTGCTCCTACCATCAAGCAGAGAGAAAACTTGCCACACATTACGATTCAATGTCCGGTCTACAAGGAGGACCTCGAACAAGTGTTGTCGCTCACCTTTGAATCTGTTGCAGAGGCCATCAAAACCTATGAGCTCCAAGGAGGAACTGCCAGTCTTCTGGTATGTGAGGATGGTATGCAATTACTGTCGCCACAGGAGCGAAGCCAAAGGATTGCTTACTACAGAATGCACGGAATTGGTTGGATTGCAAGACCAGCTCATGGAAAGGACGGTTTCGTACGAGCCGGTAAATTCAAGAAAGCTTCCAATCTGAACTACAGTCTTGATATTGCTCAGCGGATTGAGGAGAAGCTGGAGAAAGTCGCGAGGCACGATGAATGGTCAGACATCCTCGAACTTGCTGAGTATGAGCGATGCCTACAAGAGGTTGTCAACGAAGTGCCAGGTTGTGAAGCAGATGGCAACATTCGAATGGGTGAGCTGATACTGCTGATTGATGCCGATACTCGTATTCCGAATGATTGTTTCCTCGACGCAGCAACTGAATTCCATACTTCTCCGGAACTTGCTATCTTGCAGCATACCAATGATGCTTTCCAGGTCGTCCACAACTTTTGGGAGGACTGTATGGCACATTTCACTCGATTCGTCACTTCTGCCATGATGTGGGCATGTGCAAATGGAGATGTTGCGCCATTCGTGGGACATAATGCCTTCCTCCGGTGGTCTGCCATCCAGGAGGCTGCTTGGGAGGAGAACGGGAAGTTCATGGTCTGGTCGGAGAAACACGTCTCTGAAGACTTTGAGCTGAGTTTGCAACTGCAAAACCTGGGATTTCTAGTGCGTATGGCATCTTACAACAACGGTGACTTCAAAGAAGGTGTCTCCCTCACTGTGTACGATGAAATCAGTCGTTGGCAAAAGTATGCATATGGAGTTTCGGAGTTGATGTGGAACCCGTTGCGATTCTGGATTTACAAGGGCCCCTTCACCCCGCTCTTCAGACAATTCTTGGTGTCCAAGCAAATTCGTGGTTTCAGCAAGTTCACCATGCTTGCATATATGGGAACATACTATGCCATCGCTTCTTGGTGGGTCCTTGCCTTGATCAACTACTTCATTTTGGGTTGGTATAATGTCAAGATTACAAACCTTTATCAGTCGGCATTCAAGATCTTGCTCTCGACACTTGTCATTTTCAATATTGTCACTCCAATAGTCAACGCAATCTTCCGATTTCGAACAAGATCCGGAAATCTCTTCGCAGCTCTATGGGACAACTTCAAGTACATCACCATCTTGGCAATCTTCTTCGGCGGTCTCTCGATGCATCTGTCAAAACCACTCTTGTATCATCTCTTCGAGATCCCGATATCTTGGTCGGCAACTGCCAAGACTTTGGAGAATTCGCATTTCTTCAAGGAAATTCCAATGATCTGGAGACGATACAAGTACTACTACGCCGTATGGATCCTCATGGTCATTGGCATGATCGCCATTGCCATTGCCGTGCCTGTGACGTGGCGGATCAATGATCTTCTGACCATCTTGCCTTTGGCGTTTATGGTCGGGTGTCACATTCTGTCCATCATTGTCCTCAATCCGCAATCGTTCTTGTCAGAATTCCATTTGTAGTCATATTCATTCTCGATTATTCTTAGCGTAGATTCGTCAATAGATGGTGGAGTACTGGGTTTCCATATATATATATATTCCAAGCATAATCTAGTGATCGACTGATACATTCTCAGCACGTGCATCTGCCAGACACCTGGTGGTCTTGTGTCTGGTCCAGAACATAGAAGGGCGTGACAGGAAGGGAGGGCTCTCTACGGCACATAGAAGACGGATGACAGCCTTGCATGGCAAGCTATGGCAGTCATGAAGCTACACATAGCCTAGAATATGCTGGCCTGATTCTTCGAGGTTACCAAGCCCTACTATCGTCACCAACTCCTTGTAGAGCTCGATATTTCATGCTGTAGACCTCTCGAAAGAGACTTGACGCCGCAGCTCTACGGTAGTGTCGCAACGCTCCATCAAAAGATCCTCCTGTCATGTGACTCAATGTCGAAGCTTGTCGTCGTCGCTAGTCATGAGGAATATTGTCTATTTCCTTATGAAGAGATCTCTAGGACTTCAGCCCCATCTCGATGTGGATGCTAGGCCAGCCTTGCCATCATATGATATCCAGGAAATTGAGCTTGCAAGTCATCGTGACGGCGAAGAAGGAGACGTGGTCCTTCGTGACTATGTCATCCTTGGCTTTGTCCCGGGGTCGCCAAACAAGATTCTGACACTTTTGAATGGAACTCGTGTCGTCCAGACATGGGGTCCGTCTCGTCATACTTTATGTGTTTGGTCACTCAATACTACGACTCTGAGGGCACAGAGAATCTTGGAGGACTGGACGGTGGCATTGACCCAGTATCAGTCTCTGACGAAAGCTGCAACGGCATATGTCGGGCCTTCACTCGTACAAGTGCTTGCCTACTGCGCCGATACGGAGGAAGGAACAGGGCATGTCGAGATACGTCATCTAGCCGATTTCGCTAGCATTTCCAAATCTTATTGTCTCTCCGGCCGTGCCAGGGCATGGTGCTCGACAGTCGAGGCCAGTAGTGCTCGTGTCTGCTTCGCCCATGCTCGCGAGTACACCACAATCTTGCTTCGCACGAGATGCATCTTCTTCTTTCATGAGGCCTGGTGTGATCTGCCTGCCGACTTAGGACTACCGTATCGAAGCACGGAATCCGCTCAATTGCATTCCACTCGTAGTCAAGCAGGATTTCATTTCTTTGAACTCGATATCCTCGTGGAATCACTCATGAAGAGGCAAAAGCATGTCTTTGGGCTCGGTGCTGCTTCCAAATGGCTATACCTACCAGTCTACGATACCCGATCCAAGATTGAGCGTGATCTTGTCCTACGCAAAGCACAAGAGACACGGGCTCACAATTTGGATGTGGATCGGGGGACGCAGTTGATCGTTGGAATCATGGCTGACGATCACGTCTCGTTGTTGTTGCTGACACTCTTTATTGATCCGACGCTAAAGTTACAATGCACCGATTTCAAAGATACCATCATTCTCGAAGCAAAACGATGGCAACTTCGGAGAAGCTCAAAGGATGGTCTGACTGCCTTGAGAAACGCCATTGAAAAGGTCTATCGTATCGATACCGGTGAGCATCACTGCAGAGAAAGATGTGTAGACTGGCATCGAGACAACGAGACGGTCGTTCTGGCAGAGTATGAGGCAGATGGATCTGCGTCACTGAGCAGGATTGAAGGTGAATACTACGACATTGTTGGCAACGACTGGCGTGGTTCGCGTATGGAATAGCTATGCTGTCTGACATCTAAGGTTCTCGGTAGGCATGCATGAAGCGTACGCATCATCTGTAGGCGGCTATGGGACTGCCAATATTATCTTTCTCTATGGGCAGGACGTAATCTGCATCGGAAGCTTGAATGGCATCTTGGCCTCGATTGACGTCCTGATAGCCCGCCCATTTCACGAGAGCATAGATTCCAGTCGCGTGCAATGAGCCCACTAATGGCGCGAAAATGTACAGCCAAAGATTCTCGTATCGGCCAGCGATGATTGCTGGCCCCAAGACTCGCGCTGGATTGACACCAGAGCCGGTATAATTGGCAGCCATGAGATGGATGGAGACAAGTGAGAATCCAATCACCAGAGGTGCCATCGGTGTCACTCGTGATTTCTCCCCAGCAGTGAAGAAGATGGTCAAGATCAATTGCGTGGTGCCCAACATCTCGATAAAGAAGCCCTGGACGACAGATGTCTTTGAATTGACGGTGAGGGCAAGTGCTGTTGTCACGGCCAACGGGCCTGGTGTCAGGAGATTGACCACAAAGGCCGCAAGAATGGCCGCAGTGATCTGTGCTACGACACACGTTGCAAGACGGCCAGGCTTGATTGCTCCCATGATACACAGCGCAAGACTGACTGCCGGATTGAACTGGCCACCCGTCACTCTGAACCAGATGAAGACGTTAGTCATCAATGCGAAGCCAAACGATAGGGCTATCATCAACAATTTTGGCTTGTCGATGTACTCGGGACTGGCCTGTAGCCTGGGATCAGGTATCTGTGTAAGTGCAATGGTCGTGCCCATGAAAGCCATGTACAGGAATGAAAAAGTACCGATAAACTCACCCATGAACGCTATACTCTCGTGTCTGATGATCTTTCGTGATGGTGTCTCGAACAGGCCCCGTATCGAACCGTAATTGCGGTCTGCAAAGGGTTGATCGTGGTAGTCCCGAAGGACCAGGTTACGCCGTACTTCATGAGCTGGATCGCTGTATTCAGATCCCATGCTTCCGTTCATCTTCACTATCGACCGTTGCTTGGTGAGTGTTTTCGCTATCACCTACGATTACTGGGACACAGAGTGTGATTGTATCCCTTACCTAACCTCTCCTATTCTGTTCGCACCAGTCTGGGAGTGTATAGCTTGATTGGTGAGAAATTTGTCAAAATAAAGTCTTCAGAGAGTGGAGTGCGCTGGTTCTTATGGTTACAGATGACATTATTCCGGGGCTCCGGGGCAATGGCTTGCAGCGATGAAACAGCTACGTATTTTTGTGCGTCAACGAGACTGACGTAATATTTTTTGTTTGTCAAGTCGTCGATTGTGCTGCAAAAGTAGCACATAGAGTCCTCCTAAGTTCATGCGACACTCTATGAAACGTGTTCACCGCCCGCTGTCGGATCAGGTTTCATCTAAACCACCAATTGATGGAGCCAGAGATGCCCTGATGTCCTTGAAAGCTGTGGATCCAGCCTTCTGGAATGTACAAGCCATCGCCACTCTCCAAGGTAGCTTTTCTGGCAGAGGATTGGATTTCGGTGGGAAGCGCAGCCATGGCCTGTGGATCGAATATGGTGGCGATGCTACTGGTGTTCTTCCTCAAGACATCCGAGTGCATGCCGAGGAAGCGCTTTGCGGAGGGAGGGAACATGAGGACATCTTTGCTGGAGAAGAGCTGCGCAAATATATTGTGGTATGGGTCGTGGTGGAGCTAAAAACATCAGCACAAAGACCAAGGCTGTTTTTTTTCGCCCAAACTTGACACTCACCGGAGTATGGGTTGCCAAGCCGAGCCAGAGATTGATGTTGTATATGTCACACTTGCCGGCAGTCGCAAATAGAGGAACCAAGCGGTCCCCGACTCTAGCTGTGACGAAGGATGGCAAACAGGTATCTACATACAACTCTGGTACAGAGTCAAACATGGCATGTTGTGCCAGATAGACCTTGTTGTCCTCTATCGGGATGCCCTCCTTCCGAGACCTCTCAGAATGCTCGAGAAAGTCGAGGAACATTCCCATGGGGACCTCGACACGTTCAAAGTTTTGCTCTGCATCTTTTGAAGCGTAAGATGACTTCCCCTGGGTAATTTCTATGGGAACCATGATGTGTCCATACTGCCTCAAGTATTTGTAGCTCTGACCAGGCCATTTTCCAATAGCCGGCAGGCCTTTGAAAGCTCCTCTCATCACCAATGGCTCTTTCCCCAGATAAGCCGATTGGAAGGTAGGAAGGTCGAGATCAGTCTCGGCAACCTTGATGGCACAGATGAATCTGCGTGGACTGCTGACTAGCAGAAGATGTGAGCCAGGCTTCCTGCATCTTGTGAACCACATGACAACGTTCCCTATCCGAGTAGAAGACTACATGAGCACCTTAAAAATGCTTCTACTTGTACGTCCTCCAATGCCACACATCTCATCACAAATCTGACTTTACCCCGTAATTCGTCCAAGTTCTGGAGCTCCCCCGAGTCTCCACCAAGCATGCGCCACCGCCACAGTGCTGCGAGATCTGTCGCTTCTTCGTCTTCCTTCAGGACTCTTCCTTTGGGGCACATGATGAGGACGATGTTGATTCACTGCGCTTGAAGGGTCCAGCAAGACGACCTCAATCAGGAGACAGATGCCGCCGCATGCGGTGGGAATTGGCCTGGGAATCTTGGCTGCCGGCGCAATCACTGCCGTCATTGCAAAGGAAGTGGTAGAGCACTGGGATGAGATCACCGAGAGCTATGATGCCTTTGCAGACCATATGGAAGATGAACACGCTCTCTATCTTCCACGATTTCAAGATCGTCGTCCGCCTCATGCAAGTTCAAACGCTCACAGCTTCTATTCAGGCCGGCGTGCACCTCCCTCTTCTGCATCACAGGCCGGTCGTTCCTCGTCAGGCTTCACTACCGGACGAGAGACGTTCACTACAGAAGCCATCTCACGCTCCGAAAGGTTCACGAACATCAGTGAATCTGAAGCTGGGGATAGCAGAGCCGATATACGTAGGGTAACGACTCCGCCAAATGCACATCAAGACACGGAAGACTCTGATCTGAGAGCTGCGATGGAGGCAAGTCTTCGAGACTTATACTTGGAATCCGACTGTGATGGGGCCTATTCCACTCCTACCTACCCAAAATCCGAATCTTCTGGTCAAGCCAGAAATGATGATGATGGTGAGCACAAGACAGCTGAAAAGTCATATCGTTCATCCCAGATGGAAACAAATTTGATGGACGACGTCGATCACTGGTCAGATACCTGGACAATGACAGAAGGCTCGACGCAGGGCGAGCCGAGTGTCTCTAGTGAGCCCGGCGACTACGATTTCTCCGATTCTGATGAGAGCCACGGTGAGTACAAAGGGTACACGGAATACCCACATATCACACAATGAGCATCCGCCAATCTAGACACGATATCGGGGCCGATAAATGTTTATACAGAAGGATGATTTTATGAAGAAGCGGGAAAAACGACAGAGATTAGCCAGAGTTGAAAGAAGACGGATAGGCGGCGGCGGCGGCAACGAAAGTTATAGTTCAGGGGATGCTATCAATTCTCAGAGTGATGACAGTCATCATTAAGAAGGATGAATTATATATATGTGTGTATGCTTTATTCCGTCGTTGTGCGAGTATCAGACTGGCTCCTGCCAATCCGATAGTGAGGATAGACCTACGCAGTGCTTGACCGGAGACACGACAGAGACCGATTCGAAGGTATCGGTCCTGATCAAGCGAACAGTGAAGTTTTGAATTTGCAAGAGCTCCATGGAACTGGCATTGCACATGAACTTTGCCATCTTTGTGTCATAGTCCCACTCGAATGTCGAGAGTAGCCGGACGGACTGCACCGCATTCGCATTGCCTACGATATCCCTGGCCAAATCGGTGGTAATCTTCTTTGCCGAGTTTGTGCTGAACCACAATGCCAGTACTGGTAAGAATTCTTCATAAGTAGTCATTGTGTCATTGATCGGTGCGAGCTTGATTGTATAATTCTTCACGTTTGCAGCATCGGGAAATTCTACCGCGGTGATGCCAAAGGGCAACAGCGGGAACCAGATGGACAATGCGACCTCCATTTCCATCGAGAATGGCGTGACACATACCTGCTTGAGAGGACCTTTCTCTGCTTGGATATTCTGAGAGCTTTGGGGAGAGGTGGTAGTGGGACGTGCGCGCGTGATTACTGTATTTTGTATGATGTCGTCGATGATCGAACTCAGCCAGTGTGCAGGAAAGTCAATGGACTGCAAGTAAATCAAGAGTCGAAAGAATGAATGTAAATTTAGTGGTTGTGCTATGCGCAGATCCGTCTGACTAGAACGTCTGGATGGCAAAGCAACCTTGAAAAAGATCGTGTATAACCAATCAATAAACTGCGCCCGAGGTATGGCAGGTCCGGCTTTCCAATTTTTGCCAGCAAGAGAGATGGTGGTTACGTTTGCTGGATCTACCGGGCGCAAGCGGATGTAATCGGCGAGATAAAAGTCGCTCGGGAAGTTGCCATGTAGGCCCAATCCTAGATATCGTTGGGCATCCAGCGTGCTTGCTAGAGAAAGATATTCTGCAAATAAGCCTTCAATGGAACTGAAGTGCGAAGTGTTATGCAAGATCTTACTTGCCATGAATGCGTGATTAGATGGTTTGAGCACTGCCATACAGTCGACCGCCTGTGGTAAGATTCCACCAGTCATGTCTGGTGGGCTCGCAAAGTAGATTCGATCGAAAAAGTCGAATTTCGCCTCTTCTGGCGACTTGATGATCTCCTCGAGGACATGATGTGATTCGTCCACCATCCATTGGAACAGGTATCTGGAGCCGTAAGCTTTGATCGACCGCGCCGCGTTGAGGAAGAATGCAGCTGTATAATCATATGTTCGGAATGGTTTAACTAGAGGTCTTATTCCTGTATATGTTACGAGCTGTTGTGAAGCAGCAAATGGATCGAAGCTGACTTCATAAGGGAGCTGTCTTGGCTGGCCTGCCTTCCAGCCCTCCTCTACTAAAGTTACATTGATCTTCCAATGAGTCTGGATGTGGTCACGAACAGCCTGGAGCGGAGCTGCGCGATTCTTAGGATCGTTTGAAGAAGCATCACCATTACCTTTCTTGGCAGCACCCCAAGCGGACCACAAACTTTTCAGATGCTCTGTCAATTTTGGCTCCCGATGTTGTAGTTCATCTGGACCATACAGCATCTTCAGTGATCCTTGATAAAAGGTCGAATACTCCATTAGAAGACCATCCGGCACATATCGCTTTCTGTTGAGTGTGTCTAAAGCTTCATCAGTGGCAAATAACTTGAATGCCAGGTCCTTTTTGGCTTTGAGACTCATTTTCTTGGCGTTTGAGCACCTATTGTTCAGTATCGTGTTGAGTTGCGCATCTGAAAAATTAAATATCGCGTCCTTGATGTCCTTTCGTGCCTGCTCACGAGAGTCCTTCAATCTCTGTTTCAGTTCCGGAGAGACATTTGGATAAGAGAAGATATCGGCAGGCCCATCGAGCGGTTTCTGCATATCCATCCAGTCCTTGATGTCGATTGCATCAACTGCGCCTCGAATCCAGTGCTTGTAGACGGGCACGATTTTATCTATCGACGAAAGGGAGATGCCGATCCAACTCGGTACACCCAGACCTGAGCACAATTTCGTTGACACGATGCGCACATAACCTAAGAGTCTTTCATGGACCCAATTTGGCATTATAGCCCCAAGATATGTATAATGAAGTATGGTCAAAAGTTCGACAAGGTCTGTAGACCGCTGGTCCAGATTTTTGGTGGCAAGATCATCCAGCATGAAGCAGATCAAGACATTCCGAGCTATGACTGCGGGATTCTTGTCCACCAGTGCCATCTTGATCTGGAAATCGTTCGTTGCCGTGGGACTCTGCTGATAGACATCGATGATGGTGGCAAGCACATGACGAGGGTCACCGCAGCCACCATAGAAGAATGATAACTGGGTCTGATAGGATCGCAAGCTTGCCAGTACAATCCGAGCATCACGATTGAGCGTCTCTCGCTCGTCCTTAGTTTCTGTATACACCGTCAACGCGCTGCAGGCTGTATCATGCCCGATGGTGGAGCCATGATGAGAAGTTCCTGTGTTCCGCATAGAAGGTTTATAGCGTGGCAGAGATGGCACGAACTTCCGTGCACGATCAGCATCCCATGCTGTCAACTGATCCAAAGAATGTAGAGCAGCATCTTCTACGATGCCAAATTCGAGATATTGGTCGTATACGGCCTGATCGACTTCCTGAACAGCGTCCAGGAGCTGGTCAAACTCTTGTATGTGTAAAAGACAACGACATTCTCGAACCCTGAGTTTGATATCGAGAGGAGTAGGATTGTCTATTCGAGACGAGTCTGACTGTAGATACTCGAAAGCACGATCAATCACATCGAGTGCCTTTTCGTAGTCACCCGATTCGTAATAAGCAGCGGACAGATTTGATAGGTACGTGGGCAATACTCGCTCCTCCTGTATTGCCGTAGCCACATTTATGGCATTCTCATAAAATCGAATTGCATCGTGTAGCGCTCCGTTCTTGTAACTTTCATTCCCAGCGATTCTCAATTCGTCTGCATGAGCCGTGGTCCATTCCGATTTGGTGGGAAGGGTCGTCCAAAGTGACTGAGGTTGCAATTTTCCGGCTTGTACCAGTGCTTCACTGCATCGTGCTAATTCCTTGTCCGCATCATTTGATTCCAAGACTCCAACCTCCATGCAAGATCAGGAGGAGAGAAGCGTGTGAAGCGCGATGCTCTAAAAGATCGAGCTTGCACGAGCCTTTCGTCCTAGCTCGACAAGCTCACACTCTTAAGTGGGAATGCACCACACTACAAAAAGAAAGCACCCCGATATAGTCTCTTCTTGCTAGAGCAGAGCCGCCCAGTTCTTGCCCAAGACGCTAAGCTGCTCGACGGTGCCGTCCTCCTTTGCTATCCAACACCCAATGCAAGCAAATTCCGATTCGGAGTTCAGCCATTAACCAACAGAAATGCACGTGAGACCACTAATCCGCCAAAATTCATCTCGGCAACGACTCCGCGCATGCAGCCAAAGTCGAGCTTGTGCCGTCGACCAGGAAGGCATCAAGGAAGCATCTCTAGCTTGACGAATTTGAGACACGAGTGAATAGGTGAGCCGACAGTGCTGCCATCTTGCAACCCTTGCGCGAAGCTGGCTTTTCTGCTTCCCCTGTTATTGGCGCCGTTCACGAAAATGGTCTGTCAGCCTGACGCAAAGCTATCACAATGGTGCTTATTGCGCTTAGATCGGTAAACTCTTCCATTACACATTCGATGCCGTCATGATCAGCGCCATGCTAGCAGGGATCAAGAGAACCACTGGACTCTCTCCAAAGACATCGACAATCGAAAACAAGGATATTAGGTCAGTTATGGATAGATATCTTGGGGTGGGCGAATGGGTTATGGATGTTAGCATCGGATACATGTCAACATCTCAATATTTCGAAAGGCGGAAGATCTAGGGCTCACTTGACCACAACAATAGTCAAATTTATTCTCCAATGTATGCTTGAGGGTATCTGATGACAGTACACATCACCTCCGCATAGTAGACGCCTTACGTGCCTGTCTTGACCCTGCGCATCGTTATGCTGATCCGATCCTCGCGCTCATTAATTATGCCATCGATCGTGTCGCTCGGCACAGCTGCAATTGTATGCTCCCACTCATACCGTGCAGCTCCACAGCATAGCAAAAGTGATAGAGGTCGCAGAACAATCTCTTCTTTTATAGACTGATCACGGACATGCCTAAAGTTCATCACCACTGTTGAAAGCAGGGACAGAATGGCAACACCATCGCCAAATGAGTCCAGGTCCACATGCCATCTGATTCCTGATCCCTTAGCTACTGTTGACGTAGGAGCCATTGTCCATGACACTCACCCTCTCCTGGTCTGTACCTCTGGATGATGGCAGAGTTGCATTCGAGACTATTCCAGACATTGTCCTTCCAAGAGGATGGAATCACATCTTCCGATATCATCGAGACGAATTCCGGCAGTGGAGCAAAATAGTGCAGCTGCAAGCTAGCAGAACTTCCCTGAGATTCCTCAGTCGTGGAGGCATCGTTCAGGAGGAATGCGGGAGGAAGCTGTGAAGTAATGCAGTCGGCGTATTCCTGAGAGATGGCATGCTCTACGATTTCCAAACCTTCTATCATACATGTTCTCGACAAATGCACTTGAATCGTCGTGCCGTAGCCACCCGGCGAAAGATGGAAATTCGAGTCTTTAGCTTGGATTGAATGGAAAGTGCATTCGTCGGATAAACCTCGGGTATCTTGACATAATACCTGATCAAATGGGCGACAAGAGCATAGTTCCGAAATTGATTAGTTGCACTCAAACTTTTCGACCTGCCGTACAATAAGGGCCTTGATATGGCTGCCAAGGTGGCAGCTATCGTATGCAGTTTTCAATTCTATCTAGTTCAATTGGATAGATCGTTGTCTTGTATTTATTCCACAGAGCAGATATAAGACTCGTAATTACTTCAAAGTTGTATCCGTCAACATAAATTGTGCCCACATTTTGAGTGAGCTCTATGCATATATACTCAGAACAGAATTTGTATTACTCATTCTGAAGTGATTTTCGTGGCAAGCGATCTACCAATCTGCAGTCGCACAAATGCCAAGATCTCCTCGGGGTCGAGCTTCGAGCCTATCTCGGTCCGCCAACCATGTTTTGTAACCTTCGGATTCTGTAAAGCCATTCTCAGAAACTCGACCCCTTCCTGATATTCTGAACTATCATAAAACTCTTCAGCAGCAGCTAAAGTGTCGAACAGGTCGCGAGATGTGAATGAATCTGCTTCAGTATTGAGAAAAGGTAACATCTCAGCCATCAATATAGCCATATATTTCTTCGGTATATCCGGAGAACGCAAGAGAGCCGAGAGAAGGTTGAGCTTTTCTGGACCTGTGCCATGCGAATCGGATCCGTTTTCATAGAATTTAGCCAGTGCAGCATATGCAGCCATCAAAGATGCAATTGTACTTGAAGTCGTATTCAGAGGAGACTGCAACGAGACTGCGAGATCGGGATCAGTGGATATTGCATGACCCTGTAATAATGAGTCCTTGAAGAGCCGCCAGTTGAGCCGATCGATCTGCAACGGGCGGTCTGCCCGGTCGTAAGCATTTATCGCCTCGTTGTGTTTGCCATCAATCTCGAGCTTTCTCGCCCAGACAGTCTCTATTTCTGATGCCTCATCGAGAAGGTCCAGATCGTTGCACAGTATCAATAGTTCATCGACTTCCGATTGGGTATGGGCTGGAATTCGTGTAATAAGCTGTTGTATACTGTCGATTCCAACATCCCCGACAGTCCTCCAATATGAGACTGCGGCGTTCCAGCCATAGCGATCTGTAGCACATTCATCCCCAAGCGCCAAGATGAGGACATCGCGTATTGTCAGGTCGAGATCTCCAGAACGGACATCTTGCAAGATCTCAGCTTTCTCCAAAAGATCAGCCAAAAGAGCAGCTAGTGAGAGATCAATCTCTCGACATTTCGTGATGGCCTTCGGTATGAGCTCGCCACAGAAAGCTGCACATGCCTCCTCACTAGGGAGTGTCCGGTCTACTGTGAGTCCGAAATCATCGGACTCTGTAATCATCTCAAACAGTATTCGAAGATCTTTCGGAGCCTTGAGACCTGCAGGGTCGAATAACAGGGCAAGCGCTGCTAAGCATTCTTGCCAAGAATCCGATTGGCGATATACAGCATCTTTGTCGCCTTTTAGAAGTTCATATACCTGACGGAAGGATGAAGCTATTTCGGGATCCGGTAAGGTCAGGTCTTTATTAGCACGGGCGACTTTAGACCGCCAGATTCTGTGTCTCTCCCTGAAATCTTGCACATTGCTTGCATATTTGGCAGCCCTAGGACAAGTTCGCAACAGCAAGCACAAATCGTTCACTGCACGAGCAGTTTGCGAGTGATGATCTATAAGCCCACTATTCTGAAGGCAAGTCCCCACCATGTCGAACAATCCTCTCAAGATACCTTTGGATACATAGTCCCAAAAATCCGGATGCATATAAGGTTTCCGGGCTGACATGATATCCTCTCCATCCTGTAAAGTCGGGCGCGGGTCCAAGGTGTTCACCCAATCCATAAGGCTATCGCACAACAAGCTTTCCGCTTGCGTGGGCAGGTAGATCGCCTCTGCACACTTCCAGATTGTAGTCATGTCGAACAAGGTCTGTTGCCAAATCTCGTCGACTTGGGAGACTCCATCAGACTCGGCAACCTTGGCTACTTGTTCCAGTGCTTCATCGATTGCAGCTCTACATGACCTCGAAGTTTTAGCAATGGCACCAAGTATATCGGTGTCCAGGTTGTCATTGTATATGTACTGAAGCTCTTCGAATAGTTCTGCACATCGTGCTTGAAGTTTCGCGCGAGTCGTAACAAAGGCTCCATCATACCTACCGGGGATTTGATACAAGGATGCCTCAATTTTCTGGAACGGTACATCGACATGGTTCTGAGTATTCTTGTCCTTATAAGGACCGGAAATCCAGGCAAAGCCTTGCTCTAGATATGGATGTAGCTCCGCTTGTATCGAGCGTCCGCGATCGAGGAATTGCCGTAAAGATCCTGCATCTATGGGTGGCTCGTTCACAGTGAGCTCCTGTCTTTCATCTCCTTCGTACGACATATCCTCGTCCGATACGTAGCTCTCATCCTCATAATCCATCACGATGGTTGTCCCCTTTCGTCTCTGTCTCCAGGTCTGACACAATCTCGCAGAGCTCGAATATCGGACTACTAATGTTTACGACAGCTGTAGGGATGAATTCGGTGCAGCCTTGTCACAGCAGCTTCCACTTAGTCAAGCCTTGGCGACAAAGACATCCTGCCTACCATTCCAAGATTTCCGCAATCAGAGCCAGAAGATAAATCCGTTGCCGGCCAAATCACTAGAAATCGCAAGGACAGGCGCGAACTCACTCCTTCATCAGAGCTCCACAGGCAGCCTGCCTCACAATATTTTCTGGCTTCGGAGCTTCCGTGGTAGAGTGCTGAGGAAGTGAAAAAGTGAATGAATATGCGGCTGAGCCCAAGCTCGCCAGCAAGGAATTCTTTCACTTCCGGAATCGCTCGAGATATCTCTTATGAGAAGGTCTCTCTACAGACCTGCAACATCGATCCATCAATTGCTCAGGCCATGTCAAAACATTCGGACACTGGCTTCGAAGCGAGCGATTCGAGCTGCTAGGCCAAGACATGTCGTTGGTGGATACAGAGAGCAGGAGCTACCTAGAGATCCTGAGGTCCTGGTGCGCACGGTACACGAGAAGGAACGTGCAGCTTTTCGTTATGCCTTGTCACGAAAGGATCTCGCTGGGGCTTATCAGATTTATGTCGAACAACGCGAATTGCCAATCTTATCTGGTGCTGAAGTAACTTCGCTTATACAATTGATTTCGGCTGATGCACTCTTACGCAGTCTGCATGGCCTGGAGCAACCAGAAAGCCTGCAAGAAGTGTTCTGGTCCATCATACAGGACGTTCAAGGCAGGAAGGTCGCAGGACAGACTATGCTATGGACGCACGCTCTTGATGCCTTGATCAGCTGGCAGCAGTATGAGCGAGCGCAAGAGCTCTGGTCTTATCTACAGAAGCTTCCAAACCGAACCATGTTGGACAAGCATGATGCGCACTACATCGATTCTAGAGTCTACGGATCTGCGGTCAAGCTCTTTTGTGCCATGGGAGATCTCTCGATAGCTGAGTCGTTGTACAAGGAGGCATTGGTTGATCGCAGACTTGAGCCCTCTCTGATGCTCGAGCAAGCAATGATATCTGCATTGTTCCAGTACGGACGCATAGGCGATGCCTACAAATTAATGGACAATGCCATTCGAACCCAGCGGCTGTCGCTCAGACCGACATTCTTCAATGCCATGATAACGTTAGCATTGGATGCAGACGCAGTAGGTGTCGCGACCGAAATCTTCATGAAAGCTTGTAACGTTCGCATGGCGCCCTCAGCAGCACAAGTCACACGGCTTCTGAGTGCTATCGGAAAGTTACCAAAAGATGCACTGAAGATCACCGACACTGTCTTCAGACACTATCAGCAAGCTACAGGAGGCAAATTGCCTGTAGAACATGTGAATACTGTCATCAATGCTGTGTTTCAATCAGGTCAGAGCGGACTTGCAACATCAGAGATATTGGAGAGAGTACATCTCCTCCTGAGTGAAATGCAGGCTTATGGTGTTCGAGCCACCTCATCTACTGTCAACATTCTTCTTGCTGGTTATCTGGAAATTGGGGAATATGCGATGGTGGACGATCTTCTCGCAAGGGCTACACTCAACGAGGTCAGCTTCCGAACCATGCTCAAGGCCATGGCTCGCAAGAATTCTCCCGAGCACTTTAGTCGTCTAAAGCACATCTGGTCTTGCTTTGTGAATTATCGACAGAACAATGGATCCACATTTGTGCTGCGAGATTACCAAATGCTACTGCGATCTGCCTACAAATGCAATTCTGAACTGACAAACGAGTGGATACCGGAGGTCATGGCATCTGCAATGAAGGTCCTAGATAGCACTTCTGCGGAGACCCTGGAGAATGAGTGGCATGATCACCAGGCAGGATCCTTTCTCCATACAAATCGCAATTCAGCAGTATAACATAAATTGCTTGTGCTTTCTTTAGCATATGCCAGAAACGTCGAATCTCAATAGGGCACTACACTTGAATTAGATTTTCATGATACTCTAAACTTGCAGCTTGCGCCATTCTATCATACTGCATTTTGTCGAGAGTCGTTCCTGTGATTGCAGCAAAATGGCCAGCTTATTTCTTGCTTCCTAACATTTGACTTCTTCTTTATGGAGCCGAGATTGGTCAAATTTGAAGTGCACCATGAGATTTGAGCAAACCGAGGGAGGACAACAGCACATGCAGCAAAAGCATTGAGTGCACAGGTTCGCGATAGACTGATTTGAAGAACCTTCGAGCGGTGTCTCAGGGGACCTTCTGCGGGCTCTGTAGGGAGAGCCAGGAGGGAGAGGAAGCAAACCTGTTGTGGTGTCGAGTGTCGAGGAGCACGACCGGCTCGATTTCAAGTGGTTCTTGGTCCATCTTCAGCACTTTCGACCGACTGACCCGCCACTACTCGACTGACGAGTCTGCGCGACGTCCTTTGCATTCACGATCGACACTGCCAAAGACGACGAGGACGGGGACGGGGAAGGGGAGGATGACGAGGAAGACGGAAGTGCCAAAACCACAAGGCATCCAGTCTGCCAAATTTAGCATTCAATTGGATCTTCCTGTCGCGGCTTTGGGAGCATACTGTCATCGTCGCCTGTCGATTCACTACAGCAACGATCCTCAGGTTGCCGAGGAGTTTGTGAGGACATACATGGACAATGTCCAGCACTTGGGATTCGACCTCGAACATCGCCCGACCTTTCGACCGGGTCAGAAACCAAACGTCGCCCTCCTCCAATTTGCACCCCTGCCGACCTCTCTCTTCCTCACCACGCATCCCGTCCTCTTGTACTCCATCTACCATGACGATGGGCAAATACCGCTCTGTCTACAAGAGATTATCCGGGATCCTGGCATCTCGAAATATGGCGTCGGAATCAATGGGGATGTCAGACATCTAAAGCACATGCAGCTTTCGGATGCCACGAGACGTTCCTTTGTCGAGCTGGGACCACTCGCACTCAGCGCAGGCGTATCGAGTCGCAAGGAGATTGGCTTGAAAGCACTGATTGAGTTGACCATGGGTCAGGAAGTCACGACATACAAGACAAAGACACTCACCATGACGAATTGGGAACTTTTACGGCTTTCGGAAGCCCAATTGAAGTATGCAGCCATGGATGCCTTTGCCGCAGTTGAGATATACAGTATCCTGACGGATATCCTGACTTCTACTCCGGCCGTCAGTCATGCTGCCACACCGGAGCCAGACCATTCATGACGCTCGTTCCACTAGCATGATTGGGTCAATCAAGTCGACTCGATTCACCGCTATCCTTCCCTCGATGATGTCACCATTCTCATCGACCATCGCAAATGGTCCAGGCACGCGTTCACCTTCGTAGTCATACATTGGCGCTTCGACATCTCGATCTGCCAATTGCAGAATCAACTCGTCACCATCACACTCCAAGATCCTCGCTGTCTTGTATCGGGAAAATACAGGTCGAAAGTTTTGCATTTCCATGTGCTTGAAAGCAAGGATTCCTCCAGGCTGTGATAAAAACGGTGAAGAATGATCCAATTTCGGCAGGGATTTATAATCTGTCGGAAATTGTGGAAACTCGGTCAACTTCTCTGGCGCTGAAGAGAATGTCTCTTTATTCTCCTGGCTTGTCGAGTCTCTGCCATCCGGGACCTCGCCATCTTCCACATCATCAGCTTCATTATTCTTGGCATCCGAGGTAGTCATATTGGGTTGTGCCATCGGAGCCACTTCGTTTGTCACAATAGCTATAGCATCACCATACATATCAGCATCGACAACGACATCGACCTCCTCTTCCATGATTTGCCATCTTTTCGCACTTCCGTTGTGTTCCATCCTCTTCCGCTTGCGACCACGTTCCTCTTCTTCGTGAAATTGTTGAACTTCAAGTCGTTGTTCACTCATGTGCGACTCACATTCAATTTCTTTGACCACGAGTCGCTTCTCCCAACCATCCTCCGGCTGATCGGGATAATTCCATTCCAATGCGGTCGTGTTTTGGTCGAACTCTATGGCTCCCGCTCGTAGACTTTCCAGAGCAGTTTCGTCGCCATTGGCATAAGCTTCCTGATATCGTTCGAGGGTCTTAAAATTCGAACCTCGTGGTAGTTTCCCAGCGTTGACGAGGCGCTGCAGCATTGTCTGTCGCTTTTTCCGTTCGTTCCTGGTCGCCGTGTTTCGATTGCCTTGAAATGGCAGACCATTTGAAACAGCCTCAGCTTTGCTACCTGATTTGTAGTCACCCTGGATCTTGCTGCTCAATACTTCGACAGCTGAATCCGAGTCTGAAGAGGACGTGGAAGAGGACGCAGAGGAAGAGGAAGAGGAAGAGTACGTTGAAGTTGTGGATCCAATAGAGGAATTTGACAGGGATGAGGATGAATTTGAGTCATTGGAAGTGCTTGATAGCTTTGCTGGTTTGACCACACTTTGCTGCGCCGAAGTACTTGTAGAAATTGGGACCGATGGAGTGGCTCTAGGAGCAGTTTTGAAGGAACGAGGTGTCTGTTGAGATAGGTCTCTGGCTCTGAAATCTACTGGCAAGGAATGTACGGAATCTGTATGCGGTACATTGCTCAAAGCCAATAACTTGTCAGTTTGCGCATGTTGCAGGGAACTGATGGTATTTTCATGGACTTCGATGGTATCTCTCATTTCCTCCAACTGCTGAATGAGGTACCTTACCTGAGCCGAGATGTTGTCATGACGATCAGTCTCTGTCTCAGGCGTTTCTATGCCTGCTTCGATTCTGCCGTCAAGACTACCCGTTCTTACCTCATTTTCTTCGTCGGCATGAGCGATTTCTCGGTTGTGACGAAGTTGATTCTGATCCAGATGATGAGAGAGTTGGCGAGGCAATCCTTGAGACCTATATTCGAGACGGTCGACACGTTTCAATCTGATTCATCAGTAAAAAGCATGACGGACATGGATATGTAGCAGTACGTCAATATGTCTCCATCTCGCAAGACTCCCTCGATGCGTGAGCGACGCGGCAGGTCAAAGCTCTCCATTTCGAGACCCAAGGCGGAACTCGGAAGGGAGAGGTTCAAGTCAGAATGTAGTTGTCTGATAAGATCTTCGATATAGGCATTCCTTGAAGTAGCTGGAATCTCATACCAGCAACCCAACGACACCTCTTCGAGGACTGACTGTAGACGGACCCTCATGCTCGACCGATTGGTCAGAAGTTCAGTCCGATGGAATCGGCATCAGCATCAGCATTGACTCTGACCAATGAGTTGAAATGAGCTGGGATGAGTGATTGAATCATGGTTCTCTAAGCTGTCAGAATTGCATTTGTGGAGTCAAAAGGCGCTGAACGGTCCGGCGGGTAGGAACTCTACTTTTACACTACAACCGAACAGTCTCTGGCGAGACGTGTCCATGCATGCACTATTACTGTGAATATCATGGCAATATCAGGACTGTGCACCTGAAGATCGGTCTCTCTGGTCCCCCCACCGAATTGACCTCTTTGGACATCTTTGATCGCAAGACACTTCGTCTCAGACATGGATTCCAGACATTCTCCATCCCTTTGCCTGCCTCCATTTCGGTCTCGGACCGATTGCAGATAGAGGTCAAGGGAAATCTCTGGTCATGCAGGATTCCAGCATCTGCGATTGTACGTAGTACAGGGGACAATGAGGTACCTCTCTCAGACCCCGAGGATCTTACCAGGACTCTCCAATGCTCGAGCTGTCATCGACGAGTCATCTCCGGGGCCGACTTGACATGGAGACGCATGCCGAGCAAGCATTGGGTAGAACTCATGGACTCTTGGCACTGTCATCGAGGCGTCACGGATGAGCACCACAACGAGCACCATGATCAATATGTGCTTCCGGACCACATTGTCCATGCCGCAGACAGAATCCGTGCACGGCCAGGAACGGGACTCATTGGATTGACCCATCTTCTGCTCCATCCCTCCGATTGTGATTTACCCAAGGTAACGTTTTCCAGCATCACTGTCTACGAAAGAAGCGTTTGTGAATATGAAGACAAGGAGCGGACCTCTTGGAAGTGGACACTCTGAGCCTGGATCTTCAAAGACAAGGGTCGATGGGTTTCCATCTCATTCCGATCCTGATACAATGATCCCAGATCGACTGGTCCCACATCTTGCGCGGACCATGCAAAACCACCGAGCTCTTCCTCCACGTCTGAATAGTAGTCTATCAATTCTGGTGCCGATCTCCACGTCTTCATATTCTTCTCAATCTATTCTTACGTGAAGAGCAAGTGATGCAACACCCTTCTCAATGAGACTGACTCTTTCCTTAGATTGTCAAAGGTCCCGTATCATGCCTCTGTGGAGGGCTCCTTGGAACTGCAGAAGACGAAGACGAATACCGTCTTGCAAAGAGTAAGTTGACGACGACACCATCATCATCATCATCATTATCGTCAGAGTCAGAGTCTGAAAGACTGCCCCGAAAGACCTCGGAAGTGACTTACCTCCTGGCCGAAATGCTTGCCACGATCGACGCTCACGCAGTCCATCGATTCCTCATTCAAGCCCAGACACTCCCAGATGCCACAACCGGACTCGATCCAACGACCATGAGGTCCACGACAGAGAGTCCTAAGCATGGATTGATGCTCTGGGTTCTCACGCCAGATGCACGCATCACCACCTCCTCCATAGACCTCCCATCACCCGGCCTCCGCGTCACCAAACTCCTCTATCGCGAGGCTAGGGAGGCAGATCGAGATTCCCAAGAGACTGAAATCATGCAAGTCCCACCAGAGCTCCTACGGGACCTGTATCGGCTCCTTCGACTACACCACATTCTCTCATTCAAGGAGTGCATGCAAGATTGGCACGCCTCGTTCTTGGAACGATACGAGATGACTCGTGAATATGAATCTCACCATGGATCCAACAAAGTTGGACAAACCATAGGCTCATAGGCATGACATTGGGCGACAATATGGGATTAGACATCCCGACGCATAGAGCATAGATGAGAGCGAGGGATAAGATCCATATTGGGACAAAGCATGAAACCATAGACATAGGCATAGGCAAATAGCATGGCAGGCTCGACTTGTAGATACGGGTTTTTTTTTGGGTGATGGCTAGCATCGCTATTCGCAGGCATGAATATAAAATCCTCTCGTCTCTCCGTCCATTGTTGCATCTCTCCCTTCTGCCTCAAATCACCGAATTTTCTCTGATGCAGCACGCTCCGCAGACAACACTTTTTTTTTCCAAACAATTTCTTTCTTTCTTGCTCTGCTTGCTCTCGAAACGTCACGCTGCACTCAAAATATATATTCAGAGGAAGGATGGGAAGGGCCTTTCAGTTGGCATATATACCACCGTAGGATCTCGAGTCATTGTCCATTCGGTTCATTCGGTCATACTGGGAATTTCCGTACTGTTCATTCATCTGCTTACCAGATTGCTGCTCCATGGGGTCGTGAGGGCCTTGCATCTGGCCAGGGAGGCCAGCCGGTGGACCCTGTGGAGGGTAGTGTTGCTGGGATGCCTGGGGGTTCATGGGTGCAAATGCCGAGTAGTGGTGCTGGGGAGGCATGTTCATGGAGGCATAGACGGGCGCCTGTGCCGGGGCTGGTCGGTAGGGACTTCCGACGGGACCAGAGTTGTTCTGGGATCGTCCCCAAGAGAGTCGCACTCTCGAGTTGCCGATTGGGTAGCCCTGCATCTGGTTGATGGCCATCTCGGCGGCGTGTCGCTGCACAAACTGCACGAAACCACATCCCTTTCCTGGTGGAATCTTGACGTAGGTGATCTCACCGAATCCCTGGAAGAAGGATCGCAGCTCATCCTCCGTAACGTACCCAGAGAGACCACCGACAAAGACGGTGGTGTTGTTTGGGTCGGTGAACTGGTTCATGGGCTGGGGGGCGCCGTAGTACCCGAGAGGAGGCATGCCCATCTGCATCATGCCCATCTGGTTCATGCCGCCCGGCTTGTTCTTTGGAGTTGCCGTAGAGATTCGCATTGGACGGTTTCCGCAGTAGACGCCTTGCATCTCGGTGAGGGCACGCTGTTGATCCATCTCGTCGGCGAATCTGACGAAACCATAGCCTCGCGAGATGCCGCTCATGGGGTCCGTCATGATCTTGGCTGACTTGCAAGAAGGGTATCGACTCTGGAAGAGGGACACGAGGACGTACTCGTTCACCTCTGGACCGAGATCGCCAACAAAGATGGAGAACTCTGGGCCTCGCTCGTCACGTCCACCGGCAGCACTGCAGTCATCGTCAGCTACGGGGCTCGTTGCCGAGAGAGGAGAAGACTCACCTTCTGTCGGCCAGTCCACCGCCGGATGCCCAGTTGAGCTTGAAGGGACGACTGGTGTTGGGAATGAGTGTGCCATTGAGAGAGATGGCCTTCTGGGCGGCAGCAGTGTCATTGAAATCGACGAAGCAGTACCCGGCATTTCTAAAAAGAGACAATCAGCCATATGATGACAGCATTAGCGATCTGCCCACTCACCCAGAAAATTTGTCTCGGATCATCTTCACATTGACCTGTTCACCGAGGTTGAACCAGACCTGTCGGATGAAGCCTTCATCGATCCATGGTTCGAGTTCTCCCATCCTGTAGCACAGATCAGTCTCACACTCAAACGACGTCTCTGCGCGCGCAACACGCAACGTACCACAAGGTGGTCTTCTCGCCCATGTTTTCGCTTTCATGTTGACTGCCAGCAGCTCCTTGTTGCTGTTGCTGCTGGAAACCTGGAGCGGGACTGTCGCCAACAGGAGTGTCGTGACCCGAGCTGGCCTGTGCCTGCTGCTGTCCCTGTTGTTGCTGCTGCTGCGGTTGCTGAGCCTGCGACTGCTGCTGACCCGATTGTGCCGACTGCTGGGACTCCCCCGTTGGCTGCTGATACTGATAAGACATGATGAACTGGAAAAATGGACGAAGCAACGCGCGCGAAAAGGACACTCGAAGCAACCACTATAGACCTGCAGGAACACTGACGCCTGAACCGTAGGACGTCGCTGATGTGTGCGTGCGTGCGTTGGTGTGTGTGTGCAGCAGCAGCAGCAGCACGGCAGAGGAGCGAGCGATGGGGGGAAACGGTGAGAAGCGAGTCGAGCAGCAGCTGAGGGGATCACTCACTCACTCGCCCAATCACTCTCAATCGCTCTCTAGACTCGCTCCCTCCCTCCAACCTCAAATCCCTCGATTCTCCTCCTCCTCTTCTGCCCCGTGCACAGTCACGTGGATGGCATCCCCCCTCCGTTGAGCACGTGACGCTCGCTGCCGAGAGAAGACGGCTACCTGGCTCGTATTTCTCGTACGTATCGATCGCCTCGTATTTGGCGCGATGCCTGGCTCCACCTCTCTGGGACTCCACAGCTCGCAGGAAGGGAAAGAAGGAAGCGTCTTGATGTGCATGACCCAACCTGAGAAGGGCATTCCGAGAGGTCCATGGCAGATCATCTCCCGGGAGGCTTCCTCGAGCAGCAGGATGCACAGCAAGATCAGGAGGAATCGGTCCCGCGGGCCTTGTCATCGAGGCAGGAGAGCAAGCTGATTCACTTTGTGGATCAGAAGATTCTCGGCATTTCGCGCATCTTCAAGAACAGGGCGGTGCAGGAGAGCCATGGAGAATCGGTCGCTGCGAGAAACTTGGATCAACTCTTGGCAGAGGTCTCGTCTCTCGTGGGCATCTTGAGCCAGGTGCCCGAGTCATCGGCATCCATCTCGGTCGCCTATCTCCTCACGCTCACAGACATGGTCACGGACTACATCAGGGTCTTCAACATCTCCCCCGAGACGACCTTTGAGACGCTAGCCGATCTGGATCGCACTTTTGTCAATCTCATCAAGTTTCATCGAGTCAGCATGACGGAGAAGACACGTCTCAGTGGCTTGGCTGGTCGTCTGAGGGACGTCATCTATAGCAAGTATGACGGCATGGAGGAATACGAGGCCAAATGTTCGAGCGTTCTTGAAAAGACTATCGAGCTTCTGTGAGGTGCTTGCATGTCAGAGGTTGGGTGAACTCCTGCCGTCACCCATCTCTCGCGTGAGGAATCGCGCCAACTCTTCAATCATGGCCTCCGTGCACCGGTGTCCAACGCCAGGATAGATTTCGACTTGCACAGAGCCCGCAATATGCTTGAGCTCTTCGACAAAAGTGGCGCCTTTATCGTACGGCACAAGCTTGTCCCGCTCGCCAGAGAGAATCAGGACTCGCTTTCCTCGCAGATTGGCCACCTTCGGATCCAATGCCTGCACGGCGCGGCGCAGAGAATCTGGCATCATCCTCTTCGTCATGCCACCCATCCTTTCTGCTCGCCCTGTCATGAGGGACATGAAATCTGGGCACCCGATGATGGGACAGCCAGCTTGGATGCGCGGCTCATGCGAGAGTACGAGCCATGTCGAATGGCCCCCGAGACTGATGCCAGCACACAGATACTGGGTGATCTGGTGATCCGCTTCGGGGAATACATACGGCTCGAGATAGTCAATCAGCAGGGAAACATCCCTGGCAGTGCCCATCTGAATGCTGTGCATGTCGGCAGCATGAAGCGGATTTGCCGGCTTATCTGCCCAGGTTGTATTGGCCCGTGCGGATGTCAGCCTGTGACCGTGACTATAGATTAGTGTCTCGCTCAGAGTATCCCATAGGCTAGACCTCACTTTCTCTGATCAAAGGTCACAACGATCAGACTCCTCTTCGTTGACTTTACAGAGGACAGCATCTGCTCGATGAACTTGATGCCGTCTTCCCACTTTCCGAGCCGCCCATGCAGGAAGAATAGAACCGTGACCTCGGTCGTCCTGATAGAGTCGAGACCGAAGACATGTACAGGCAGCCCAGCGATGTGAAAGGTCTTGTGCTTCGCACTCGAGTCGAGACCGGCAATTTCAATGTTTTGCCCGCCATTGGATGGCATGCCCATCGTCTCACTACTGCTCGTCGTCATCTTCGTCGTACCTCTTCGAATCTGAGTATCTACCAGACTCTAGGACGGAGCGGAGGATACACAAAAAAGCCCACGCTCCAACTTGCGTCCTCGGTTCCTCTGGTAGGGGCTGATGGATACGACGTAACTCCACTTTCCCCCCCAAGAGATGAGAGCATCGGCCACCTTCCGTAATTTTGTTACGCCACCACAGCGTTTGTAGCTTAGCGGCCTTTCGTTGAATAAAGTACTATCCTTTGTTCCACGAGCGAGAGATGTATGCTGATGCTTGTGTCTTATGATAGAACTGCGCAAAGGCTTCGACGCTCACCGCCAAAATAGCTTCAATCAAGCTAGACGAGAATTCCATGCCTAAGGAAGAGCCCGTCAGCATACTGATCGACGACGATGAGCCTGTTGACCAGAGGATCGATGCGCAGCCATTGCGACAGGCATCCGAGACATCTGTCAATGTACAAACAGATCTACAGAACAAGTCTCCAATCCCCGTCTCAGCGCTAAAGGACGTCTCAATAACGACACCAAGGCACAATGGTAGTGCCCCCGTGCAATCATTCGCCATCGGAAACGACAACCCTCAGCGTCCGTCTGTGCCAGGTCTCTCGGCTGGCGCCGGCCAGATGCCTCTCATAGATCTCACTCTGGCGGAAATAGATTCAAATACTTCTAGACACGCGCCGGTCCGTATAGAGAATCTGGAAGAGACTCGCAATGAGGGACTGCACAGCACACGTCCGGCCGAGCAGCCGCCGACAAGTCAAGGTGGAGCGAGGTCGAAACGAATGCGATACCATAGCAATTCTCGCGAAATCAATAATCGCATGGACGATGAGGATATTCAAGTCATTTCGGAACTGCCTCCTCTTGCAGCTCAAAGGAATGCAGCTCACGAAGTTTCGCGCATGAAATTAGCGAAGAGACGCGCAGATAGTCTCGCTGCTCGCCGACAGATTCAAGATCGTCGTGCAGAGCTGATAGATCTGGATCTGGTGCCTGAGGTCCCTTATCGTCCAGAACCTGACAGGACTCTGCCCTGGCTTGTGCAACAAGAGCGCATTATGCAGGCAGCACAAGCTCAAACATCGAGTCCACAGATTGTAAATGGCAGACCAGTGGGTCACTTCTATGAAGGAAGGTATATACCTGCGCCGCCATCAACCATCTCACCAGTGCGCAATCCTGGAGGCATACATCCAGGACCACACGACATCTACAATGGACAGAATCATCCTCATAATCACATGGAAGGTCTTAATGGTGAGACATCCTCGACGCCTGGATATCTCAGACGATTGATCGACTCCTTCGCTCCCGGAAGCGTTGCCTCGTATCTCAACAGGTATACGCACGACAACATGCCAGGCTCACTCGCAACACATCGATCTGCGTTGGTTGACTACCAGACAGCATATCAGCAAAACCAAATCAGTGCAGAAGATCTACACAATCTGTTGTCCAACATCAAGGATGTTGACATTCCACCTGAACAACGTGAACCAAATCCGATCGGTCTGACAAAGTCCCTAATGGAACATCAACGGATCGGACTCACATGGCTGCGGTCAATGGAGGCCTCTACCAACAGAGGAGGTATCCTTGCCGACTCTATGGGACTCGGAAAGACCATCCAGACCATCGCTTTGATCTTGGCGGATCCCTCAAAGAAGCCAGAGTGCAAGTCGACCCTGGTGGTTGCTCCTGTCTCGCTTCTCCGTCAGTGGGAACGTGAGATTCGCGTGATGACGTTTCCCGTGCCGTCAATCTACATCCACCACGGGTCAAAGAAGTTGACCAGCTCAAAGCAAGTGGCTTCCTTCGACATTGTCCTGACGAGTTTCAACACGATTGGATATGAGCATGCCATAAAGGCACGCTACGAAGAACAAAACAACCCAGGGGCGCCTGGTCCGGCACCGGCTCGAGTGATTTCCGACATCAATTGGCACCGCATCGTCCTTGACGAGGCCCATAGTATCAAGAACAAGGCGACGAGGAGTGCTCGTGGCTGCTGTGACCTAAATGCAAAGTATCGGTGGGCCTTGACCGGCACTCCGATGCAGAACTCCGTCGATGAACTCTACTCTTTGATTCGATTCTTGAAGATCAAACCGTATAATGACCATGGCATGTTTACGCGCGACATCGCGAGGCCTCTAGGGAACAAGGACGAAGCTATGGTTGGGAATGCCATCAAGAAGCTCCAGGCTCTTCTCACTGCCATCATGTTGCGGCGCACAAAGGAATCCAAGATTGATGGCAAGGCAATCTTACAATTGCCCGAGAAACACAATCTCGTGGTCGAGGTCACGATGGCAGGGGACGAATTGGCAAGATACAAGGTGCTCGAAAACGGCGCCCAGAAAGCATTGAAGCTCACCGTCGAGCATGACAAGGGCTCTACGGGTAGTAACATGTTGGTCCTCCTGCTCAGGCTGCGGCAGAGTTGCGATCATCCCCTCTTGTCCGGCATGGACGACGACATCAGCATCACGACTGTCAGCAAACACGAGGGCAAGCGACTTGCTGAGACTTTGAAGCCAGAGGTCGTAGCTCGTCTGAAGATGGCAGATGCCACTGGATTCGAATGTCCCATCTGTTTCGACGTGATGAGTGCCAGTGTCGTCATCATCGTTCCCTGTGGTCATTCTTATTGTGGCGAATGCCTCCTCCAGCAACTCGAAAACAGTCAACAGATGGAAGACGACGGCAACGGTGCGAGCTGTCCTGAGTGTCGACAATACTTTATCCTCAAGCAATGCATCTCACTGAGACACTTTCGGAGTGCGCATGGCATGCCTCGGCCATTCAAGCTAGAGACAGCCTTTGAGCAAGGCATCACGCCTGATGCAATATCTTACGAAATGGAATTGGACATCAAGTCTGATGCAATCGTAGACGAGACCAAATTGGACACCAAGCTCGATCCCATCGTAGATGAGACTGAAATGCACATCAAACTGGATGCAATTGCAGATGAGACTAAGTTCGACATCAAGACTGACGCAACGGACGACGAAATGAAGGTGGACATCAAGACTGATGGCCCTCCTCGATCACTCTATTCCGCATTGTTGGACAAAGGGAAACAGAGACTGCATTCCCCGCGCATGTCAGAGACTCGTCTCGCTGATCGTTTCGTCTCGAGGTACAATCTATCCCTGCACGAATTCGAACAGTCTGCAAAATTGCAAAAGATGTTGACTCTACTGCGAGACATTCGTGAACGACATGCGGGCGAAAAGACGATTGTGTTTAGTCAGTTCACCTCCTTCTTGGACCTCGTCGAGATCCCATTGACTCGAGGGGGCTTCCAGTTTCTGCGGTATGACGGATCGATGAAACCAGAGGAACGAAACGAGGCACTGATTCAATTCGAAGACGATCCGGCCTTCAACGTCATCCTCGTCTCCCTCAAGGCAGGCAACGTCGGCTTGAACCTGACGTGTGCCAATCACGTCATCCTCTCGGAACCCTTCTGGAACCCGTATGTCGAGGATCAGGCAGTCGATCGAGCCCATCGGATCGGACAACAGAGACAGGTCTTTGTGCATCGACTCATCATCAAGGACTCTGTCGAGTCGAGAGTGCTCACCATCCAGAATCAAAAACGAAAGTTGATTGAGTCTGCCATGGATCCCTCGCAGGCCGCCGCCATCACGAAACTCGGCCGACGGGAGATTGCCTTTCTCTTTGGCATCACCAGTCACGTCTGATTTCCATCCAGCTCACCTCTTGTCATTCATCAGTTACCCCAAAATCATGTTCACGTTTAATGTGCTGCTTCATCCGGTCCAAATCAAGTCAAGCGTCATGTACCATCAGATATCTGTGTTTGTAGAGGTTTTCATTATTATAGTGAAAGGTATAGAGAGAAATGGTATCAGGACCAAAAGGACCCTCACTTTGCAAGCCCCCACCTCTTTCACTCTGTCTCGCTCATCGACCACCGGAGCCAGAAGCATTGCTCTGGTTCTGTTCGGTAAACTTGTGACTCGTCGCCTTGCTCGTCTCAATCTTGCCCTCGGTGATGATCTTCTTGACGATGTCATCCTCATTCTTTGTCCCAAACTATCACCGTCAGCCTTCACTCTCACTCTTCCCATCCTCCTAAATCCCGACTCAAAAAACTGATCGATGCAAATCAAATACAATCGATTGGAAGAGACGTAGAGGACGGAGAGAAAGAAAGACTGACCTCATTCTCGAGTTGCTGCTTCGACGGCCGATCCAGGATTCCCTGGGCCCCTTGTCCCACAAACACCTGGAACGACTCGACCACCTGCGTCAACGGAATCGACGAGTCCTTTTTCCATTCGCCGACGGCACTCTCCGATTCGACAATCACGATGAAAGTCTCCTTGTCGCCTCGATAGACTGCTCTCGTCACGGTTCCTTCCTTTGTCATCTTTCTCCTTCTTTATCAATTGGCTTTGCCAAGAATACGAAAATGGAAGAAGGATAAGACTGATGAGTCGTGAGGGCAGAGGTGATGCGGGTGACAAGTGAGGTCTTGGGGGAACCCCGTCATTGCAGTGGGGGAATGTTCCACCGGAGGGGCTCTCCTTTGTTCATGTAACGCCACCCGCAGAATATCCGCAATGTCACGTGTTGCATCGATGGTGATATCAACAGGATAGAAGGCATGGGATGGATGGATGGTATGGAAATGGAAAAAACATTGGGAAGAGAAAACTACGAATAAAAAGATCATTATGGGATATATATGGTAACTCACACGCCGAGGTCGAAAATGTCATTCTTCCAGGAATGAGGACGGCCGTGTTCCCTTACAATGGCATCCGCTTCCTCCGCCTCGGCTTGCAGACTGCCCTTTGTGAAGATTCCAGCCAATGGACCTTGTCTACCGACCACGACCTCAAACTGCCCTTTGCGTCCCGAGTTGTTGCCGGCATTTGCAGTGAAGACTGCTCTGAAGAAACTCTCAAAGGACGCCTGGCCATTATTTGCGATATAGGCCGTCTTGACTCGGTGCTGCAGCATTCTCAACTGGTATTCATAGTAGGTGAGCTGTTCCTTGATTGCCTGTCCGACAGCGAGACCAATCTGTCGCTTGATGAACGGACGAATGAGAGGTTTGATTAGACCGGCGAGCCATCCATGTTTCGTGCCGGATGTGCTAAAGTCAAACTTGTGAATCTTGACACGCACATCCTTCACCACAAACAAGGCGTCCTTTGTGACATCAGCTTCCTCGTCTTCCGTAGACATTTGCAAATCAATCTCAATGTCGATGCCCTGGCCGTCCATGATGAGATCGACGAGACCAGAGTCTGTGAAACGCCAGAAACCAGTCTTCTTGCGGATGTAGAATCCCGCATCTCGAACAGCCATACTCAGACCTTCTACCTTGACAGTCACCTGGTTCGAATAATCACTCTCAAATTTGTATGCGTTGAGGAACTCGACAGTGTTGTGGTTGTCGATGCGTAACTTGTGTGGCAGGAATGATTGATCATGGTTGCTGCTGCTCTCAAAGACCAAATTTTCAATGACGACGTCAACCTCGGCATTCTGAAACTCGACCCTCGAGATTGGAATGTACTGTACCAGTTTCAGAGAGGATGGCATGATGATGTTGAAAAAGTCCTTCATCACACGTTTCTTGAAGACGAGGTTGCCGTACTCATTCATGACCAGGTGACGCACGAGTGCCCGACCTTTACCGATGAAGTTGAAGAGCACTTTATCGGATGCAAAGCCTTCCGCGAGACGCACGGCCTCTTGAATCAGGTTGTTTGCATCCTGCTTGAAACCAGTGTCTTCGGAAAAGGCATCAATCCTTTCGAGCAATTCGTAACCGTGCTTCTCAGCATCAGCTGAAGCAGCATACTTCATGTCCTGAACGATGCGCTTGAAGTAAGTCATGCAGTCATGGAGGAAATCAGAGGTACCCTTTTCTTTACCCATGTCCTTCTTCAGACTGACGTACGCCTTCTGAACACCAGAGAATCCGACACTGTTGGAGAATCGTTCGATGAGTTTGAGCGTAAGACGGACTGCCTGATCAAGGTCTTCATTCGTGGAAACAATTTCGGAGGGGTCAGTCGGAATCTCCTCTGTAAAGGTAAGCGTGTAGTCCACATACTTCTTTCCTACAGAGATCAGGCCATCGAGGCCGTTCGAGTAGTCTGTGTTATCCCGAAGCGATACTGCCAGACCACGGAAATGTCTTTGAAGAGCTTCTCTACGTTTCTGTGGGAACTTCTCGCCAAGATACTTGCGGATCTCGGCAGTGGATTCCTTGACAGCATCTACTGCAGTTTCTACCATGGCCTGAGAAGCGTCTAGAGTATCGTGAATCTGACCAGCTGCATCCCTTGGTGCATTCTGCAAGGCGTGCTTGGCCTGTGATCCAACATTGACCGCGACATCCTCAGCAACCTTGCCAGCTTCACCAGCCTTTGTCTTGATCGTGGCCGCGGCCTCGCTGGACTTTTCCTTGACAATCTCTGCCCCTTCTCGGCCGGACTTCATAGCTTGTTCGGCAAGCTCCTCCCCGCGCTTGATGGCCCAGTCCAGAGATTGGCGAGCTTCTTCAGCATTCACACCTGTTGCCTGCTCGAGTCTGGAACGAACAGCCGAGAGTAAATTATTCACTGCCTCCTGAAGATCTTGTGGATCCAGATCCTGCACTTGTTGGCTTAGATCAGATGCTGTCTCTCTTGCAGAGTCTACGGCTTGTTGACCTTTTTCTACGGCAGCATCTTTGACGTCCTTAGCTTGATCTGCGACATCCGAGGCCACCTCCTTGGATTTCTTTAATGCCTGGTCGCCTTTTTCTTGCGCCTGGTCCGCAACTTTTGATGCTGTTTCTTTTGTCTGTTCGGCAATCTCACCTCCCTTCTTCTGAGCCTTGTCGGCAGCTTTCGACGCTGTCTCTTTCGTCTGTTCTGCCACCTCCTCACCTTTCTTCTGGGCTTTGCCAGCTGTCTCCGACGCCTGTTGCTTGACATCTTCGGCAACTTTGGAACCCTGTTTCTTGGCGTTGTCAGCAACTTCGCTGCCCTTCTTCTGTGTCTGCTTCGCAACATCCTTGGTATTCGAGGTGAGCTCATCAGCTTTCTCAGCAGCCTGATCGGCATACTTCCTTGCATCTTGATTGAGCTCTTGACCTTTGCCTTGTACCTTGCGCAGCAAATCTTGAGCTGCCGTCTCGATATCCTCCTGAGACACACCTTGCACGTCCTTTACCTTGTCTTGAATTTGAGCGATGACGTCCTGCAGGGACGATGAAGCGGCCGAGGTTGTCTTCTTTGCCTGAGACTGCGAGCCAGTCGTTTCGTCATCGAATGTATAACGGGGATCTGGGTGCACAATGCCGATGGACTGCAACTTATTACCTCTCTCAGACGCGTCGTCGGTGTGGACAATACCAATCTGGCGAAGGTGATCTGAAGTGCCATCATCCTTGGCGCCTTGGACACTCTCTGTCGCTGACTTGGCACCCGACTTGGCATCTTCCAGATTCTCCTGAGCACTTGATTTTGCATCTTGTGCTGCACTCGAGGCTCCTTCGGCTACATTCTTGGAGACGTCTTTTCCAGTTTCCTTCGCTTGCTTTGCTCCGTCCTTAATTGTCTGAGTAGTCTCTGAGGCTTTGTCAGAGGTCTTCTGCTTGGCTTCTTGTAACTTGGGTTTTGCTTGCTCGGCCAGATCATTACCCTTCTGTGTGGCATCCTCAGCGACACCTTGTGCCTTATCGGCAGCTTCGCCAGCGACATCCTTGCCCTTCTCGACAGCTTTGCCAGCGACATCCTTGCCCTTCTCGACAGCTTTGCCAGCGACATCCTTGCCCTTCTCGGCAGCCTTCTGTGCCTTACCTTCAAGATCGTTCCGCTTTGCAAAGTCAGATGCGGATTGCTTTGCATTTTCGAGAGCGGCTCCAGCTTGCTTGTCGGCATCCTTTGCTCCAGCCTTGATGTTCTTCGTAGCATCCTTGGCAACAGACTTGGCCTTTTGCACGATTTGATCGATGGATATTCCCTCGTCTAGTTGTTTCTTTATGTCTTCCTGTGAGATTCCGGTGAACTCTTCAAGTTTGACAAAGGCTTGATCTGCAGCATCCTTCGCACTCTCACTGAGGTCCTTGGCTTTTTGCTGACCTTTCGCTGCGAGCTTGCTTGCACCATCTTTGGCCTTGCCAGCCGCCTCGGTCGCTTGAGCTTGGACTTCCGACGCAAATTTCTGGCCTTTCTTCTGCAAATCTGAGATCGTTTCCATGGCAGTACTCGTCGCCTGATCATAAACTTCTTTGACTTGCTCTTTGGCATTGTCGATCTTTGCTCTCACTTGTTCCTTTGTCTCCTCGACATCATCCTTGATCGCACGGCCGTCGACATCCGTAGCCTCTTCCTCAAGTTCAATGAGATCTGCTTCTTCGGGTGCGATGGCGGTCGCTGTAGCTTCCACAACATCAGAAAGGACGTCTCTCGCAAGGATTGAACCATCGTGGAGTAGCGCACGGAACTGTGGATTGCTGTACAAAACATCAGCAATAGCCTTGGCCTTTACATGTGCTACGGGTGTGAGCGTCAAGGTGAGAAGAGCACGAGTCGTCCTTACCTGTCTTTGCGTCTGCCTTGGCAGCCGCAGCGTCGAATTTGGCCGCAAAGATGTCCGTATCGAGATCTGCCTCTGCGTTGGCCCCACGCAGATGCCAGATGATTTCCTGAATGATGTTGTCTTGGTTCTTGTCCTTGAGAAGCTGACCTGCGGCACGGACAAATTGCCTCGCGTCGTCCATGACGAGTTTCGTCTGGCGGCCAAGACCTCTCTGCCTTGTGTTCAGGACGGGAGATTGGACAATCGCTGCGAGATGCTCCTCGAGTTGAGACGTGGACGGAAGGTAACCCTGTCTGAGAGCATCATATTGCATCAGAGTCCTCAGCTTCTTAGACAGTATGGCCGTGGGGGAATCATCGTGCAGAAGCAGAGCCTGAGATTCCGACATTTCCTCGATCGGTTCCTGCTCTTATGAGGAAGTTGCCAATAGCTCTCTCGCTCGGATCGACGACTGACTTGCGTAACTTCAGGAAGCGTGCCTGATCACAATCGCTGAGCACAGCGGTCAGTCTCGAGAGGGAGACGAGCAAGATCGAAGGGGAAGACAGTCCTCGAGGTGAGGTGGAGGGAGAAGCCGTCGTCATCGCGGACAGGCAGGCAGGCAGGCAGGCAGGCAGGCAGGCACAAGGGTCTGGACCATGGCAGGGAGCTGTGCCACGGAGGCTGGAGCGGATCCCCGCAAAGCAAAGCAAAGCAAATTCATCTTCTTCCGCCATCCTCTTCACCCCCTCTTGCCCTCCCTTCCCTGCCATTCCCTCACTCGATTCCTCATCCGCTCTGTTTTCCAGGCACAGGCCTGTGGCTTGTGTCAGCAGTGGCTTGGATCAATGACATCATGCCCCGTGCATACATCACGTGGACATGATGTTGTTTCCAAGTATGCACGTGGATGAACTCCTGCGCGTCTCCTCGTGTTTCATTAGAGCATGAATTTACGCGCTTGGCCTTCATCCATTGTTTCTGTGGGTTGTTTTGCATTGTATGCAGGCCACCATGAACAGTGCTGAGCATCTTGTGCGAGTCTGAGAGGCAGTCATGTCGGTCTCTGATGATGACGACGATGCTCTCGAAGCTCAGAGAGACCTCTTCTCCGCCAAGATGGACAGGGGAGAGCTGTTCAGGCGCCCAGTCTCTCCAAAGAAGTTTGAGTCGAGTCAGCCTTTTCCGTCGTCTCCGGCGCCGTTCGGTAATCCATTCCTGTTGGAGGATGAGGAGTCTGAGGACATATCAAAGAGACCAGATGTTTCCTTCGCTGCGGAACCACACGATCCCGAGTCACAGTCCATAAGAAGGGCTCCAGGAGAACGCGAGTTTGACTATATAGGCACGGTACAGGCAAGGACGAGTCACGGTCAACATTTGCGCATCGCACGGCGTAAAAGACGTATAGGGACAACAAAATTCGAGTCAGAAATCGATTTGGAGCATGCGAGCCGGACGAAGCACTACGGCATACAGATTCATGGTCTGTTAAGTGACATAGCCGTGCTGAACACGGAAGAGGCCGTAGAGACATTTCTTCCTGTTGTTGTTGAGGATGGCAAGGGACCAGAGACTGGGATGTGGGTTGACAAATACCGGCCCAAGAAATTCACAGAGCTCTTGGGTGACGAAAGGACGAATCGGGATGTCTTACGCTGGATAAAGCATTGGGACTATTGTGTCTTTGGTCGTACTAATCATGGCAAGAACAAAAAGCACAAGCGGGATGGAATCGATCAAAACACGACAGAGGCCATCCCTGATCCCCACGGCCGTCCGGAGAAGAAGATTCTCATGCTCACAGGCCCTCCTGGTTTCGGCAAGACAACCCTTGCTCACATAGCTGCAAGGCAGGCCGGATACAACGTCATCGAAGTAAATGCGAGCGACGACCGTACAGGTGCTGTCGTGCAGAATAAAATCGGTGATGCGCTCGAGTCGCAAGCGGTATTCAATCCCCGACCCTCACTCGTTGTGATTGATGAAATTGATGGAGTAAGTGGATCGGGCGGTGAAGCAGGCTTCATCAGATCACTTCTGAAATTCATTGTAGACGATGAGAAGACGACCGCTTACAACCGGACCGTCAAACACAATGACACTCGTGCTGGTAAACGCAAGAACCGTGGCCTAAAGTCCAAAGCATTACTACGCCCCATCATCTGTATCTGCAATGATCAGTATGTGCCAGGTCTTCGGGCTCTGCGACCGTACTGCCAAATTATCAACTTTAGAGCACTTGCAGCACCCGCAATCGTTGCACGTTTGCGAGGTATATGCCACAAGGAAGATTTACAGGCAGACACTAGAGCTCTGAATGCTTTGTGCGAGCTAGCAGAGAGTGACTTGCGCTCATGTCTCAACTCTCTGCAGTACATCAGGATGAAGTCCAAATACTTCAGTCTTGACTCGCTCTCCGCGACGCTTGCCCAGAGAGACATGTCTCGCTCATCACACAGCGTGGTGGAGTCGGTCTTCAAACTGCTCGACGCCAAGCAAGAACGTAAGAAGGGCAAAGCAGCCGTCAAAAGTGACAATATTGGCCGCATAGCCGACTTGGCAATGACGAACAACGAGTACGGCAAGATACTCATGGGCTGCTTTGCTCACTACCCAAGTGCACCGTATCACGATAATCTTTTTGCAAAGCCTATCGAGGCTTCCGACTGGCTCTATTTCTATGATCGGTGTGAGAGAGGTGTCTATGAATCTCAACATGGCGAATTGATGACATATATGCCATATCCCATCGCAGCATTCCATCATATGTTTGCCACGCATGAGTGCAAGTCTTCTCTGGACAGATCAAGAGCCGACTGGGAGTCTAGAGAGAAGCTCAGGATCAATTCCGAAGTGCTAGCCGGCTGGATCACTCGAGTCAAGCCATCCATTCGACAGCTGTTCAATCCGACCATGTTTGCGACTGAGTTGATCGCCTATGGACTCCGTATCATAGGTACCAATCTGAATCCGGCCAATTCACATCTGATCAAGTCTGCGGAGCGTCTAGCGCTCTCGCGAGTTGTCGACGGTATGCTCTCCCTAGGTTTGTCCTATACGCAATTCAGGGTGGACGATGGAAGCTACATCTTCCGCCTAGAGCCACCCATCACACAAGTTCTGAACTACGATGGGCCCCTGACTGTCAAAGGAGAAAGTCTTTTGCCTTCTAGATATGCTGCACGGCAGATAATCTCGGCAGAACTTGCTGCAGAGAAGATCAGGCGAGCATTGGAAACACAGGGTGACATCATTCAGCCTTCAGGTCGGCCGAACGGCTCTGAAAAGGCAGCAACAATTCCTACAAAGAGAAAGGCTCAGGAGGAACTGTTGGCTCAGCCGGCTGTCAAGCGTGACTTTTTCGGTCGCACGATCGTACTACGGAGAGATGACACGACAGAGTCGACAGGCTCTTCCAGAGTCCCCGACAAGCCAAAAGCCGGTGTACACATCAAGTTTTCTGATGGATTTAGTGATGCTGTGCGGAACAACATCTCGATTCAAGAATTGCTAAAGCGTTAGGCTGGATTATTTGAACTTTATGCATCTTCCCAGACAACACAGCAATACACACATGACAGTACAGAAGGATTTCGTGAAAATATATCAACTTGCATAGTTTATTGCTAAATATCATCTGAGAAAGACGTGTTTCCTCTTTTGTGTAAAAGTCTCTGCTGAATTGTGTTTTTTGGAAGGAAAGATGATGTGATTCGAGAGACTAGTTCATCGTTCGATACCTCACTAGTCACTCGTCATCTTCCCATGGAGAATTGCGAAGAAGGGATAAAGGGGGGGATTGTTTGACCAAAAATGTTGCCGTGTCGAAGGCATAGAAATCGTCCCCGTCCTAGACGAGGAGCTTCTCAATGGCATTCTTGATGGTCTGAATTTGCGATCGTAAATCAGATGCCTCATTTGTCGTCACGCTGGCCGAGATGACGGCTCTCGAGACTCCACAGGCACGACCGAGTGCGCTCTTGCTTGGCACAAAGACATAAGGCACATTCTTGTCCTCACAGAGTAGAGGCAGATGGAGCAAGATCTCGATCGGTTCCGTGTCGGCTGCCATGACGATGAACTCGGAAATTCCTCTGTTGAGTGTCTTGGTGGCTATTTTCCGTCAGTCCAACGTGTCAAGGAGATTCGATCGTGCAAGAGATCCTCCAAGATCGATAAAAAGAAAGGTGGAGAAGAATACTCACCTTCGTTCGCTCCCTTCCTCAACTGCTTGTGGTGAGAGGCCTGTTGGACGAGATCGAGAATTTGCTGTGAAAGCGCGGCATCGGCCAATGGGAATGCTTTAGGGTTCGGTGCAGACATAGAAGAGTCGAGATTATTACGTCTATGAGGTATTGATGAATCGAGAGGAGAAGACTGCTTACTGTAAACTCTTTTTTTTCTTCCTTGCTCCTGCTTCCCATATCGAGTCAGTCGTCCTCAAGGACAAGCTGCCGTCGCCAGTGGAACGGGAGTGCCTGGTTCACAAAATCATTTCTGATGCACGTGAGTAAATTTGCGGACAGAAATGAAACACAACGGGACGAATTACTACATTCATAATTGTAGCCTGTGGAATTTTTTTGTGTCATACTTGCCGCCATGGTGAGAGAGCTGCAGACAGACCTCCCTAAGCTTACATCCAAGAAATCACTCTACTCTCTTATGTGGCAGGTCACATTTTGGGAGAAAGCCAGTCTGAATTAAACAATCAAGCCGCTACTGAGTTGTTATGGCTTTCCTTGTCAATGGACATGGCGGACTCCAGTCAACCCACAGGAAAAGAAATCTCCTCTCAAGATGTTGAGAAACATGGCAGCAACTGCCACCAAGCAGGGCGTACTATAAGGAAGATTGACGTGCGGTGGGTGCGCTTTGCAAAATACGTCCAACACTTGAAAGCCATCTTTGAAAACTCAGCCGAATCGTCTCGAGCGGGGTTTTCTGGTGTGGGTCGGGAACGAGGAGGAGTCTTGTGATCTGCTATTAGGCGACATCGCAGCTGAGCCCATTGGTGCGAGGCAAGCCTTCCATCTTCTTGTAAACGAGTGCCTCTGTAAATAAGGCCTGCATCACCTGTCATATGTGCGTTTCATGGCAAAGAGTACCTTGCCCGTTGGAACGAACGTTCAATCTCAAATCCCCGCATTGCCTTTGTCGTGGTGTCAAAAATCGCAACATAATTTTTCAGCTTGAACGACATGCCGTGAGGTGCACGTTCAGCTGATTACGACTTTGCACGTTTCACGTTTGGTGGAAAGAACTCGGGTGTTGGGAAAACATGAATGAACACAACCGAAAGCATGATGTCAAGAACGACTACATTCAAAAGATCGTTGGACTGCGAAACCTCATGGATCTTGTGCAAATCCTGCATATAAGGGCAAGACCGTGACGATGATGCTGCTGCTGCTGTTCCTGCACAGCTGACTTGGACACATCAACCAGGCTACTGTGGCCACGTCTTTCACTCATCTACCCCGATGCCCATCAAAGGCAACCCTCCTCCAAGCATTCACGTGTTCACACGCTGTGGTGAGACATGGAGGCTGAGGATGTCTCAGGCGCCGGACCGACAATGTGCCCTCGCCACCAGCCTGTTGAGACAAAAAGTCATCCTTGTGTCTCACATACTCCGCACATTCAGCAAATATCTGGAGGGAGATTGCGGAAGTGACGCAACCCCCGCGGTCTGATGTAAATTCCAATAACGTTCTTTGGAGACACAAAACACACCACGAAAATAGGAGCTCCATGGTATTATTGACAGATCTTCTTGATGTACTATAGACGGTATGAGTTTTTATATCGTTGAGCCGCTGTAAGGACTTTATAATTCATTATGCTATTTCTTTTCCCTTAGCTGTGCTTGACCTTTTGCAAAACATCAGAAAAACCCAAAACAAAACCTACGCTTTTGCTGATCAACCCTGCTGTTGACGATAAACCTGATGCCCTATATTCTCTCGCTCGTGCTGTCTCTGCCCGACTACTTCCTTGCCCTCATCGACTTGACAATGAGCATGGTCTAGGCCATGACTTCGTGGATACTTGTGATGTGCGACTTTGGCACATAGATGGATGTCTTCTTGCTCTTGGTCGACGATCGTCTCACCAACGGCTGTTCTTGTGTGATGGCCTTCGTTGCTGTCAACTTTTTCGGTGCTGCGACACCAATTTTGATATCATTTTTCATCGGAACGAGACTCTGGCTGTCCCGGGACGACCTGCGACAAGATCGCGACGATCGAGGCACAGATGCATTCTCATCCGGACTTGGCAGGCTAGTGTGAGACTTTGACTTTGGCAATGTTGAATGAATGTTGGCGGTCAACGAGTTAGTCGAGACTGAACGAGTGACCTTCGAGGGGACAGTTGTCATTGCTCTTGTGGAACTAGGTCGTCTGTATACCTCGCAAGTAGTGGGAACATCTGCCACGTTGTGCTTCACCTTCTTCAAGGCATCGCGAGCGGCAGCCAACTTCAACTTTGCATTAAGTGCCGCCTGGTCCGCTACCAGAGAAGTCTTGGCAAATTCCATACGCTCTACAGTAGCCAGAGAAGACACTGAAGAAGAACTCGAGGAGCTAGGTGGACCACTGAAGAGACGAGCTGAAGACTGGGATGAACTCAGGGTAGAACCATCTCCACTCTGGTGCATGAACGTAGGCCGACCATCCGGAGCAATGAGATCTTCCAAAAGTCGCTCGCAAACTTGGTCGAAGTCGATTCCGTCATTCCTTGTCACAGAAACGCTTTGCTCGGGAAGTGTCTCTGCGGTATCTAATGGCTCAAATGTGTATGCTGGAAATTTTGCTACTGAGAGTGATTCCACGTCTGGTGATTGTGCTGGAGACAAAGCTTGAGTAGACTCTTGCACCTTGGCAACAGGAAATTCTCGACCATCTAGAACTTCTGGCTCTTCTGGAGATTGTCTGCCGGATTCGTCTTCATTGTTATCCTCGCTGTGCTCGGACGATTCGACGCTTCCAGTGTCATCGCTAAGGCTTGAATGATAGGTAATAATCGACTCTGTTGGCTCTTTGTGCTCTGGGACCATGACCGAGCTCACAAGTGGCCATCCTTGTATCGTCGAGTGAGACTCCGTTGTACGGATGCTGCACGAGGAAATAGTTCGACACTCTCCTGAGGTGAGATTATCGAAAGGAGAGCCATCGATGGACTGTGACGTTCTGACGATTGTCAACTTTGGAGTCTTCTCGGATCGCTTGCCGAAATGGAACGACTTGAAGGACGATGAGAACTTCATGATGCCGGTCGTAGTGCTATCAGAACTGTAAGTGTCCTTACAGGTTCAATGATGCTTCTTCTTGGAAGTGGTCAGAAGAGGTCTTCTTGGAGTGGGCACAAGTCGGTAGATGAAGCAAGCAGGGATTGTCTATATGGAGAGTGGGCAACGAAGCGACTATCACCTGAGCAGGACTTAAAAACCAACCTAGTTGTGACAAAAGTAGCCGCAAATCGTGTCTCACACGGAACCTGTGGCGCTCCGAGTGGCTTCACGGAGGGTATGGCATGCGCCCGCGCACAAGTTAATTCTCCTACAGTCACCAAGCCGCCCATTCACGTCCTGGTACATGAACTTGATTGGTCGGCTTTCTTTTGGCTTCGCAGGGCCCGAGTTAGAACAACAGAAGCTCTTAAATTATGGTATCTATAGAGACGGCATGAAGTTCGGCAAGAACTGCCCTGCGTTATGCAACCCGTGAGGACCGCGGGACCTATAGTTGATTTCTAAACGACTTGACACAATCTCACTCTGGACAGACTCTCATGGATAGATCTATGTAGTCCTATCTGCTGTGATGGTATGAATCACGCTGATCCTCGTCTTCATAGCGCTGATGAGGTCATGATGTCTCAGGTGAGTTTCAGCAGTTCTCCATTGTCTGAGCATACATCTTTGTGCAACAGAGAAGGCGTGTTCTCGAGAGCTCTTCAAACTCACCGCTATCTACAGTTCAACTGCCACCGAATCCGTCTGGACCTCGTCTATATCAAGATGCCGTCTCAAGGAGTGCGTTAGCATATCCCGTGGTCAGATCACCTTGGTAGCTTGGAAATCCCTGACTTTGGCGGACGCCTATCAAGCCCCTAAGGCATCCGAGGTTTCAGTTCAGGCGTATAATTTACGGCGAATTAAGATCTCGCCCCGTGACGTGAGCGGAGGGTGACTGAATCGCCTGAAGGACGTCCAGATGGAGCGTGGCCGATGTCACATGCTGCCGCTCTAGGAGCACGAGTGAAACATGCACGTGAATGATTTTCATCCGCCATTCGTTTACTTCGAGGCTTAATTCGCCGAGGAAGCAGGTCAGTTCTGTAGAATCCGGAGAAAAAAGACGGCACACCAGCATACAGACGTGAAACAGAAAAGACGAAAACCACATTGCTATCAAAATTCGGCAACGATGGATGCTTGCGGTCACACCTCACAATAAGCCGTGATGGGAAAAGTGATGTACTCGACCTAATGTGCGGATAAGTACTCCTTGATCGTCTCTAGAGAGTCGTGGCTGCAGTTTAAAAAGGCAAAGTCTCGTGCTAGTGGCCTGGCGAGAGTTATCTACTGTAAGTGCCGGGCCCTTGTTCGATAGTCGGCTCAGCGTTCGCAGCTTCTCGAGCGCGGCTCTTGCCTTCCTCGAGTCGACAGGCGGGAGAGCGACTGGTCTCCTGGCGCGAGGACGAGAATGCACCATCAGAGGTGGGTCTGCGCGATCCAGTTGCCAAGCTCATCAATTGTGGCTGACACCGTGCGGCACTTTTTTCTCGAATTCTCGCCTTATTTTTTCCCTCCCTTAATCCTTTCGCGCAGCAGGCAAGTTTTCACACATCTCAAAGCTCTGGTTTATCAATGAGAGATCGACGATCCCACTGAAGCGTGCAAAAGAAAAGCCATCTTGATAATCGACAAGACCTCAGGAGACTCTGCTCCTCGAGACGTGCCGTGCGCTTTCGATAGCCACTAGTCACTAGAGCAAGAGACTGTTTCTCGGTGAATCATGTTGTGAAGTGAAGCCAAAATAATCTCGCAGATTCTATTTTCGTGGGAGGAAGTACGTGCAATAACCTCTTTCGACACGTTTTTGAGAGATCCGCTTGACAGGCATTCCACTTCATCCTACGTAATGGATCTCGCATCATCGTAGCCACAATCAATCAATCTCTCTACCCATGGGGATTTCACATACACATGCAAGCTATCAAAAATATCATTCGCTCGAATTGCAGGGCAATTTGCTACGAAATTGCTTTTGACAGAATCCTAATTGAAAAGCGGCTTGCCGTCTCGACGATCGGTGTAACTAGGAGATTGCGGCTGCCTAGCGATCCGCTCAGCCAGAGGGCGCCACACCATTAGCATACACTGATTTTGAGCAGCCATCCAGATGACGAGCTTCTAAGCAAACCTCCAACCCACGCAATCTTAATAGCAGGAGGTTTACGCCAATCTTACTGCGGCTCAGTCAGGCTGTTTACAGTGATAAGAGATATGCTGCGATAGACTCGTGTCTCAATCATTGGATCTAATTCATCTTAGCGCTTATTGTCAAGGGAACAAGCACTGCGAGGTGCGCTAATCATGTGTGTCTACTCAAGCGCATTGGGTAAGCATGCAGCTTACTTTCCGAGAAATGTGCCACATGTTCCTCTTGTTTGCTAAATGCAGATGCGCGCGAGTTGCAAATAGAGACTGGCAGAGCCTTGAGGTGGTGATCTCAAATGGAGCCAGATGTGCATGTCTAGCAATCACGGGGCGGAAGATGGATCTGCGCTCGAATCGACAGGGGCATGGTCATTTCACTTGTGCAAAGAATGTTGTGCTATAAGAGCTCACAAATTCACTTACTTCAGTTGAATATCAACACGATCCGACTGAAATCACGTTTGAGACAAGAACCAACAAAACTAATGGCAGCGGATTGAGAGTGCAGAGACCAGAGGGTCTACCTGCTCAAATCACTATAGCAAGACAAGTTTGGGCAAAATGTAGAGAAGCACTGTTCACGTAGCACCGATCAGCCGCATCCTTCTTGCGCGATCGATCGAGAGTGGCCGATGAGCTCACAAACTGATCGGGTCTCGTGAGGCATTCGGCATCCGGGCCATCCTCGGCTCCTCTCCGCCGGAGGAAAGAGATTAACGATGAGATCACTTCGTAGGCATTCGTATGCCATCTGGGGTACACTGTCTAATCAGTCTCCTGCCAGTACCCATCTAACAAGTCTCTACCAAGCCTTTGACATATGTTCAAGGCAGCATTCAGACAAACTACCAATCTAAATATTAGAAGAGTCATGTCTACGAACACCAAGTCACTCCCATCTCGACAGCCCACAAGTGAGGAGAAGGTCATCATCGACGAGATCCTCTCCTTGTACCAGTGCAAGCCGACAGACAAGTCGTACTCACACTACAAAGAGACTGCTGTGTTTAGCGATCCAGTGAGCAGCAGACAAACGACTATCTCACTCTGGAGCTGACAGAGTAGGTCTCGATCGCTAAAGGCAAGCAAAGCATCATGTCACAATTCAACGGCATGCCAAAGATCTGTAAGCTTTCATTCCCCCAGTTTCCAAGATCTTCTTCCTGACTCGTCAGTTGTAAAGTCCGACACGCAGATGTGTAATGTCCTCGATGACAAAACTGCACCGAATGATCTCAAGCTTGACCTTACACAGCATTACGTCTTCAAGATTGGCAACAAAGAAAAGACGTTGAATTCGCTAATTACTCTGAAGTTGAGAGATGGCATGATCGAGCATCATGAAGAAGAGTGGGATCACAAATCCAACAGTTCGGACTTTTTCAATGAGGCACGAAAGAAGCTGACGGCCAAGATAATTGAGAAGACCGTCACTTCGGATCCATCAAAGGTCTAATGATTGACGAGGTTTTGTCGAATGGCAAGTATGAATGAATGATAGTAACGTGAAATGATGCTGGAGTTTTGACATCCTTCTGATGACCTGGAGCCATTGTGTGTGTCTGACACGAGAGATGTTGGTATTCTTCCGTGATTTTGCGCACTTCAAGGTTTGGTGCTCCCCTCCACTCTGTTCATTCCGGGAGCAAGACGGAACAGCCGAATACTGCTGCGGCTTGGTTGCCACGATCTACCGCTCCTACCTGCAGCAATTGGGTCATCAAGAATCGATGCTCTAGATATCTCTCTCTGCAGGGGACACATCCTCCCGGGCCCTTCTCGCGGGCGCAATCATGCGAGACGGAGCGTCTGTGGTTCGCTGGGTGGCCTTTGCCAGTGCGATTCTGAACACTCTCGTTGCTGGCTCGATCGCCGTCTTTGCTCTCTATGCTCCACAGTTGCAGAGTCATCTACACTACACCTCGCTGCAGGTAAACACGATAGGGATTGCGGGACAGCTGGGACTCTACCTGACCGTGCCCTTCCTCGGAATTATATGCGACAATAAAGGGCCTCGGATAGTCTGTGCCTATACTGCAGTACTTGCATTCCCGGCCTATCTTGTCGCGAGTCTGGCCTATACGAATCGATGGCAGCCTTGGGTCTTGATATGTTGTTACGTGTGTCTCGGCAGCGCCACCGTAGGCCTCTATCTCAGTGCCATCTCGACCGTGGCCAAGAATCACCCGGACTCGAGAGGGTTTGCCATGGCGGCGGTGACAGCCTCGTTCGGCCTATCTTCACTATGGGAGACGCAGGTGGCCGATCGTCTCTACCGCTCGCCAGTCACCGGTGACATTGACATTCGAGCTCTCTGGCTCAGTTTCGGTGTGTTGATGAGTCTCGTGGGTGTCATCTCTGCCTTTACCTTACGGGTCGTTCCGCCGAGCAATACTGCTCGATTCCGGAGATTTTCCCAGTCAGCCGTCGAGTCTGACGACGAGGGGGAGGGGCAGGAGGGAAGCATCGACGACGAGCAAGGAAATGACGAGAGGACTGCTCTTCTGAGTCACTCTGCCATCTTGGAACCGTCGGATAAGCTTTCCCCGACGGATCGGATGAAGGCCTTTCTGGCAGATCACAGCAGTTGGTGGTACTTTTTGGCATTCGTCCTCCTGGCTGGTCCAGGGGAGGTCTTTACAAACAATCTCGGATCCATGTTTACCTCGCTCGAAATTGCAGCGGTCCATGGATCTTCCGCATCCAGCCAGGTCTCCATCTTCGCCCTGAGCTCGACGGTGGGCAGACTCTTCTTTGGAGCACTCTGTGATCTCCCCAGCAAGTCACCCATCACCACACGCATGCTGGTCCTGATCTCCACCGCGGTCCTGACCACGCTCGGATTCGCCCATCTTTCGGCCTTTTCGACTCCTGCCACCTTCTGGCTGTCATCCGCCTGCATCGGCGCAGGCTACGGCGGTCTCTTCACCGCCTATCCCGCCATCATCTCCATCGTCTGGGGCACGGAGAACTTTGCCACCTTTTGGGGCTGTCTCGCGACCGCGCCAGCCGTTGGCTCGACCGCCTTTGGCATCCTCTATGCCAAGTTTTACGATCAGGTGGCCGAAAGGCAAGAGGAGTCGGATCTATGTCATGGCCGCACCTGTTTTCAAGCAAGCACGGCATGGTTCGCAAGCTCGAATCTCCTCGGCGTCGGGATCCTGCTTGCTGCTCTATTCATTTGGCGAAGGCGATTTTCGACGGAATATTGACGAGTTGGGGGGGGGGCATGATGAGCAGAATTTTTGAAAATGCATATTGAAAGAAATTACTAATGTAGGAAGAGTTCAAGTCATTTCCTCGACTTGCAATCATCCGGTTCGTGCAGATGAATGAGCTTGATACTCAAGGAAATTTGCTCCAATAGATACTTTACAGGCCACATGCTATCGCTAATGACTAAAAAAAACAGGAACACTGTTCAATCTCATAGAATATCAAGGACGTCTTCCTCACCATTCTCCGAACTCAGGACTTCGGCATCCCGTGTCTCGTCTTCTTCTACTTGCTGCCTCACCCGTCGTTCCATGACCCTGTCGCGTTCGAGGGCAAACTCTGTGATGATCTTGTCACAACCTGCGACTGGACAATCCGTCGCCCCCCTGTTTCGTCGAATCATCTCAAAGATGGCAGTCTTGGAGTAGACGTGCACGCAGACCTTGCTCCGCATCGGGTCTTGGAAGAGGGTCATGGTGATGGGGCACTTTAAGGTGCGTTTCGTCCGATAGGTCAGCTCGAAATCATCTTCATCTTCATCTTCCTGCTCCTCCTGCTGCTGATGCTGGTCGTCGTCGCCAGCTCCTCCGTTCGAGGCCGGCCCAGTTCTCCCTCTCTTGTTGGGACGTCGGAAGAAGGAGTCTGTCCCGGGGTAATCGTCCTCCGGATGCTGGACCCCAAAGACCCGTCTCTTAAAGTCCTCAAAGGCTTTCGATCGGCCGTAGCGCTCGGCGGGGGTGAGATCCCTGTAATTGACTTTACCCAACTCTGTCTGTTCGAGAATCACACTCGCCGTGTCCCCTTGCCCCACCATACTTCCTCTCGCATGCGACTGCACAACGGACAAGACTGCCTGTTTCAATGCCGCCGCGTCGTTCTGAGCATCAACCATTTCGCAAACAGACTCTTCCAGCTCATTCACCTCGAGCGACTCGTTCACCGTCGCCTGACATTCCGCCAGATATGCTGCCCTCTCGTGGAACGCTTCAAAGTGAGCTTGAAGCGGACTCTGTTTCGTCACGAGAGTCTGGAGTTCCTGCAATAGTTGGCCCGAGATGAGTGCTGGCAGCTCCAGTGGCGTCTGTGTCGATGGAGGCAGAAAGGCTGACATCTCCAAGGGTTGTCCTTGGCTCACCGAGAGACGTCTTAGAGAGAGCCACGCCTTACAGTGTCCAAATCTTCCTTGAGCACTTCACAATGTCGCGTTCCTACTTTGCGGGACAAAATGCATGATCGTGTGCCGCTGAAAAGAGTCGCGTACTAATTTGACACGTGTAAGACCTGCAAGAACATTCAGCTCCTCGCGGCACAGTATTTGTTGGCAATGTGATGAATATGATTAATGTTTTAGAATACTGTATGATGGTTTATGCTTTTATGGCATATTCTCGACGGTACATGTCATCGACTTTTGTCAGATAATAGGTCCCTGGTCGAAGATGTGCCACATCGCCTTGAGGAACAAAGTCCTTCTTGAGGTGCGCCTTCTCTCGGAGATCAATGTACTCCTCAAACTTCTCTGCACTCAACACTTGACGTCCATCGAGTTTGTTCTTCAAGTCACAGATCTTCACAATTTCGCTGACATCTCCACGTATTGTCAAGGAGAAGATCGTGGCTGCGAGGCCCGAACCGTATGAGTAGGCACCGATGCATTTGCCTTGGAGAGATTCACTGCCGACGTTTGTCAGAAGACTGACGAGACCTCCATAAAGCGAAGCTGTGTACATGTTACCTATATGGGTCGAAGCATCGATTCCTGGTGCTACGCGCTTGCTGTAACGTGTCTTTGATAGACCGACAAAGGCCTTTTCGAGTGCCTTGTCACTGAGGGAGGCTTCATGTGAGACTTTATCGAGAGTGTAGGCATCGCCTATGCTTTCAAACTCTGGATTCGTAGGATCCTGCAAGTAATCGTTGTACAACATACGAGCATATGCTTTCTGGACAGTTTTCGAGGTAGGGGAATGCGCAATCATGTAGTCGAATTTGTCTAGGGGAACCTTTGCATCTGCTGAAGCACCATTTGAGGCATGCTTCTTCTGATATTTCTTCTGGTATAGGTTGTAAGTCTCATCGCTAGCATTCGTATAGCATCCTACAGAGTATTGCCCAAACACATACGGGTACTCAGAGGTGAAATCTGGCTTGTAAAAGTCGTATACATGGTCCATGTATGTAGCTCTCAGTCCAGCATCGAGAGCAATTGGAGCATCCTTTCCGATGAGCATGGCAACTGAACCAGCACCCCCAGTTGGTCGAGCTGCACCTTTGGCGTATAGTGCAATATCTCCGCAGACCACGATGGCATCGCGGCCATCCCAGTCGGAAGAACTGACCCAGTTGTAAGCATTGAAGAGTGCGTTGGTGCCACCATAGCAAGCGTTGACAGTGTCCACACCTTCAACATCGTGATTGTCCTTGAAGAGCTGCATAAGGACAGATTTGACAGACTTGGATTTGTCCAAGAGTGTTTCTGTACCGACCTCGAGACGACCAATATTCTTCGTGTCAATGTTGTAGTTCTTGATTAGTTGCGAGACAGTGGTCAAGCACATTGAGTAAATGTCCTCACGATCATCGCAGAAACCCATCTCGGTCTGACCGAGGCCGATGGTGTACTTGCCAGCAGCGACACCATCGTGTTTTTCGAGTTCAGCTTGAGAAATGCATTGATTCGGGAAGTGAATCTGGATGGCTTTGATACCAATGTTCGACATTTTTGTTACAAAGAGTGTAGATGGATTTCGAGGAACAACTCAGATATGTCGTGGGAGAGGTGGTGAAGTGACTGTTGATCGAACAGATAAACCCTAGTCCCTATCGGCTTCGCGTGACAGGGAAGGATGCAGGGCCAAATAAGTATGAGAACAATGCAGGATGTGTCTGTGTGTTTAGATTAGGCGGTTTTTGCCTGGGGGTGGGCAACACTTTCACTCAGCACGAGCTGCCAGAAAAGATTGGTCTGTCAACGGGAGCGGGTGGGCCGGAGCAGAACAACTGATCGACCTGAAAAGTGGCATGATCGTGATCAGAGAACGATAGCTCGGCCTCCCTTCCTCGACTGAGAGGAGCCGACTGGGACGCACTACCGAGCGACCCGAGGCAGGCAGCTCAGGAGACTGGCTCGGGCCATACGACGCTGTCTTATCCTCCATGATGTCCTGTGCAAAGGCGGGGCTTGCATCAAGCAGATGCAGATGAGAGCTTGTCATGTATATACATCTCTACACTTATTGTAAGCTTACAACCTTGGACACAAGCACAGGGCATTCTCCCATCTCCTGCCAAGATTTTCTGGAACAGGGGCAATATGCTCCTCATCATATATGCTCTTCCTCGTAAGCCTGCGCGCTATCTTGCATTCTCAGATATTGCTTTTGCCATGAGGTCAATAAATCTACCCTCGACATCCTCGTCCTGCCTTGCCGCCTCTCCAATCATGAGGACACGTTTCTGTAGGTTATTAGTCAAGCTCCTGCAGTCATTTGTGTATCAACATACCACTCCTACGCCGACTTCCACGCTTTGAGTCAGGTCTTGAATGTTTCTCATCACATTCTCGAGTTGTGTCTTGCCAGTGAAAATTCCAAGCTCGTTTACCAATCTGCTGAGTTGTTGTAGATCTGCAACCTCAGGAACTGGAATTTCAGCATCGAACGTGTTGGTAAAGCCGAGTTGATTGCAGACTGTCCTCTCGGAAGTCGTTGCAAGCACCAGCAAGCGTCTGCCTTTTGGTGGCTTTTTCTGAAACAAGACCATGAGAGCTTGTAGCACAGTATTGGAGAATCGAGGTCCTATTGGCACCCAGTCGATGATGCGCTCGATGTTGTCCACTACTATACCACTCAACTGACTTTTGTTTGAGTCAGTGAATACTTTGTTCAGAGCATTGACTTTTTGTGCTTCACTCATGCCAATCATGGATTCTGGGGAGATTAATTTGATGAAACCAAAATCAGAAGTCATAGCCAGGGTAGCTGCGAGGGCACTCTTTCCGGCACCAGAGGGTCCATAAAGAAGAACGCTGACAAGCGGCGTGCGTTCTGATTGCCGGACCTGGCTTATAAAGAGTTTTCCTTCTCTAAGGATATCGTCAATATTCTCAGAAAAGTGTATAATTCCAGACTGTACAACACTTTCCAACTCCTCCTCAGACACACCAAAGGCGGGTCGAACTTCCTCGAGGGCATGCATAAAGTCGGCACGGCGAACTTGCATCTCCTCGATACCCTTATCAAATGCAGCAACGGTGCCACCTTTAACGTAAGCGTTCATTGCAAAGGAAGATGCACTGCGGACAAGCCCATTCAATTCGGCTCCGGAGAAATTCTTTGTCAAATTCGCCAGCTCGTCAATATCCACGTCACTCCCCAATCCACCAGACTGGCGCATATGACCGGTGTGAATTTTCAGGATCTGCATACGTCCATGAGTATCTGGCAAATTGATCTCTACGTGTACCTCAAGTCGCCCTGGTCGAAGCAGTGCCTCATCTATCATGTCCATACGATTCGTCATACCGATAATAAGAATGTTGTTCAGCTGATCAACACCATCCATTTTGGAAAGCAGCTGATTTACCACTGAGTCTCCTACGCCAGTAGCGCCGCCTGTCGAACCTCTCTGTTTGCATATCGCGTCTAACTCATCAAAGATTATGATATGCAGAGAACTCTCGTCTCCTTTCTCCTTGTATTCCTTCTCTGCATCCGCAAAGAGTTTCCGAATGTTCTCCTCTGATTGACCCACAAACTTGTTCAAGATTTCCGGTCCATTCACTATTTTTGGCTCGTTGGCGTTAAGCATTTTTCCTATTTGTCGAGCCATCAAGGTTTTGCCGGTCCCTGGAGGCCCAAACATCAAGATACCCTTGACATGCTGTAAGCCCATACGCTCCACTATCCCGGGAGGTAAAATCCGCGACGCAAAAGCTCTTCGGAAGATGGAACTAAATTCTGTGTCGAGTCCTCCGATTCCCATGTCCTCAAATTTGAACGATGGTTGAATTATAGCGTTTGCTGGAGCACGATGTCTGGAGGCCTTAAGATTCAGTGGTTCCTTCTGAGCCTTGAAAAACTCAATCTGTGTCTCCCTTGTCAGAATTCCTCGACTCATTGCATGGGAGGTTGCAGCTACTTCCTGGCTGTCAAAGGTCATATCTGTCAATCGAATAGACTTGACTTGTGCTCGAATGATGAATGATTGCAGATCAAATATGAATAATTGTCCAGGTGCAAATGGTTGTGACTCAAATATCCGCCCTAGTTGCTCTTGGAGCTGTTCAGGATCAAATTGCTCTGCGGTCTGTCTATTTTTTGAGTAGAAACCAACCTCGAGATCCATTGCCCCTAGATAAGGCAGTTTCTCGCCAAGACGAGAATCGAATGGATCCCAGGAAGAGACAGAAACTTGATCTCCTTGTGCCAATCTGCACCACTCGCGTTGAACACCACCTACACCTATGCAGCCAGACGGTATTCTTTCATTTGGTACACATGCCATCGCATACGAGTCATTGACCAGAATGAAGCCTGCATTTGGGAAATCTCTGGCATTAACACAAGCGACATTGCGCTTAGCTAAACTTTGATCCGGAAGTCCTTCGACTGCGCAGACTCGTCCGGCTGACATGTAATCTGACTGAGCATATCTGTCACTACTCCGCGATTGATTGGGAGGTTGCTGTACTCCGTTTTGGGAATTGATTCCTGGCGCGGGCCGTGCTCTAGGTGAGGGAGCAAAGGGATTTAGTCGGGATGCCATGGTTCGTCAGTATAGCCAAGATTCCTGGTTAATACTTATTTCTGCTAAGAGCAATACACAGTCGATACTATGGCAGAACAGCTTCGCAGGTCACGGACGTTGTGCTACCAGAGACGTGTTCATTTTGAGTGTCATAACGGCTATGGTGGAGTAACACGATCTGGCAGGAGAAGTGTGACCCACCAATGAGCTCCGCGTTTTATTGTTATATGACAACTTTCGCTTTTATGCTTCGATTCGCAGTAGGATTAGGAAACATCGAAGCCTGAACCATGCGACGTCACATGCTCAGTGAACATGCAAGTCAGTCTCGTCTCATCGATTCATGATCGCAACGGCTCGTTGCGCGGCTTCGTTTTTGTGGATTGAGTAACCTATTGCGATCAGAAATCATCGGCTGAACTCTATTGCATACCAGAAGTCTTCCTTCGTGGGTAGCTTTATAATCGGGATCCTTGATTTAATCATGTATCTCATAAGACCCACATGGCTTGGCCATTTTGCCGAGAATGATACACGTCAATCTATTTATTCTATCGATGTGTCTAACGACGGCCTTCGTATGGTCTCTGGTGGCCTGGACGGTAAGGTGCGTGTATGGGATGTAGGCAGGTGCCTTGAGCCATCAGAAGACGTGGAAGACACTGGGCTACTCGCGACGATGCCTGCACATACAGGGAGTGTTCTCTGCGTTCGATTCAGTCCGAATGGCCGTTGGTTAGCGAGTGGATCGGACGACAAGTTACTGATAATTTGGGAGCGAGACGAGACTGCTTCGACACAGAAGAGAATGTTTGGAGAGAAAGATGTGGCTAAGGAAGTCTGGAAGGTGTATAGACGACTGGTAGGACACCAAGGTGATATCATGGATCTCGCCTGGTCACACGACTCTGCATTGCTTATCAGCACTGGTGTCGACTCAACAATTATAGTCTGGTCTGGGACCACCTTCGAAAAGAAGAAAGAGTTGACTTCGCATGCATCGTCTGTGAAGGGTATCACGTTTGATCCAGCTGGGAAGTACTTTGCTACTGCTTCTGATGATCGATCTATGAAAGTTTTCCGCACTAACGATTTTGTATGTGAAGCCTCAATCAATCAACCATTCGAAAATTCACCAATTTCTACGTATTTCCGACGTCCTTCGTGGTCACCAGACGGAAACAATATTGCTGGTGCCAATTCCATGAATGGACAGGTTCCAGCTATTTCAGTCATCAACAGGGGTACTTGGGATTGTGACATTAACCTGATAGGGCACGAGGGAGCCGTGGAGGTTGTCAAGTTCAACCCAGTCATGTTCGACAGAGATGATGCCCAGATCACAATCATCGCATGCGCGGGACTTGACAGAACTTTATCAATATGGAATACAGTCCATGCTCGGCCAATTATCACTGCTTCGGATATTGCAGAACAAGGCATCGCAGATCTAGCATGGACACCTAGCGGTCTAGCATTATTTGTGTGTTCTTTCGATGGCACTCTAACCGTTGTGAAATTCGCTGAAGAAGAATTTGGTATCGCTCTAGGACCTGAGGCGAACGAGGAAGCTCTGAACAAGTACGGTGCAGGTCGACATGGAGCCATCATGCCAGAGAGCGTAGAACAGCTCCAGTTAGAGGAGATGAGCAAGAAGGTCGAAGATGAGACAAAAAAGGAAAGAATAGCCAACATCATGGGTGAAAGTACAACACTTCAAGATCAGCAAGCTAGTCAGCTTGGCGAGAAAGAAAAGCCGCATGCACAATCTGATGTGCCTATGACTGAATCTTCCTCCGCAGGACTTTTCGGCTCTGGTGCTGGACCCAGCAACGACACATCCATCATAAATGCGCAAGCACGAGCATTTTCGAAGGAAGACACTCTCGGCTTAGCTCCTGACACCAACAATTCCTCTAACAGACATTTAGCAATCACGCCGGCTGCCCAAACGACGTTGACACCAGCTTCCATAGGAACTCCAAAACCATATGTTCAGAAATTTACGATGGTCAATGGGAAAAAAAGGATACAGCCGCAGTTGATATCCACAGAATCTTCTCAGCCAACAGCCTTGGCTCGCCCTGCGACCCAGCTGAGCAGCTCAAATTTACAGACCCTTGACATATCACAGCCAAGTCAGGCACTGCCTCGGGGTGGCATTCCATCAATTACAATTGGAAACAAGCGTCCGGCAGATGAAGATCATCAAGATACTCCGAATGGAAAACGCACCATATTATCTCCACGGCAATCTACGAACGAATCCCCAGAATTCATGAGACCTGCTGTTATCGCACCTGCGACCTCTGTTTCTCAGGTCCGCCTTGGGACACCACAAGTCAAATCGTTCATATCTCACAACCAGAACGGCGAGCCATCCTACGTGGTAGAAGCCAGGAATCCAGACAATGCTCATGACCCTGCAAGGATCACGTTTATGCGAGGAACAAAGGTACTTTGGGTGGATTATCTTCGTTCTTCTGTAGTTCTATTGGTCGGGAGCAGTACTTTTGTGGCAGCTGCTTGTGAAGATGGTGGGATCATCATCTGGACGCCTGCAGGACGACGCTATATATCAGAGATCGTCGTTGAGGCTATCCCTTCCTTCCTCGAGGCTCGCGCAGACTTCCTGATGACCATCAGCTCAATCGGTATCCTGCATGTGTGGAATCTGAAAGACCTACGGTCACCGTTCGCACCAGTGTCTTTGGCCCCGATCTTAGATTCTGCCACATCAATCATTGACAAAGTCCGTCGATCAGCGAATATCACACAAGCAGCAGTAACGTCAAAGGGGGTACCTTTGATCACCCTAAATAACGGCGACGGATACATGTATCATGCAGATCTACAATCTTGGCTGAAGGTGACAGAGGGCTGGTGGGCGATCTCCTCTTCATACTGGGACGCCTCAGGGTTACAGGGACGTGGCACTTCAAACTCAGGCATCGTTGCTCTACTAGAACGACGTACAAACGACGAGGTCATGAAGCAGGGCAAAGGTCGAATTCTTAGCCGCATAGTGAAGCAGGCATTGATGAAGGAAGGTTTTGAGGGCTTAGAGGCAACAGTCAGTGTCGGTCACCTCGAGAATCGCTTGTCCACAGCGAAGATGTTGAATTCGAAAGATGAGTATCACACAATCTTGCTGATGTACGCAAGGAAGATTGCCGAAGAGGGCATGACTTTACGGGTCGAGGAATTGTGCCGGGAATTGCTCGGACCTCTGTTTAAGATATCGGAAAGCATGTCGTCTTGGGAGCCAGAAGTGATGGGCATGGGTAAACGGGACCTCCTACGTGAGTGTCTGACACAAATGGGCCGGTTCCGTGGAGTTCAGCGGGTGTGTACTCAATATGCCGAGACACTGAACCGCCTGGTTGAGAGTGCTTGAAGTTCACCTTTCCCTGAGGTGTGTACGAATATTTCTTCCTGAGCACTAGATGTACATAATGCATGACTAGCTCGTCAGAAATCCAGGGTTTCCTCAGCGACAGCCTGATTTCAGTCCTGTTCTGCCACACTGCCATCCTCCTCCTCGTCGTCAAGTGCGAGAATCTTGAATTCGACGAAACTGTGACGGCCCTCTCCGACGGCAATCATGAATTGGATTGCCATGGTACCGAGTTCATCCGTACGGATGCTGATCTTCTCGGAAGCCGTCATAGCACGCAAAGTAGCTCTGACCATACTAAACTTGTAACTATTCTTGACATCAATCTTGCAGGTGAAAGTCTCCAAGACGGATCGATCGTTCGGGTAGTCCATCTGCGCACTGCCAAGCAATCCTTTCACCGAAAGGCGGAAGAATGGACGTTTGGGAGATTGTCGGATGGTGAGGACGTCTCCCCCGTTGCTGTCTAATTCAGAGATGGCATCGGAGAGCCATTCCGAACGCATGATCAACTTGCTCGGAGGCGGATCTGATTCCAATTCGAGCTCGGCCAGGTGATCGGGCTCGTAGGTGGTCAGAGCACAGGTCGTCGTGACGCCGTTTTCCTCTAGCAGCAGTTCGAGAGGACTCCCATATTCTTTATAGGTGAGTCTCAGGGTGCCACCTATTCTCAGGATATTGTTGGATTGACCAAAGGTACTTTGCTGTTGAGCCGGATTGTAAATGGAGAGCATTTCCATCAATGCCATGAGAGAGATGCTGAAAGAGACGATTCCAGCTTGCTCAGAGAATTTGTAGCTGGAAAATAGATTGCACTCTAGAAAAGCGTGAGCTGAGAAGTGTCAGTCAATGTGCCAAAATGAGAGTAGTGATGACAGACCTTGCAGAGAACGTGAATCTTCGACAGATATCCGTAGACCATCCTCCGATATCCTCACTAGTGCCTGTGGCTTGAAGTTTATACATTTGAGAACATCATGAAGCGGCTTGATGGACACTGCAAGAGCTGTGAAGAGCTATACGTGTTATTCGATCGTGCCAATGACCTCGACAGTGTGAGACATACACATCGCTCAGACTGCCTCTCCATGTCAAGGTGTCAGAGCCATACTCAAGGCCTCCCAATCTCTTCAGACTTCCATTTGCACTATACACTGAGTTGACTTTGAGCAGACTCCATCCTCTGTACTGTGTCAGAGAGGCTGATGTGGAGTAAATTTGAGCTTCGGCCTTGGATTCATCGTTCACTTGGTTGTGAGGGTGCACTTGGGGCATTCAGCGGCTCTTCTGGCTCAAAAAGCGGGTTTGCCTAGTGAGGCAGCGCAAGCGGCGTCGTCATTCCTGATCCTCGCCGCTACTGGTTGTCGCTTCAACTGCTGGACCACTGCGACAGCTCCATCAGCCGTCATCACTGCGGTCGCAAGCTGACCCCGAGGTCTGACATCCTTAGTCTCGCAAGCAGACGCTAATCTCGAGCCCTTCCGCATACCATTTTACGACAAAACTATGGTGAAACTATATTGCATTTCGATACTGAGAAACGACACAAAACCTGCACACGAGATCTCCCATGCTGTAGACTTGTCCTCTTTCCCTTGGCTTGCACGCTCTTCAGCTCAGGAGTTTATGACCTTTACTGCTGGCAAGATTGCAGAAGGCACTAAGGCAGGACTTCGTCAGACGATTGAGGAGAAGGGTCAGAAATTCCATGCATATGCCAGGACCGAAGGCATATGTGGAGTCATCATAGCAGATGGGGACTATCCGCCTCGTGTGGCATTCACATTGCTCAACAAGGTCTTGGATGAGTTTCTGGCAAAACATCCACGCAGCAAATGGGCAATGGGACAAGCAAAGCTGCCAATGCCTGAATTGGACACGTACATCATGAAATACCAGGATCCGAAGCAAGCGGATACAATCATGCGAGTTCAGCAGGAGCTGGACGAGACAAAGATTGTGCTGCACAAGACCATCGACAGTGTCTTACAGAGAGGGGAGAAGCTGGACGATCTAGTAGCCAGGTCCGATCAGCTCAGTACACAGAGTAAACTCTTCGCTAGACAGGCGAAAAAAACGAATTCGTGTTGCGTCGTCATGTAAGGTTTTATATAGTATAGGTCATGGAGCGCTGAAGTAGTTTAATACATATCTCAAAATATCTCTCCGAGCAATCGGAGCGTGCTTCTACAAATGTCTTTCTTTTTTGTGATATTTGATGGTTTTGGATTTAATATTGTAGATGAGTTGTAAAGATCCGCAGTAAGATTGCAGTATATTGTTCCCAAAGTAGAAGCACAGACAATTATTAAACTACATGACGCACTTTTGTTTCGACATCAGACACGACAGAATGGTCGGAGAGGCAGAGTCATGTCTTAGGGGAACGTCCCACTTGGTCTGACAAGCTTCAAAGAAAGTAGTTGTACTTGTGGGCAGCTGAGCACGTGTCATGATGAACGCGTTGCTCTCTGGAGTAGAATTCGTGGACCATCACTCTCGCTGCACGGATAAGCAGTTGATGTAAAGACCCTGATTCTTAATTGCAATTCTAGGAATACAGCGCATACAGTAATTGAGTAGGAAGAGTTCCATTGGCAGGCTAGAGTTTCTGTAGTTTCTGAACGGAGATTGCCGGTGAATCATGTCCTACTCCTTCTCACTCACGACTTTCAGTCCACAGGGTAAATTGGGACAGATCGAACATGCTCTAGCTGCAGTCAATCAAGGAATCCAGTCCTTGGGAATCAAGGCGACCAACGGTGTCGTTCTCGCAACAGAAAAGAAAGCACCCTCGACACTACAAGATTCATCGACCCTGGAAAAGGTCGCCAAGATTACTCCGAATGCCTGCATGGTCTACAGTGGCATGGGACCAGATTTCCGTGTATTGGTGGATAAGGCGAGGAAAGCATCACATGCACAGTACAAGAGAATATACGAAGAATATCCGCCCACTCGCATTCTCGTCCAAGAGATTGCGAAAGAGATGCAGAAGGCGACGCAGAGTGGTGGTGTAAGACCGTACGGTGTCAGTGTCCTCGTCGCAGGATGGGACGAGCATGCAGGTTATCAATTATATCAAGTCGATCCCTCAGGTTCTTATTTCCCGTGGAAGGCCACGGCAATTGGCAAATCCTCGACATCGTCCAAGACATTTCTGGAGAAACGATTCAGTCAATCGCTCGAACTCGAGGATGCCATCCATACTGCCCTCTTGACCTTGAAGGAAGGGTTTGAGGGCGAGATGACGAGTGACACGGTAGAAATCGGCATCGTCAGTGTGGAGGATGAAAAGTTGTTGGGATACACGATGAACGGCAAGGACGAGAACCCCGCTGCGCCACGGTACAGGAAATTGTCGAGGGAGGAGATTGGAGATTACCTGTCGTCTCTATAGAGGGAGAAGAGTGTTTTACGTATGGTACCATGAACCCTCGGAGACGGTGACCATTGACGCAGGTATGATTGGTGGGTGGCAAGACGGAAAATTCACTCTGCAGAAAGACTGACATGTTTCATAAGATTGATCGCTCTGCGCTAAACAGTTCAGTCTTGCCTAACATACATTTGAAACTCTTCAGCTCTTTCGCAATGGACCTTCTGACGAGAGGAGACATCAGTCTTGCGTGGAAGCTGGCTGCTGCGATTGGATGTATTCGAGAACATCTCTGGCTCTCTGAACTTTTGCACTGACACTGCCAACATTGCTCTTCATCTCCTTCATGAGCTTCATACTCTGCTCATAAGTCTGCTTGACCTCGTCCAGTCTGGGAATCTCGATGACGAGATTCTGATTGACTGTTTCCTCCTGCCCTCCTCTCTGTGTGGTCTCCTCTTCCTCCTCCATCCTCTTGAGCTCTTCGAGATCGGGAAGCACGAGTGGAGCGTGTGCAGCCTTGATGGCATCGGGGACTTCGCGACGCATCTTTGTGACCCGCGTGATGGTGGCCTCCAACTCGGCGTGTTTCTGTAGAACGGCGGCAGAGAGGACGGTATCGAACGTCTCGTAGGATTCTGCCTCGACCTGGATGCCCTTGGCGATATCGGAAGGTCGAGGGGCGAGTCCATTGATGGTGATGTTTTGCACAGTCTCTTGCATCGTCTTGCTGAGGAACTCACTGATGTGTTTTTCAATCTGGTTGCGAAAGGCATCTTCCGGTAAGGCATTCGGCAGGTGAGTCTGCAACCGTTGAGAGAGCGCCTGTTGGATCTGCGTCCTCAGAAAGGCTAGGTCGGAGGAACTGTCGAGTGGAATCTTGGGCATCGTGGAGAGTGACATGATAGGGAGCGAGTAGACCGCCAGACGCTAGGCAACGTCGATCCTTGATGTCCACAAGGAGCGAATAGAAGTTTCAAACACAGGACCAACAAGAAATTGAATCGCAAGCGTGTCCACCAGTGACAAAAGAGTGGAGCAGTAACTTCTGCTTGTCGACTTATGGCTTCTCGGTCAAAGTCTTTGTTGTCGAGTGGATGTGCGCCAAGAGCTGAATCTGTGGGTGCGCGAGTTGGAAAGATGCAATAACAGGCGTTGCTACAAGGAGCACACGCGCTCGTGCTTCAGCACTCGCAGGCACTCGCTGCCCGCATCCCCACACTTTGGCATTCCACTTCTTACTTCACAGTGCTTCAGACACTAAAGACTCCCACTTGATGATGGACACCTGGCATAAACTGTTCAAATTATCGTCATGACAGTTTGCGAACGACTCATGAACTTATTATATGCGAATAGAATAGCAGAAGACGAAAGCTAGCAATTGCGCCTATGATCGTGATTAATGTCCCGGACCGCATGCCTAAATCTAAGCTCTATCCACTTTCACGAATGCTAAGGATCCCCCCTGAGATTGTTTAATCGAGCGAGGAGGTCATCATCTGCATCGCCTCCACCTCCAAGAGCCTGAGCCTGGGGGACTTTGCTCTCTGTCGCATGCACGGCAAAGCCACTTGGAGCCTCTCCCAGCTGCTGATTCAGGTCGATGCCAATCTCGTCAAGAACTTGATTCAAGATCTCGTCAGACTCCTCTTCATCATCCTCCATGGTGTCTGGCACAAATATTAGCACGCCAGTATACTGAGTCTTGTAGAGTGGGTCTTACCATCGATAGCATCGTCCATCATTTCACCTCTCTGATCCATAATCTCATTCTCGCGTTCGAATTCAGCTGCGATGCGACTGAGTGCTGGCATATTCATGCTCTTGTTCATGCCACTAAGAAGTCTTGTTGCACCCTTCATCGATTGCATCATTTGTTCATTCGAGCGTACAGTCTGTATCCTTAACGACACAGCTTGTAGCTGAGTCTTCATTGAATAGAATTTCTGTATATGTTTCCTCGTCCGTACCAGATCTCGTGCCTTGACTTTAGCAGCGCTCACCTGACCTGCCTTTGCAGACTTTTTGATATCTGCGATGAGTCTCTTCTCTTGTGCCTCAAGCTTCACTCGTTCACGATCGAGTTCACGCTGCGATTTTTCAAGTGCTCTCTGATGTATCCGCAGGCGCTCCTGGGGCGTCTTCGATCTACCGAAAACCCATTCAAATGCCTGCATCAGTTGCGATGGAGTCGCAGTTCTGTCTACTAAACCTCACAGAACGGGGATAGCCTGCGATACCAGCCTAATTTGCAGCCACTGAATGAGCAGAAGTCTGATATCGGACCACTTGCCAACGTGCAAGCGTACCAGCGTACCAGCACTTCTATGGATTAGCTCAATGTCAGTCCCTGTACTTGGTGAGAAAGCAGAGTGGAGGCGGACCCAAGCTCCAACTGGGTGTCAGCTTGTCTTGGCGCGGGAGAAGACTCAATCAATCCTTCCCGAGTTCAGTGGGGCAGGATGATTGATCTGATTGAGCTCAGAAACACTTGATCAAAATTTCGACTGACTGATCACGATCCACGCCCAGCTGATCACAAATGATCGCCTCATCGCAGCATCTTGAGTGAGTCGAGCTCACAACTGCTTACCATCTCTACTGAAAACATATCTTTGTAGACCATCCACTCTCATACACCTTTCGAACTTTTCTTGCACATACCTGCGATGAGAGCTTCCGTACTCCGAAGCTGTCTTAGAGCGACATCGAAGCGGGGTGTTAGATCCTACGTCTCACCCACGAAAGCGGCCCAGGCAACTGCTCTGGAGAATGCCAGCTTGGGAGGGCAAACGCTCGAGGAAGCTGAGTTCTCGGCGAATCATTCCATCACCAAGGACGACTCTGCATCTGGCGCACCAGCACAACGTCCTATTTATCTTGACATGCAGGCGACCACTCCGATAGATCCTCGTGTGAACGATAAAATGATGCCCTATTGGATGATGGGCTACGGCAATCCTCACTCTCGAACACATTGGTATGGATGGGAGGCAGAGAAAGCTATCGAGGAATCTCGAAAGCACGTTGCATCTCTGATCGGGGCAGATCCGAAAGAGATCATCTTCACTTCCGGGGCGACTGAATCTAACAATATGATTGTGAAAGGAGTGGCTAGATTCTATGGCAAGAACAAGAAGCACATCATTACGACACAAACGGAGCACAAATGTGTGTTGGACTCTTGCCGTGTGCTCCAGGATGAAGGATTCGACGTTACTTACCTGCCAGTGAAGACGAATGGTCTGGTTGATATGGCAGAACTAGAAGCTGCAATGCGCCCTGATACGTGCCTCGTGTCGATCATGGCCGTCAACAATGAAATTGGTGTGATGCAGCCAATAGATGAAATTGGAAAACTGTGTCGAAGTAAGAAGATCTTCTTCCACACAGATGGTGCTCAGGCTGTGGGCAAGGTTCCAGTTGACGTTAACAAGAGTAACATCGATCTCATGTCTATTTCCGGACACAAAATCTACGGACCAAAGGGAATCGGTGCAGCTTATATACGACGACGTCCTAGAGTAAGATTGGAGCCTCTTATAAATGGAGGCGGCCAGGAACGCGGTCTGCGTTCCGGAACATTAGCTACCCCTCTGGTAGTCGGTTTTGGAGAAGCATGCCGGATTGCTAAGAAGGATTTATGGGTAAGTATGCTTACTGCCTCAGGAGTTCTGTGACGAAATCGCTTTTCCAAGCGCCACTAGAGCTTTTCGTGCTGCTGTACCTATGGGTATCGTATGTCATGCGTTGCAGTGATAGTGTGCAGGGGTTCCGAGAACATCCTCTGTGTCTGAAAAAGGAAAACTAATCAATCATAGTATGATCATAAGCACGTTTCTGCTCTATCTGAAAGACTCCTCAATGGCTTGATGGCTCTGCCTCATACAGTACGGAACGGAGATCCGAAATCGACTTATCCTGGCTGTGTCAACGTATCCTTTGCATATGTAGAAGGCGAATCACTTCTGATGGCGCTCAAGGACATCGCTTTGTCTTCCGGATCTGCCTGCACGTCTGCCTCTCTCGAGCCTTCATATGTGCTACACGCCCTCGGTGCCGATGATGACATGGCACACTCTTCTATCAGATTTGGACTCGGTCGATTTTCCACCAAAGAGGAGGTTGACTTTGTCGTTAATAAAGTGACAAGCAAGGTCGATTTCCTACGAGAGTTGTCCCCGCTTTGGGAGATGGTTCAGGATGGAATTGATCTTAAGACCATCAAATGGTCAGGATAGATAAATTTGATGACACGGCTCCACGGCTATTGTACATATGAACACAACGAGTCATTTAAGCTACATCATACTTCCCATGTCTCACTGAAGTCCTTCCTACTTGGAAAGTCGTCATTCGTAAGAGTGCCTTTCAATTCTTTTCCTCTGACACATGGTTGCTATTCCTACATTACCTGCCATCGCTTGTTTTGTCAACCTATTCATCATCACTACCATAACCAACCAGACCGAGTGTAGGTCGCTTCTGTGTCTGTGCCTTTCCCTCATTGACAGATTTGCTATTTAGTTGTCGAGTGTTGGAGAGCGCCTTCAGAGCATTCAAAGCACGACCTTGAATGATACTATTGTCAGACGCTTGTGCATCTTCGCTGAGACTGTTATGTGTCATCTGAGCTGTTGAGCTGAGCTCGCCGGCCTCTGAATCGACTCTTGTGCGTCCTGCAGGGTTGACGGCACCTAATCCTCTCTGGTACCAGACGTCGTCTGGTGCTTGATACCCTTCCAGGCCATAATCAAGCCGTTTCTGTTTCTTGTCGACTCTGCCTTCCAATTCGTCCAGGAATTCCTTGGGCAGAGCACGCCGTATGGCAATGGCCGCCTGTTCCTCTGCTCTCCTGGCATCTCTTGCAGCAGCTTGCGGATTTGGATCCTGCGTGGCCCAACGGACATTCAGAATCTCGTTGTTGTTGAGAGACTGATCTGCCATTGCCTCCTTGGCGAATTCTGCAGAGTTCTGGTGGACGTAGGTGACAAAGGCAACACCTCTGGAATTCAGTACCCTGATTCGCTCGACCTCACCCCATTGGCAGAACGCGGTTGCTACTGCTTCTTCAATTTCGTCCGTTGTTGTTATTCTTCCGACATACAAGGTATGGTTCTGTCTCAGGAATGATCCGACACCACCCATGTCGTCTCGATAATCGGCATGTTTATCCCGGCCGAAGCAATCTACATTGGGCGAGTACAGGTCAGTTGCCTGGGGGAGCCGATGCAAGTATTGACAGTCCGGTCCATCAGGACAACACCCTCTCGCAAAGAAGAGGCAGAAGAAGGAGCCGGGTGTCTTGTCGGCTTTCGTCCATCCGCTATCCCGCTCTGGATCACACTTTGTTTCTGCATGATCCTTTGGCGCCATGAGATCCTCCCGATCGCCGCCCGACCATTTCCCATACCATATATTGAACGTCTGACCAGTCTGAGGTGGTAGATTTTCAGTGGATCTGCGAGCTTCTGCCTGACGTCGTGCAGGGCGGCGTTTCTTCTTCGTTATGGTCACATCTTGTGACTTTGGCACGATGTCTGTGAATCGCTCACCTTTCGGGACGACCTTGATGACATTGTCACCCATATCTGAAAGTATCAAGGCTCACCTAAGGAGCTACTTGATGTGAGCAAGGTGTACTTTATTTGTGTCATTCTACAGAAGTTCTTGGTAAATTCGCGAGTAGAGATCGTACAGCTCGTACAGCTCGCATTGAAGATCTGTGTAGCCAAATGAGCAACAGGAGAAGAGTAAATACAAACAAGGCAGAACTTCAGGTTATTTGGAGATGAACATGAGTGAGCTGTTCTTTTCGACTGATTGAGAGATGGAGAAGAATCGCGAATTGAGCAAGAAGCCTCAAGGGCTGGTCATTGTGTTTCGATGAATCAGGATCATGGCTACGCTGCAGCACTGCTTGTGACACTGCCGATTACATCACTTCTTGGCCATGAATACCGATGTTGTAGACATACTTGGTGGCGAGAATGTAATGCTGATCTGACTCGAAAACACCAAGATTGTGTCCAAGTTTGTACGGATTCTGTGAGACAAAATTGCTTGCGTGCATCGGCTGTACTTGCCTCCATGGTTCGATGACGACAGTGAAACTCACACAAGCCGCAAGCTTTATTTTTGCGCCAATATCGCGAAAATACTGATAACATTACAGTCCTTCTTGAGTGTCACATCTCGGTATTCTCTGTGGACGAATATGCCTACAAATGAGAGACAGCCTTTGCTGAATGATGACGACAAGGAGACTGTGGAGTTCGAACGAGATGATGTCGAGAATCCAATGAACTGGAGTCTACGATACAAGATCTTCACAACAGTGCTATTCTCTCTTACGACCCTAGGCTGCACCTTTACAAGCTCTGTCTTCTCTTCTGCTCAAGAGGCAGTGGCGGATGAATTTGGTCTATCACTCTTGGTAGCCACGCTCGGCACCTCTCTCTATGGTTCGTGGGATTTTGCGCCTTTTCCTTGACATCGTTCTCTACTGACACTGCAGTTCTTGCGTATGCTGTCGGAGTTTGTCACAATCTGCACCATTTCAGGTTGATGAGGCTAACAGACTCAAGCCTCTGGCCTTTGCCCCAGCCTCTGAATTCCTTGGACGTAAACGACCGCTCGTTCTTGGATATGCCATCTTTGCCCTGACGCAGATTCTGGTTGCTACCGCTCGAAATCCCGCCATGATCTTTGTCGGACGGACATTGGGAGGCTTCTTCTCCTCGGCTCCTCTGGCAATCATGTCTGGAGCCATGGCCGATATCTGGAACAATGAACAACGAGGAATAGCCATTGCAGTATTCAGTGCAGTCAACTTCATCGGACCTGTGGCAGGACCACTGGTAGGTAGTATTCTAGTCAAGGACAACAATTGGCGGTCTGTCGAGTGGTTGGTCTGCGCTTATGCCGCAACTCTTGCACTCTTGGATCTCATCTTTCTGAGCGAGACATATGCTGCCGTCATCCTGAAGAACAGGGCCATCAAGATCAGGAAGGAAACAGGAAATAACAACATCATTGCCGAGCTCGAGAGAAAGAAACTGACGGTCTCTTACGTCGTCCAGAGCTATTTCTCTCGACCATTGAAGATGCTGGCGCTCGATCCAATCATCTTGTGTTTTGCATTCTTCACTGCCTTCACGTTCGGCATCTTGTACCTCTCCTTTGTCGCCTTTCCGATCGAGTACAAGGAAGTCAGAGGTTGGACATCCATACAAGCTACCTTGCCAAACATTGGCATCATCATTGGCGTTCTCGCCGGTCTGACGGGCACCATACTCTACCAACCACGATACATCGCCGCACTCCGCGAGAACGATGGAAAGCCGACTCCGGAAGTTCGATTGCCCTTACTCGTTGTCGGCACCGCCATCTTCCCGTATGTTCCCTTCCCCAAAACCTCATATGATGCTCCATCAAATGACCATTGACTATTCGTCGCTAACACGATTCACAGGATTGGTCTCTTGATATTCGCCCTGACTGCAGATCCAGAGACCCACTGGATCGGCAGCGTCATTGGCATCACTCTCATCGGTTCCGGAATCTATCTCATCTTCTTCTCCTCCCTGAACTACATCGTCGATGCCTTCCTCCAGTACACGGCCAGTGCCGTCGCCGCCAACACTCTCATCCGATCAATCTTCGGAGCAGCTTTCCGTAAGTCTAGACGACTGGCACTGAGTCGCTGGAAAGCCTCCGGCTAACCAGAATTTAGCGCTCTTTGGACGGGCACTGTTTACGAAATTGGGGGTTCGTAATGGAACACTCATACTGACTTTGATCGGCTGCATCTTGTTTCCTGTGTCTTTGCTGTTCCTTAAATACGGCGAGCGTATTCGAAACCGATCCAGATTTGCCCCGACCTAATGGATGAAGCATCGTCTTGTACTTTCGATTAATTTCGTGTGTATAGTCATTTCGTAGCACATTAGAAATGGGTTGAATTGATGTATTACTGGAGATAACTATCAATCTACAAGTAGAAATGATCACGATGGGAGAATTGCATGGGCAAAGGACACGACAGCTAGAAAGACGACGACACAGGGTGCGCAAGGAGAGATGCAAGAAACGACTACAACCTTGTTGAAGGGAGTCGACTCTACTCGGCGAGACGCACGAGTGCTCGGATTGAGCTCGAGAGTATGGTAACAACTGAATCCATTGACTAAAATGTATCGCCATCGAGTGAGAATCTGATCTTTATGCAAGTAATCACCTGTGATGGCACCATGTTTCGTGGCACACATTTGTGATGCGAGACCTAGGCCTTGATGCTCCGCCTAGACCAATTCATTATTTCCAGTAGATCTTCTGCGGGTCAATTTAGACTCCGCACTTGATGACAACGACACCACCAGCAGCCTTGATCTTCTCCTCTGCACGTCGGGAGACATATCGGGCCTGAACGATGATTGGTGCATCTGGGATCCTTCCCTTTCCGAGAAGCTTGAAAATACCGTGCGAGGTCAAGTTGAGGACTGGAGCCTTGTCTCCAAGGGTCTTGTTGTCAATCTGTTCTCGGACTTCTGGGGTGAAGAGGGAGTAGAGTTTGTCGATGTTGATGACCTCTCGCTTCTCTCGAAGATCGTGGAAGTATCGCATACCAATCTTTCCGAAGTAACCAGGATGGTATTTATCCATGTTGATTCTGTGGTGGTGCTGACCTCCAGCAAGACCTCTACCACCAGGATGCTTTCTGTGCTTTCCTACACGACCGTAACCGGCCGAGACATGACCTCTGTGCTAATCGAATTAATTTCTGATCAACACTGCTTAATCCCAGAACCTGTTTCACCAGATCACGAGAGAGCCTTGACTAACCTTTCGCGTGTTATGCAATCGCGTTGGCATTTTGAATCCTCCTGTATCGAAAACTGGGTGTGACGAGAGAAGTGAGCAGACTGTCAAATAAGTGAACCGCAATCCATAATGTTCATGCAAGACTACCAGGAAAAAACGATCAGCTGCCACCTCCGACTGGTACGAGAAGGATAGACTGCTGGCACGTGTCATACTGAGCTGTGTGTTTTGTGCTTCTGTGACTGAAGTGACGGGCGCTGAGATCGCTGAGATGATCAGCTGCAAGAAGTGCAGTCACGAGCGTGAGAAAGAATTCCATCTTTTTGAGTATGAGTACACGTGCACTCTGCCAAAATTGCAGGTAGCAAGTTCGCTAGACTGGTAAATCAATGAAAAGGCACACCTAACCTTCTTCTGCTTTCAACCACACCAGATCAGAGACTTCTATTCCGAACGAGATCAATACAATGGCACCAAAGAAGAACACCAAAGCAGCCAAGGAAGGCATCAACGGAAAGTTGGCCTTGACTATCAAGTCTGGAAAATACCACCTTGGATACAAATCCGTTCTTAAGACTTTGAGAAGTGGAAAATGTTAGTCATTCCATGGAGAGTCTTCGGTGTACCTGAGCAGCAGATTGCGTGCGGTCGTGTCTTGTCTGCAGACAATTCCCCGTCCCACCTTTTGTTGTAGTCATGGGGACCGGAGACGGAGAGTCAGAAAAGACACTAACTAAAATAGGCAAGTTGATCATCATCTCTGCCAACACTCCTCCTCTTCGAAAGAGTGAGCTCGAATACTATGCCATGTTGGCCAAGTGCAATGTCCACCACTACGCCGGAAACAACATCGAGCTCGGAACTGCTTGTGGAAAGTTGTTCCGTGTCGGATGTCTTTCTATCATTGATGGAGGAGACTCTGACATCCTTAACCAGTAAATATCTTCCGGATTATCTACTTGCATATCAACCAAAAATCATTAGAGAAAATCTTGCAAAAAACATCTTGAAAAATTATCTACATTCGCTCGTGCTCCTGCCTCTTTGTTGCATGACATTCTATATGCTCTGATTGAGAGTCTTCGCAATGCAGCGATTCCGTGTCGATACATCATACCATACTTTTCACTTTTTCGTCGTTGCCCTGCGGAATCTGCCCATGGACCTGCTCGGATACCGCGATCCACTTGACATCACGAAGGAGATCTGTTTCTCGAATCTCCGTCGTCGAGATCGTCAGCTGTTCTCCATCATAAGCTGGACGAATATCGAGCGATTCTGTCTCCTTCAGCGTCCTTTCGAGCTCGTAATGCTCCACATCATGCGTAAAGTCTATTCAGATGAATGGCCGGGAGACGAAAACTTATAATGTAATCTTACCTGTCAGGTACGTCCTTTCCGCAGGCGTCTCCAATGAATTTATAAAGTCCAGTGCTTCGGGTATCGAGAAGTGACTAGCATGAGGGCTCTTCTTCAGAGCATCCAGGATGAGTATCCGACTACCTTCCACCTTCTTTGTGGTCGATGCTGGGATCGCAGAAGCATCAGAAATGTAGGAGATGTCGCCGATTCTGAAACCCAGACAGATAAAAGGACTTCTCGTTGCGTCAAAATAGCAACCGTGCTCGACTTTCAGTGCCTCGACCGTGATACCACAGCTCTCGATCCAGAATGACTTGTCTTCATCGATCACATGCCATTCAAATGCTGGGATGTCACCTCCCCCGGTTGCCTTATCACTGTCAATCATGTAAGGAAACATGTCTTTGACCGCATTGTAAGTAGCTTGACTACAGTAGATCTTGATTGAATCCTGAATAAATCTGCCAAGTGTCCAACCTCTCAAGTCATCCAACCCGAGCATAGCATCCGCGTGAGCATGTGTGAGGAGGAGAGCATCGATCTTGCGTAGTTTCGCCCGAGGCCATATCTGCAGAGCCATTTCGAAGAATGATTTGCCACAGTCGATCATGATGGTGCGAGCATTGGAAAGTGTTAATAAAGCAGACGTATTTCTCCGCCGATTCTTCTGTGTCTCCGGGTGCAGCGCCGATGGACACACCTTACATCGTGAATTTGGATTCGTCAAGCAGCCCACAGCAGGCACTTGAGATGAAGTGCCAGTACCGAGGAATATTAGAGAGGAAACTGACGGTTCTCCCATTGACAAGGATGACATGGCATTCTCGACCATATCGGACTGCAGCCCAGCTTGAGCTTTTAATTTCATGCAGCAGCAGAATTGTCTTTCGTCAGTGCACGGTCCTGGGCACTATGACTAATGGTATAACAACGCAACTATCACGAAAAAGACACCCTGCCTCCTGGCTGGCCTTGCTGCGAAAAGGGGATGATGAGTCCAATGCAATCAGGAGATACGGAAACTACTACACCGGAAGCAAGGTGGAGCTGCCAAGTTGCATGTTATTGCATGGGCATGATGCACACAGTTGACTAGGAGGTCTCGAAATCAAGGTGTAATACCACATAAGATGAAGGAACTCCGCAAATCAGTTGCTGGAACTAGTAGAACTTCCACGTGATTGATCGAGATGCACAAGATCTTGGGGTGAATCTCATGAGCTGCCACTTCCCATCCGAGCAAGCCCCGAACTCGGTGACGTCGTGTAGGAACATCAGACCACCAGGCTTTTGCAAGGTCTAAATCACAATTCAAGTCTGATACAGATCGAGAGTTGGTTCGACCGGGAGAGTGCGCTGGACGATAAGAAATGCTCGATGGAAGACTCAAGAGCTTCGTGTTTGCGTCTGCATCACTCTTCACTCTGCCAATAAGTGTCTTCATATATGTTGTCACATGGGTCATCTCCATGTTCTCGAGGTCACCCAAGACGAAATCTTCCGGACTCACTGTACTTGTATCCGGTGGGAGGGCTACCAAGGCACTTGTACATTGTCGGCAATTCCATCGTGCGGGACATCGAGTCGTGCTAGTGGAGGAAGAGAGTCATTGGTTTTGTGCGAGTCGATACTCAAATTGTGTCGATAAGTTCTATACACTGCCGGACCCCCTGGTGTCTCAAACAGAGTACACCAATACACTACTCAAAATCGTACTGAAAGAACGAGTCGACATTTTTGCTCCGTGCTGTGGAGTAGCAACGACTCTCTGTGATGGAATTGCGAAGAAGGAACTACAAAAACACTGCACTGTCCTACAATTTGACGAAGAACTTGGTCGAAAACTAGATAAAAAAGATGCGTTCATGGCAGCATGTCAAGAGATTGGACTAGAGATACCCAAAACAATCACGGTCTATTCAGCCGCCGATGTTATGCGATATGACTTTTCCGAGGACAAGAACAGGAAATACATTATGAAATGCATCGGAGTGGACGATCGGACACGAAACGACCTGACAAAATTCCCCTATGAACCGAAGGCTAAGATGTTGGCCCATCTCAACAGTCTCAACATTTCAAAGGACAACCCGTATATTTTGCAAGAGTTTCTCGACGGCAAAGAATATTGCTGTCAGTCTATTGCATGGAAAGGTGTCATTCGGACCTTTTCCGCATGTGTCAGTAGTGATGTCTTGATGAACTATCGTCACATCCCTCCCCTGCCAGCCTCCAACTTTGACTCGACACCGGATTCCATCATCTCACAGCAGATGCTCGACTTTGCCACTCAATTCGCGAATAAGATGGACCTCACTGGGCCTATTGCGTTTGACTTTATAACCACTTCCGACGGCAGATTGCTGCCCATCGAGGCTAATCCCCGAACTCATACTGCCAATACCAACTTCTATGGATCGAAGGGATATGCCATGGCCTATACAAAGCTGGCTCATGACAGTAATCAAGCGTTCCACTGGCCGATTCTACCCAATCCTGACACAAGACCAACATACTGGATCGGTCACGAGCTCTTCAACATGTTTTTCTACTTTGCCACGACAAAGCCAGTCGGATTCAGGGAGTTTGTGCATCGTATTCTCCATGAACGTGAAGCTGAGTGGGATCTGCACGACTGTCTCCCTTTCGTTGCCCTGTACCATTGGCAATGGCTGCTCGTGTTTGTATGGTACGCACTACCGAGTATCTTGGCAAGGGAATCATGCTAACCAAGTTAGGGAAGGAGTCATCCGAGGTCGAAGATGGAGTCGAATGAATGCAAGCACAGGCAAGGTCTTCTGGCGAGACTGAGCAACTAAGGAGACACAACACAATTGGCCGAAAGACTCGGCCCTTTCCTGCTCTCTATCCGAACTTGCAACAATACTACCATCACCATTTCTTCAAGCACTGCTCTACCACACCAGTTTCCGAACACGTGCGTTGGCTTTCCCCCACCTTCCAGCTCCCATTTTACTTGGCTGCCAGAGTGGAGAAAGGTTGGATGTATACATAGCCAGATTAGTGAGTCACCAGCATATTCACACTTTGCATATTGGATAAGAGAGACCTTGCATCATAGGCGATTCATCCGAGTCACTGAAAGAACTACGAGAGTCCCTCGGAGTTTGCGCCTACACTGCCTACGCTCATCTGGGGCAGAATGTCCGTTGTTTCGGTCTCCCTGTCTGCGACACACAAGTTCAGTAAAGAGCCTCGAGAGAGCATCACATTGGTGAAGGGGCTTGGTGTCGAGGGTGATTCTCATTCTGGTGCAACGTAAGCAGAAAGTGATGGAGCTCTTAAAGCTCTTCTTAATCAAGGAAAACATGGATTGACAGACACGAAATAGAGTTCAACATCTTGCACGAATGCACTTGACACCAGCTCCACCAAATCTGAGACAGGTGCATTTGATTCAACTTGACTTGTTGCAGAATGCTCCACAGCCAGAGCCTCTCAATCCGGGAGATTTGGGTGAGAACATCACGACGCGAGATGTCGATCTGCTCGGCTTATCGGCTGGTACGATATTGAAGTTTCGAGACGGGGATGGAAGAGTGAATGCACAGATTCAGGTGACTGGACTACGTAATCCGTGTCCACAGATTGATCACTTCCGGGAAGGGTTGAGGGAACACTGTCTCACTAGAAAGGACGGACGGATAGTGGAACGAAAGTGTGGAATCATGGCTGTTGTGGAGGAAGGCGGTGTCGTGTCTCCTGGAGATGCAATTGAAATCTGTCCACCGGCGAATTACATCCCACTCGTGGTAGTGTGATGACAGAAAAAAAGGCACAGCCCGGAGCAAGAATACCATCTCTACTGCGAAGCAAGCGACTAGGTGATCTCAAACTGGTCCCCGCGTAGTACGGTATACAGTATAAAGATGGGAAAGAGATTATCTCGATCGGTGCAAGGAACAAGTATCGAGAAATGATAATGGCAGTTTCTGAGGTTTCGATGTAACTGCAGATTATCCCTATCGTTACTTTGATATTTAATGGGCAGCAGGCGAGACTGATTTCGCCTTTTCCTCTTCTTCCTTGATAAAGTTGCTATAGCCATTAGTATCTGGGCAATATGAGCGATAAGTGACTAGCATACAGAATGAAGGATTCCTCATCCGAGCTCGAGGCTTCAATCGGTGGAGTTTTCTTCTTGATTTGCTCTGAGATATGATCAGCAAACCTTCGTACTGGAGGCATCATTCAACCTACCTGTCTTGGCTTTCGATGGACCGCTCGTGGCTAGAGCAATTCCCCCAAAGAACAAGGTGAGAGTTCCAATGGAAAGCCATTCGGCACTGGCAAGGTCTTAGCAAATCTGAATAGCTTTGGTAGAGATCCGCCGAGACTCACCCAATCTTGCGTCCTGCAATAACGTACGACATCCTGATTATGATCTGACTAGAACGAACCTGGTGACGAAGCAAGAGATCCTTTCAGCTGTCTCATTGGAATTGTGATGCTCTCTTGCTCCAGAGTGTCTCGAATGGATGCACCGGAACGACGAAGCACGTGTTTCAGGTAAAGTCGACGAAATCTTGGAATTTGATGCAAGGTCATGCTTGCGTCTGCATTGCAAGTATATCAACCTGGATAGGGCACTGCGCGTCATTGCACTGGGGATCATTCGAGATCTCATCCAATGTTCTGTCAGTCTCAGGCGGTGAGGCTTGCTTGCAGACCAGTGACGAGGAGAACACTGCAACGGACCCCAATTCGCAATCTCACAGACTCGACTCCCAACATTGTATCAACTGAGCGATTTCAACCGGAACTGGCAAGGAACCAAACTGGAGTCCATTCATCCTCAGATTCCTCAAGAAACACACCCACTCCCGGCGGACCACCTGGGCCCTATGATCCCTCCGTCAGCTTCACCTTCAGACCGGCCAGTTCCTCATACTTTACGGGCAATCCTATATACAATGACAATCTGTTGAAGCTCGAAGCCGTTTCTCGAAGATATTCCAAGTTGCCAGAATTGCCTGCGGGTCAGTATCCGAAAACTTACTGGCGAACGATAGAGCAGTATAGAGAGATTGATCCATCGTCGCACGTCCGTCCGGCAGATCACAAAAAATTGCTCAACTTGCTGAACAAGTTGAATCGGATAGATCGAGCATATATGCCGGAAGAAGTCAAGGATATCATGCTATACTATACACGCGAGAGACTTGGCGCCGAGCCAATCAAGAAGGAACTCAAGCCGGACTCTCTAGGTCGCTCCTTCGGTGTTGGCAGGAGAAAGGAATCCGTCTCGAGAGTCTGGGTGGTGCCTGGATCCGGAGAAGTCTACATCAATGGTCGGACACTTCCAGACTACTGTCCGAGACTGCACGATCGAGAGCAAGTCCTCCTGCCACTCAGTGTCACGGACAGAGTCTCCAATTACAACGTCTGGGCATACGTCGATGGTGGTGGCACAACGGGACAGGCGGAGGCTGTCAAGCTCGGACTTGCAAAGGGAATGATTATACAAGAGCCTGATTTGAAAGGAGCACTGCGAGGAGCTGGATGTCTCACTGCAGACAGGAGGAGAGTCGAGAGAAAGAAGACGGGCAAGCCCAAGGCAAGAAAGAGTTATACCTGGGTCAAGCGTTAGAGCAATGGTCATTCCTCTCATCCTCATAACCTTTTCCCGCACTCATAGCTACTTGTTGTCAGAACGGACATGCCATGCACTCTCATCCATCTAAAGGGCGATGTAGATATGTATTCCCATGGTCATGCATCTTGCTACCGAACTGACTGTGCTCAAAGAATTGGTCAAGATTGTGAATTCAAAAAGTGCAGCACGAATTTTGCCGAGCCACAAGCCGCACCACCCGCCGGGTAATTTCTTCGGGCAAAAGATGGATGACATCAAAGTCGTCGATGCCCATCCTCACCTCTCTCTCTCAGGGAGATCCCTCCTTTTCTCAAGACAACGGGCAGCAGATAGAGACAGATCGCCGGGAGCCCTGAACGTCGGTCTCTCGATCCCATCATTTCCATGCTGTCTTCCTTGTCACTGGCTTTGGCCGTGATTACCTCATGCGTCACCGGGGCACAGGTCCCCCTCACGGCCCTGTCGCACACGGAGGGCTATAAATTCGATCCACTCCTGCATCTCCCCGGAATCAGTCCATACTTTGATGCCGTCGGCTCGGGCCTGAGTCATGCGGCTCCCCTGGACTGTGAAGTGACGGCGGCTTCCTATCTCATCAGACACGCGGCGATCTATGCCAACGACGATGATTATGAGCGGTACATTGAGCCCTTCCTCGTCAAGGTCGGCAAGGCGAATCCCAAGGACTTTCGAGGACGCCTGGCCTTTCTCAGGAAATGGAAATCACCCATCGACAATCCCAAGAAGCAGCTCGAGCAGATCACTCCCCAGGGCAAGAAGGATGCGAAAAAGGTCGGGAAGCACTTGCTCAGTCGGTACCCCGACCTGGTCAAGACGGTGAGACACATCTACGCCGACAAGAAAGCGAGGACGCAGGACACGGCAAAAGCCCTCGCAAAGGCATTCCCACAGGCCGTCGAGGTACGGGTCATCGAGTCGGAGACCTCCTTCCACGCCCAAATTCCACACAAATCGTGTCCCGCATTCAGCAAGGAACCGGGCGACAAGGAACTCATCCAGTTCATCCATCACTATACCCCGGCCGTCATCTCCCGATTGTCGCATCTCCTACCCTTTGAACTCTCGGAACTCGACATCATCGGCATGCAACAGCTCTGTGGGTATGAGAGTGCCATCACGGGAAAAGTCAGCCAGTTCTGTCCAGTCTTTACGGACGACGAGTGGATGGCTTATGAATACGCCTGGGATCTCAAGTACTCCTACATGGTCGGCCACGGGAACCAATTGTCCCCCTACCTCGGCTTTCCCTGGCTCAACGTCACCTCCAACCTCTTTTCAAAGTTTCATGCTCCCCTACACAACGACTCCTCTTCCACCACCACCACCACCGACCCAGACCTCGAAAGGGAGGAGCAAGCAAAAGGTGACGACGACGACGACAAACAGAGATTCTTCCTCAGCTTTACCCATCGAGAAGTCCCTCCCTTCATCGCCACCGCCCTCGGCCTCTTCAACTCCAGCAACAACGGCGCCGAAGAGTTCCCAGTCGATCGAATCAACTGGAGTCGAAGCTGGCGAATGGCAGAACTCATTCCCTTCCTCGGCCACGTCGGCATCGAAAAGGTCACCTGCCGGCGTCCTGGTTCCAGTACAGGTCCAGATCCCAGGGACAAGACTCCGCAGCGGCAAGTGCTCGAGTACGTCAGGATCATTGCCAACAGTGCACCCAGGCCCATTCCAGACTGTCAGAGCGGACCAGGGGCAAGTTGTCCCTTTGATCAATTCACGGAATTCGTCCAGGCTGGTATGCGGGAATATGGCGATTTCCATGCCGTGTGTGGCAATTCGAGCAAATACAGTTTAGACTCGTAGAATGCCATCTAGATATTTGAACATCATATAGTGTGCCCTCGTGAATCTGAATCATGGTCAGTCCATCCGCTGTAGGACACTGCGGATGCATGATCAAGGGCAAACAAACGAAAGCACAGGTTAGAGTAGAAAGCAGAATCGAAGAGATCATTTGATATGTACACTACTTGCTATGAACTGACAGCCATCCAGGAGAGCTTACAATTTGTCGTAATACTCAGTGTATGGTGGCACATCAACCTTCAAACCCTTTCGAGTTCGCATGTCCTTGACGATACCTCCTGATTTGGTGGTTGGGTCCAAACACGAACCACCAGTGATCTGAGACCAGTGGTCAAAGATCATCTGAGGGAAGGCCTGTCCTCCTGTAGCTTGTCGCAATTCAGTGGTGAATCCGAAAGACTCGTTGACGGGCAAGTAAGCCTTGATGTTGAAGAGGGGAGTTCCTGGTCGCTGTTCCTCAGAGAAGACCATACCTCTCTTTCTGTTGAGGACTCCGTAGATACCTCCCATAGCCTGCTCCGGACACTGAATCTCAACTAAGAAGACTGGCTCCTGGATGGCGGGCTCGGCAAGAAGGGTAGCTGCGTATACGACTCGTCTACATGTTGGGATGATTTGACCACCTCCTCGGTGAATGGCATCGGCGTGGAGAACAACATCGAGAATGTTGAAACGGGTTCCACGCATGTTCTCTTCTGCAACGGGACCTTCCTTTGTGGCCCATTGGAACGCAGCGACACAGGAGTCCTTGATTTCGTTCAAGTAAGCCACGGCCTTGGTCTGATCGACGATCAGATTTGGGCCGGTGGTATCTGGTCCGAAACACCAAATCTTTCGGGCGTCAGTAACATCCCACTCGTGGTTGTCGGCGAGGTATCGTGCTCTGGTCTTGAAATCATCTCTTGGGTTGACCTTTCCAGCCTCGATATCCTTCGAAAGCTCCTCGGTGATTGGCTCAGCGACCATGAAAATTCGGTTGTGCTTGTTAGGAGATTTTGATAGAGCGGTCTGGGAAGACTTTGCAGTGACAGTCTCTCTGTATGCGACGACTGGGTCGGAGATCTTAAGTGGGACTCCGGCGTGATCATCCTCGAGATCCTTGAGACAAATCTCAAGATGCAGTTCACCAGTGCAAGCAACAATGTGCTCACCAGTCTCAGCAATGTAGCAGAGAACACATGGGTCAGACTTCGAAAGTCGCTTGAGACCTTCGACAAGTTTTGGAAGATCCTGAGCATTCTTGACCTCGACGGCAACCTGCACGACAGGAGAGACTGAGAATTTCATGACCTTCAGGTTGTGAGCGGTCTCTGACGTGGTCAGAGTACCAGACTTCAGTAAGAATTGATCTACTCCAACGAGTCCGACAATGTTTCCTGCTGGGCAATCCTCGAGTGGTTCGACGAAACGTCCCATCATGAGGACAGTTCGTTGAATAGCCTTGATGAACAAGTCGGACTTGGAACCTGGCTGGTAGTTTGGTCCTTGGATTCGGACCTTGAGTCCAGATCGAACGGTACCCGAGAAGACACGACCGAAGGCGTAGAATCGACCCTTGTCGGAAGTAGGCACCATCTTGGAGACGTAAAGCATGAGAGGTGCCTTTGGATCACAGTTGGCGATACCGACGGCAGACTCGTCATCCATAGGACCTTCGTACAAGGTCTCGACTCGGTATTTCTGAGCAGTGATTGGTGATGGCAAGTGGAGCACAACCATCTCCATCAAGGCGTCAGCAGCTGGCAAGAAGTTTCTCATGACGATCTTGAGCATGGCCTTTCCTTCGAGCTCCATCTCGTCAGACTTGAGCTTGATATCAAGCTTTTGGAGCAGAGTTGGAATCTCATCCTTCTTGAAGTTCATGATGGCGTTGAAAATCCTGAAGATAGGGTCAAGGACAAAGGTACAGAAAGCTCGCTCGAGGGGCTTGCCATCAGCATCAGTTCCGGTTTTCGACCACTTCTTGGTCTTTGGGTTGAAGTAGTTGTCACCCCAAAGTCTCTCCATCATCTTGTTAGAGTCGACTCCGAACTTCTTGGCGTACTTGACAGCAAACTGTCGGACAGTGAAACACCATCCGTGGAGACCAGATCCAAAGGCAACAGTACCCTTCTCGGGTGCGACCTGCACATCACCGATAGCCTTGTCGAAGTATGTTGCGATGACAACGTTCACAGATTCAACAGTTCGCAAGAATGTCTGGTAAAGATCCTCCTTGGAAATCTGCAATTCGAGAAGAGCTCGGTCGACCTTGTTGACACAGCAGACTGGCTTAATTCTCTCGGAGAGAGCCTGTCGAAGGACAGTCTCGGTCTGAACACAGACACCCTCAATACAATCGACAACGACCAAGGCTCCGTCAGTGACTCGGAGAGCAGCAGTGACCTCTGAGGAGAAATCAACGTGACCAGGGGAATCGATCAAGTTGACCAAGAACTCGTTTCCATCAGACTTTTGCGGGATAGCGGCAACATCCTCATCGGTCATGGAGGCATATAGGGAGATGGCGGTAGACTTGATGGTGATACCTCTCTGTTGCTCGTCATCTCGAGTGTCCGTGAATCGAGCCTCTCCTGCACGAGCGGCAGAGATAATTCCTGCTCGTTGGACAAGGGAGTCGGTAAGGGTAGATTTTCCGTGATCGACATGGCTAAGGAGCGTGAGCATGAGTTTATGAAGTTTGAGGGTATAGATCTTACGCAATGACTGAAATATTACGGATATTGGTCACTGCAGCAAAGTTAGTAGTGTACTTGGCTACATTGAGTATGTTATGGACTCTTCATCCAGTTCAACTCAGGTTTTCGAAAAACACACCTTTGTCCATCTGCCAACATTAGTGGTCTGCAAAGAGAGAAAGTCATGAAGGGCAATGCATACCAAAGCACGGATCTCATCGACCGTGAAATTAACCATCTTCGCTGCTTGCTAGATGCTGAGAAACGATGGGATGGGAGGGGTGGGTGGACGGTAACGATAAAAAGACCCGGATATCAAGGGGGAACAGCACTTGGAATTTTTACAAAATCGAGCGTGAGTGCTAGCCGAGCGTGAGGCAAGGGCGACGACTGAGCTGAGCGGCAATCAGTGAAAAGAGGGAGGAGACTCAAGTCTCAGTCGATCAAATGATCAATCGACCACCAGCCAGTCAGTTTAGTCGGTCAGATCGGAAAAGTCTCGTCTCGCTCGTTCAGTCTACTCAAATGAGCGATCAGTAATCGAATTGCCCCATTCTCAGTAATTGCCCGTGCTCCTCTACCTCGAGGTCTGCGATGAATCGAGTCAGGGTTGCAATCGTTCAATGATTGATCCTACAACTTGCTGCTTGAGCCCGTTTACGCATCCATAAGTGATCACTACCCTACCCCTGCAGACACTCTGGATGGGCGTCATTATTTGACAGTATAGTCTTCTGAGGTAAAGAACATACAGAGTTGCCTGATCCATCTCTGGACATCCATAATTCTTGCTAGATACGGTAGTGCGGGCCGGTAGTGCATGCCTGCAACTATGAGGCGGGTCCAAATGAATTTGCTCGCGGGATGAACGCCGTCTTACGTAGTTTGACCGCGTTCGTGTGAGTGCTCGATTGTGATTGTACCTGAAATACCCCAAATGGGGATTGGGCTATACCTGCTACTCAGCACTTTGTAGGCCGTTGCTACGCTAGGTCCTTTGCCAAGAACAGTAAATCTTGCGGTGCCTCGTATCGGTAGCATACAATGACTTCTCCTAAGGGAAAAAGGATGATCTGGGATTCTCCTTACGAAAATTCGGATGAAACTAGCATACCACCTGAAAGACAGGATAGGCCTGGGCAGATACAACGAACGGATTCTAGGGGCAGCGACCGTGCTGCAAGAGGCACAAATTCGCGACACAATTCTCGTAGTGCTGTGCCTACCTTGAATATGCCTCCGCCGCATGGTGAACGAGTTCGAAGGACAGCCTCCAGTACTTCGGTCGACTCTGAGGCCCTTTTCCAAGATCACCGGCAACATCCACAGTCCCTACCACGCGCATCCTTTTTGATGCCCAGGCATGGGTCGACGTCTTCTGGAGCTCGTCGCAAAAGTGCCAACCCAAAGAGTTATGCTAGAAAGGCTGCGATTAGGAGCAATCTCGGGCAGACTGCTGAGTCACTCTCTGAGGAGGACTCCTCAGCTTCAGATGACGAACGATCTGCCTTGATCTCCAAACAAAAGCGAGATCGTAGAAAATCATCGTCCCAGCAATCCACCAGACCTTTCCATAATAGGCGTGATTCAGAAAATTATGGCGCTGTGGGTCACGATGTCAATCAGCTGTCTCCACCACAGAATCCCAACTATCCACCATCGATTCCTTCTTCGTTCGGTTCCCGACGTGGAAGCCAAGAGCTTCGTGGTGGGTCAAGGATTAGGGAAAGTATCAGTGGACGTGATGACTCTGGTGCCCCGGTGCGCATGAACATGGCCCAACGAGTTCTTGATTATGCTCACAGAAGATCAAGTAGTGCTGGTCATGATAGCGAGGCACAAGGTAGCAGTTTGGCAGACTTACCAGACACCATATCAACTTCGCCCCCGGCTCGGCCGTTCGTGGACGGAATTCACGATTCAGCGAATGAGGAAGAGGACGACAAACCACGAGGTAGACTTATGTCTCGTGCGGAAGAGGATGTCTGCTTTCCACTGAGTGACGAGATTGGGCACCAAGGTCACATCGATTTCGAAGAACTTGCAGAATGGTCTCGTGAGCAAATTGACCAGAAGGAGGAAGGTGGTAGCAATGTTGAATGGAGACACCGCAAGTTTTCCGAACCAATGCTCGTCAATGGCAAATATAGAAATCGTGGAGGTTGGACATCCTATGCTAGGGACGAGGAGGACGACCGGCCATTCCGCTTCACTTTCTTTTCGGATGAGTTGCCTTCAACTATACACTCTCCCACTCTTTACGAACTTCCTCAAGAAGATCAATCGTTTCAGGATCTCTTCACAACAGCCAACACATGGTGGTTGGACGTCAACAGTCCTAGTGACAGTGAAATGAAAATCCTCAGCTCGGCGTTCGGCATTCATCCTTTGACTGCGGAAGATATCTCCATGGAAGAACAACGCGAAAAAGTTGAATTATTCCGCAATTACTACCTCGTCAGTTTCCGATCCTTCCAGCAAGATCCCAATTCTGAGGATTATCTCGAACCTGTGAACATGTATATTGTTGTGTTCAAGGATGGAGTGCTCTCCTTCCACTTCAATTCTACTCCTCATCCGGCTAATGTCCGTCGTCGGATTCGTCAATTGCGTGATTACATCACAGTTTCCTCCGACTGGATTTCTTACGCTTTGATAGATGACATTGTCGATGCCTTTTCACCTCTGATTCATCGAATCGAGTATGAAGTCGATACCATCGACGAGAATGTCTTGGGAATCGACATTGACACAGATACCTCGGATTCTGAACAGACGAATATGCTTAGACGGATCGGGGCATGCAGAAAGAAGGTCATGGGTCTCCTACGACTCTTGGGATCCAAGGCAGATGTCGTCAAGGGTTTTGCCAAACGGTGCAATGAGCACTGGGATGTCGCTCCACGATCAGAGATTGGGCTCTATCTCGGAGACATCCAGGATCACATTGTTACGATGGTACAGAATCTGAATCATTATGAGAAAATTCTGTCACGATCTCATTCGAATTACCTCGCACAAATCAGCATTGAAATGACAAAGGTAAACAACGACACAAATGATGTGTTGAGTAGGCTCACGGTCCTCGGTACCATGCTCATTCCCATGAATCTCGTCACCGGTCTTTGGGGAATGTATGTTTCTCTGTCAAGCATCATGTAGAGCAAGAACTGATTATTTCTAGGAACGTTCCTGTACCTGGACAAGAGTCTGGCGGGCTGCATTGGTTCTTCAGTATCATTGGATGCATGTGTGCATTCTTTGTCTTGGTGTACTTTGCCGGGCGCAGGAGTGGCGTTGTGTGAAATTCCTTCAACTACGAGTTTCAACAGCATTCAATTTTGGCATCATTGATTACATATCTAAAGCTCAGCAAGAGCACTTTTCCCTCGAACCGCCACTCAGAAGAACATCCATTGCATTGTCAGTCTGTATGTCCATACACATGACTCGTGAAGACACAATGCGTGCTAACATCAATTTTTCACCTTGCTGATATCTGACCTATTGTGAAATGCAGGATGTGATTACAAACGTGCTTCTAGAAATGTATGAAAGACGACTGCTCAAATGTGGTTCGATATACTTATGCGACGTTCATCTGACTACGTTGCTGTATTTGCATCCAGAACAGTCATGACTCCTCCGACCAGATGCAAACTTCCAGTGACCAAGACTCTCAACTTCTTGTCAGCACTCTTCCGTCTTACAATGTCAATGGCTTCTTCAATGGACGGCATGATTTCTGCTTCTTGACCAGTCAAATCTTTCCACTTCTGAGCGAGGGACTTTTGTACTGCCAATGAATCAACTGATTCCGAAGAATGATTTATGCTCGTCAGTTCGTCAGTGTAGCCAGATCCTGCAAAAGTCTTATTTGTGCAAAAGATGACTTGTTGAAAAGGTCGATGCTTGAGTACAGTCTGCAGATCGGCGAGCAATGAAGTGGCATCTCTCGATTGCTGATTGAAGATTAGGCAATGCTCGTCCACCGGTTCCTGGATACCTGCATACCATTCGCCTGTCAAAGAAAGTGATTCTGCAGTGTGACCACCATCGAGGCACCAGTCAACCGTCCCCTCTTGTCTACGTTCGCAGCGTCCGGGCCATTTCACAGTCTGTAGGCCTCGAATGAATTCGTCCGGCAGTCGAACGGAGAGATTCTCGTCCACTCCCTGAAGTTTCAGAAACTCGTTTGCCAGGGTGATTGCCAGAGAAGCGTTCGTCTTCTGGAAATCACCTGCGAGGCCAAGTTCGAGATCCTCCAAGGCTGCATGTCGGTCAACAATTTCGAAACTCTTTATTTGGCGGTCCCTCGCTCTGTTCCGCAGGACCGTGATTGCTGAGTCTGATTGTGGAACAGAGAATGCAGGACAATCGGGCTTGAAGATTCCAGCTTTGTGCCATGCAATCTCTTCGATCGTCTTGCCCAGTACATGCACATGATCCACTCCCAGACTGGTCACACCAGTCGCTACTGGGTTATCTATGATATTTGTCGAGTCGTGCTCGCCTCCCACACCGCATTCAAGAACTACCACGTCCACGCATTCCTGAATGAAGGTATGAAAAGCAAGAATTGTGATGAAGCGAAAATATACTGGTCTCTCTACACCGTGTTTTTCAAGAGAACTCCAGACGTCATTGAAGTACTCTGTCCATTCATCCTTCGGTAAAGGTGAGCCGTCAATCTGTATACGCTCCCGAACGGATTTCAGATGCGGACTAGTGTACAGCCCAACCTTGGGTGTACGACCATAAGCTAGACGATAGTTGAGCAATATAGACGAGATCATGGCACATGTTGACCCTTTTCCTTTGGTACCTGCGACGTGTATGAACTTCAATTCATTGATGTCGTCTTGCTCGATGCCGGCTTTCTTGACCCAGCTACGCATCTCTGATATGGCATTCTCATTCATGTTCCCTGAAGCACGCAAAGCATGGATCGTCGCCGCATTACTCTGCAAGGAGTTGAGCCGGCTGATTGTTGACTGATATTCCTGGGAGACATTTCGCCATGAACAGGATCCCGAGAATTGGCGAACGAGCAAGCGACACGGATGACACACTGTAGGCCTACGTCTGACGTACATGTCTCAAGGAAATTCGTCACCTTCTATTGCCCATGGAGGCTATTTCAGCTCTGCTCGATCCTGGCTATACTTTACTACCGACTGCCTGCACAGAGATGGCCCAATTCAATTGTAAGAATTCGACGGCCGGTGACGTTACTTGATGGATGGTGGTTCAACTTCGTCTTTCCTTCTTGTCGAGAAACTTTCAATTGTGGGGTCCGCAGATCTGTCGCACCCCACGTGATGACAATCGCGTCCCCACCGCGCAGAGAGTGAAAGAGATATTATTGAAAATTGGATGGTGCGATTCTTTATCTGGTTGCAAGTCCTTCGTAGGCAGCGAGGCATGGTTGCCCATGGTCTGCTGACCTGAGCAAAGTGACTGGTGAATCATGTCTCGCAGAGTACAATGATTCACAGTCTTCAACTAGTCGAAAGAGATGAACCGCTCGACAAAGGATGAGTTACACATCTCGCCAAGGGAGTTCTCCGTGTTGAAGGATATCGTCAAGCACCTGCCTGACATCAGCGCTAAGGCGTCGCTTGAGAGTGCGACAAGCAGTTATGAGAAGGTCTTGGGTCTGCGCAACATTGCGGTAGAGAATGATAAGGTATATTTCAGCGCACTCTTGCGATTGAGCCACTATGAAGGACGGACTTGGCGCGAAAAACTGCTCAGAGCCGCCGAGCGCATCGACAAGGATATCAAGTTTCGTCAGCATAGTCAAGCACAGCGACATAGACGAGCTTATTCCGAGTCCTCAGTGTCAACACCACTCCCTGAGACGAGCGTTCGATCTGTCTTACAACAGAAGCTGGACAAGCAAGCTCAAGCACTAAGTCGGACACATCCACTTCGCTCACAGCGCAGAGCACACTACAGCGATAATGCCCCTGTCAAAGCCGACCCTAATCAACTTACTGAGGAAGCGAAATATGCGCTTGTCGAAAAGTACAAATTATTCCACAGGACTCAAGGCGTCAAGAAGAGCTGCAGATATCTCGACAAGTGGAAGCGACTTGCTGTTGCTATACGGCGACGTCGTGAGGAACAATTGTTCATGGCTATTGAAGAAGATCACAGAACACTAAAACTTCAAGCCTTGGAAATCTGGTATCGTAACTATCAATCGAACATCGAATACTACGAGATTCAAGATCGAAAAGCTGATCTCTTTCTACTCAATAAGTGCTACCAGCACTGGGAAAATGTCGTTATCAAACGCAGACAAGATAAGTACCTGGCACGCGTTGCTGCTGATCAGCTCAAATTATCCGAACTCCTGCTGAAGAAAAATAACAAGAGACTACAGATAAGATGCTTGAGGCATTGGAAATGGCGATACCAATTGATCCAGAGGCGAATGAGCAAAGCACTGATCCTGCGTAATAAAAATACACAGATTGTCGTGTGGCGAATGTGGTTCTTCAAAACCTGTGAAATAAAGACGGCCAGGTGTTATGAGCTGACGCTTCTTCAGCGCACCTATCGATCTTGGACCTTGCGTCTGAAAAAACTCGAAGACCTTCTGGAACAGGCTGATACAAAACGCACTGAGGACATCATGACTCGTGCTTTCGATAATTGGAGAGTGGAATACGCTACACGAGAATCCTCGATGAACTTAGCGATTCAATACAGCCAAAAGAAGTTGCTCGAGCAGTCTATGGCCACTTGGCAATTCGCATCTAGTCTTGCTCGTCGGCAGGATGACGTTCAGGTGATTGTAGAGGCTCGCATGTTGTCTGATGCTCTCCGTGTATGGCATAGGAAACTACAATATCATAGGACAAACCAAGATCTCTCAGATCTGAGGAGGTTGAAAACCCTTTTCAACTTTTGGCGAATGGAGAACAAAGCTGCCAAAATCCAAACCATTCAAAAAGAGCATCAGAAACGCAAATTCTTCACTCAGTGGGTCGTCGAGAGTCGTGGCAAGTATGTCGAAACACAGTCTGAGGTCAATGTTCTTCGCCTCTACATGGATAGATGGTCAGAAAAAGCAAGGTTGACGATAGTCACGGCCGATGCGAGCCAGGAAGCATGGCTTCAAGTCTGGAAGAAAAGAGCTTCGAAAGTCTACCTCACTCGCTGGGTGTTGTCATTAGAACGTGTATGGGCAAGGGAGATCGAAGCTGATCGCTACTATGCCTCCACGATTGCATCTTTTGCCATCGCCAGACTCAAGCAAGTGAACGAAGAATGGCAATTTCAGACCAATCGTGCTCATAATTTTGCCCAAAGGACTTCAAACAGAGCTGTGTTTGGCAAGTGGTATACAACTTATCTGGCACGAAAAGAGAGTCAAAGGGAAAATAAGCTTAGTTTGTACCTTGAAAGCAAGGAATTGGTGTCACTTCAAAGGTCCTTGTCGAGTTGGAGAACACGGACGCAAGCCTATACCAGCCTTGCGCAAATCGCTGCAGGTCGTCGAGATGAGCTAGAAGTGGCCCGGCTGCGATATTTTTTCAGTGCTTGGTCTGATCGACATCTTGACATATTTGAGCTCGAGCGAATAGCCAGAGACTTTGACTCTCATCGGAGCGCCAAGTTCTTGTGGTCTACACTGTTGGCCAAATATCGCTTGCGAGCCACTTTTCAAGCTGAGGCTGATGAAATATGGTTGTCCAAGGTGCAGATGGAGTTGCGTCGACGTTTGCGTCAATGGAGACAACGGCATCTTCGTTGTCTCGAAAAAACTCGTCAGGCTGACCTCTGGGCAGATGTCTTTGAGAAGAGGTTACAAAGACAGGTATTCAGGGATTGGTCTGCCAAGACAAAGTCTCGCAATGCCGAATCGCAGACTTTCGCTGGAGACACAAGCAGTGGCAGTTTCGATGCATCGCGCACACGTATTCGGTGGAGTGATGCTTCGCCAACCCTTCGAAGCAATCGAAGCATCTTTATTTCTTAACGTGAAGAATCTACCCGGGAAGCCTTCTTGGCATTTGTTGTAGTTGTACTGTACTCGTACAAAGTGTATTAATCATGCCTTCTTACGTCATGCAAACCACTGAATTGTATTGTCTCATTTTTTCTTGGCAATAGAACTGCTAATTCTCACTAATTTCAATATTGATGAGCCACCTAGCGGCTCCGCATCGCTAATTGCCGAAAAAGTCCCACAATAGTCCCCGAATTTGGGATGCCGGCTGGTCTTGTCCCACTAACAATAGAAGCATGCTCTATCAACAGGCACGGCTCGAGGAGTAATAAGAGTCTGTCGATGTGAGGCTGTCGGCAAGCGAATTCTGACTGACGAGCAGTACGTCGAGAGTAGGAAGGTGTCATGAAGAGTCTTCAGGTCCTTTCGACATGTCGGCTAGGGGTGCGAGGACACGGGAGGAGACCGGTCTTGGCGCCCTGTATTGCATCGATTCGAGGGATTCATAAGATCTACCAGTCACCAGACCACGCAGTTGCCGATATCGCGAGCCATTCGACTGTGTTGTCTGGAGGATTCGGACTCTGTGGAGTGCCGGATACCTTGATCCAGGCACTGCTGAGAAACCCGAATGCACGACACTTGACGGCAGTGTCAAACAATGCTGGGGTCGAGGGAGGTGGATTGGGTCTTCTCCTGACGAGCGGACAGATCACAAAGATGGTGGCTTCTTATATCGGGGAGAACAAGACGTTCGAGTCGATGTATCTCACAGGCAAGATTGAACTGCATCTCACCCCTCAGGGAACGTTGGCCGAGCGGATTCGTGCTGGAGGTGCTGGAATCCCTGCATTCTTCACACCGGCGGGGGTCGACACCTTTGTCGAGACTGGGCAGATACCCGCCCGGTATCATGCGGATGGGACGGTCGAGTCCATGCAGCCGGCAAAAGAGAGGAGGGAGTTTCATGGCAGACCGTACATTATGGAAGAAGCGATCTTTGCCGACTATGCATTGATCAAAGCTTACAAGGTCGATACGGCGGGCAATGTCCAATTCAGACTCGCCGCAGAAAATTTCAACGGTGCCATGGCACGAAATGCGAGGGTGACAATCGTCGAGGCGGAGCATATCGTCAATGTCGGTGACCTCGACCCAAACACGATTCATGTGCCTGGCATCTACGTCGATCGTATCATTCAATCGACCACGCCCAAGAAGATTGAGAAGCTGACTCTGGCAAGATCCAAGGAGGAGGCAATGGAGTCGCTCGGGTCTGGGGCCCTGTTGGCGAAGCGTGAGAGAATCGTGAGAAGAGCCGCTCGAGAGTTCGAGGACGGGACGTATGCCAATCTAGGAATCGGAATGCCCATGTTGGCGCCCGGTTTCATCGAAGCAAAAGCACTCTCCATCACCTTGCAATCTGAAAATGGCATCCTGGGTCTGGGCAGGTATCCTGAGCCAGGAGAGGAAGATGCAGATCTGATCAATGCTGGCAAGGAGACCGTGACGGTGACATCCGGTGCCTCCTTCTTTGGCTCCCATGAAAGTTTCGGCATGATTCGGGCTGGCAGGATCAATCTCACCATGCTCGGTGCCATGCAAGTCAGTCAATATGGTGATTTGGCGGTAAGTCTTTCTCTATCGTCTCCGAGTTCCCCCTCCTTCGAAGGGGGAACATGACAAAAAAAGGTTCAGGAACGTGACTGATGGATGCCAGAACTGGACGATACCGGGGAAAAAAGTCAAGGGGATGGGCGGGGCCATGGACCTTGTTGCAAATCCTGCAGCGACCAAAGTCGTCGTGGTCATGGAACACATGAGTAAAGGACAACACAAGATTCTGAGGGACTGCACGTTCCCACTCACGGGAGCGAAATGTGTCTCTCGCATCATCACTGAACTATGTGTCTTTGATTGTCATCCACAAGAAGGGCTGACCTTGGTCGAGATTGCGCCTGAAGTGACGGTCGAGCAAGTCGAGGCTGCCACTGAGGCATCTTTCAAGATTTCTCCAGAGTTGAAGACGATTGATGTCTGATCAGTTCTGAACGGTCAAGCGACGATGATGTCGATCTGTCAAACACAAACTGATGTTTGGGTATTCGTAAAGGCAAATGTGGTCATTATATTGTATTGCTTCATCATGCTGAGGGAAGTGGAAAGTCTCTGCCAACAGTCCACACAAGTTAGAAAAAAGCCATTCCCGACTGTCTTGTGCCGCTTCTCTTCTAATCTCGCTTGAGCGGAGTGTACTCCCACCTCACTCCTTCCTTTGTTATAATGGCAAATTCGAGCCCGTCACCCGTCTCGATGTGTCGTTCGGTAGCGGATGTAAAGGCATCCCTGCAGAGGCTGAGCACTTTGGCGAGTGGTAAGGGCGTCGCCTTGAGAGGTTCACCTTGTTCGTCGTATTGATTCTTCAGGTTGACTTGGTTGTCGAGGAAGGGCATGATGAGACTGGAGGCTGCACCAGCAGACCGACATTGTTCTCTCTCATAACTACCTACGGGATCGAAACTGTAGACTGCCCCGACTCCCTTCTCGTCCACGCCAGCGACAATTGTCGTCACATAGTAAGGAAAGAATCTCTTGCCGTAGAGCATCGTCTGGATGAGTCGTGCTGCAGCTTGCACAGACATGGGTTTGGCATGTTGATGGTGATACCACTCGAGTCGTTGTTGCAATCTCTTGATCAAGGTATTTCCGTCCGCCATGTAGCCTACAACAGACACGACGATGTTGTCGCCTATATTGAAGGACCTCTGGGCATAACGAGTGTTGATGGAGTAACCGGCAGTATGCCTCGTGTCGCCTGCTATTACAGAGAAATCTGCACCGGCGATGGCCAGAATGGAACCACCATTATCGGTATATGGATTGAATCGACTCATGCTATAAACTAATGAGACCTCTGCTCAATCTAGACGAGCTTTTAGCTCAATCTAGATGAGCTTGTGAATGCATGAAACGGACTATGGCACAAGATCTCCCAAGCACACGAAACTCGCGTCCACCTGCCACAGAGCTCCTCAAAAGAGCGCCTACCGCTGATTCCCCACACCAATGCAACTTAGAGGCAAGTCTCTGGCAAGGTGAGATTGGAAGAAATCATCTGCTTTACAAGAACACTGAACGTATCTTGTGCAGGTGCTCGGGATATGCACAAGTAGGCCGTTCTGTTCGGGACTGTTGCCAATGTCAGACATTTCCTGTCCACAACTGCGGCAATTGCTTGACCACTTTGATGAGGCTAAATATGTTGACGAGCTTAAAAGCTGTGCAGATAGACGAACTAGCACTGCTGAAATTGAGGAGATTTATGATAGATACTTTCACATAAGCGAGACTACATTGTCTGAGTGGTCCAAGAATGGCCTCACAGTCGAGGACCTCGGCAATATTATGAAGTTCAAGTTGGTTCGGGGGAAATGGCGGCCCAGGCTTCAACAGCTGATCGAGTCTAATGCTGAGTCGGACGTCCGTGACTGGACGAAAGACGCTCTCACAGGTCTGCAAGTCGATCTCGTCGATCTGGACTCACTCAGGGACAAGATGAAGTCATTGATCAGGTTGAAGGCTGTAGGTCCTGCTACGGCCTCTCTCATTCTCACCATCTTTGCACCAAGCGTACCCTTCTTTGGAGACGAGATGGCAGAAATCTTCTTGCAGAGCACTAGTAAGTTGAAGTACGACATGAAGGAATACATAGAACTTGTCACAACAAGTCGAGCTTGGCTTCAGGCACAGCTCAAGCTCGAGGGGAATCAGTCTGTTACCTGTACTGCCAGGGATCTCGAGCGAATGGTCTGGTTCTGGCACCGCAGTCCACCACTGCCATCTGAGTGCCTCGACAAGTCTGAAGACTCAGACAAATCCAAGAAGAGGACTAGAGAGCTCTCAGGGACCGGCCTGGGGAGGAAGAGAATGAGGTGAGAGGGAGAAGGTGTGGAGACGAAGAGGACGAAGAGGAAGAAGAAGGCTGGAGGAGAGGAAGGAGAGGCTTGATCGCCGCAAGGAGAAGTGCGAAAGCGGATCAGAAGGGAAAGATGGGTGCAGAGTGATCGGCGGGTGAGTAAAACAGGAAGGAAATGCATGAACAGATCAGAGGAGGAAGTGAATGAATGAATGAACGAATGTGATCAGTCCAACCTCCCGTCTTTCGCCCTTCCCACTTCCTCTGCTCCCTCTCCCCTCCCTGCCCTGCCCTGCTCTAACATACACATTCGCGACAGGAGCTGAAACTGCGACGGTCTCCCCTACTTTCCTGCCCAACCAAGCTTCCTCCTCGTGCTTTTCAAAGCTTGACCTTGTCTGCATAGTATCTATCTCTAGCTACAAAGATGAGTCGAGACAGACTCAACCAGATTAGGGTATGTTGACAGTCCAGAACTATCCCAGTCCGATAGATCGCTAATCTACCCGTAGCAGCCAAATCCTGCAAACAGTGCTTACCCGGATTCAGGGTGAGTCTTGTTCCTGTATAATTAGTAATGTTGCTGATGCGATCAAGTGACTACAGGGTTGGCGGACAGACTGCTGCGAATCCGTATGCCCAAGCACCGGCTATCAACGATAGGGCACTCGAGAATGATCTGCCTTATGGCAACGCGGCCTACGCTGACGGTGGTGCCCAGAATGTAAATCCATATGCTGCTGCTGGACAGGCAAACAATGGATCATACGAAATGCAGACCATGAGTGCTACAGAGACCATGCCAGAATTCTTCTCTAGAATAGACGAGATCAGACAGGCCATCCGGCAATTCGACGACAACATCCAGCACATTGAGGGCCTACATGCTCGTAGTCTCAACGAGATCGGCGACGAGCAGAGCCACTTCAATCATCGCGAATTGGAAAAAGCATCAACAGATACGCGACAATTGCAAAACAACATTCGAGATACCATCAAAAAGTTGGAACATGCAAATTCTCAAATGCAAGCTGGACCAGACAACAGGACTCGGGTGACGCAGACGAACAACGTAAAAAAGAAGATGCTTGAGTCTATCAAGAAGTTCCAGAGAGTTGAAGTAGAATACAAAAACAAGTACCGTGCTCAACAGAAGCGCCAGGTCGAGCTCACGAATCCTGGCATGTCGCCTGAGGAGATTGAGAGCGTCGTAGACTCTGATCAAGGTCAACAAGTCTTTGCTGAGGCTACTTTGCGAAGCAACAGGCACGGAGAGGCCAAGTCCGCCCTTCGTGAAGTACAGGAACGTCACCAGGACATCAAGAAGATTGAGAGAACGATCGCCGAGCTCGCGCAGCTTTTCAATGAGATGAATGTCATGATGGAGGTTCAGGCACCACAGGTCGCCGTCATCTCAGACAATGCCATGAATACACAGCAAGACATGGAGCAAGGCAACAAGCATGTTGACACTGCCATCAAATCAGCCAAGGCAGCACGACGTAAGAAGTGGATCTGTTTCTGGATTGTCGTTATCATTCTCATCGTCATCGCTCTTGCCGTTGGACTTAGTGTTGGATTGAAGCGATAAAGCGTGCACTGGGAGCATCTCTCACCGTTTTCTCATGTGAACCCTCCCATTCCAAGATGGTCGATCAATATGTCTTTGGAAGACCAACAAGGACGTATGGAATTGCTTATATTGACCATCTGGCAGGCAAGAAAGCAGAAAAGTCAAAATTCTATACAAGCGTCCTTTCAATCGACTTATTTTTATCCTGTATTCGTGCAATCAAGTAGTAGAGCGACTAGTGGCCTCGATTAATCTTTCCCGAGTAATATACAAAATTATAATGCCACTAGTATTCAAGCGTCTTTCCAGGCTGAACATGTAACATCTTGTTGGTAGGGTGAGTGGAAAACAACGTAAAGAAGCACCAGTCATGGATTGCTTGACAACAAACGTTCATCATGGAGTGTACATCGAAAGCAATCGAAGAAACAAGGTTTTAGCTCTACCATGATCATCGAATCTAATATTCTCAGCTACATAATGTGAAAGAGTAGTCTGCATGTCTAGCTTGTCACTAGGTTGTTTTTCGTTTGGTCGAAATTTAGACCTAATACCTCTATCAAAAAGAAGTTTGTAGAATATGTCGTCGCTTATGTCTAATGATACAGTCTTGCCAGCCAGCAATAAGGTAAGCGTACAGAAGGTGAAGGAGGTATAAGATCTGTAAGGGAAAAGAAGAGAGGGAGAGAAAGAAAGGAAGAGAATGGAAGACGGCTGGCATGTGGATAGTATCGTAACACATGCCAGCTGAATGCAGAGGTGGTGTCCGGGACCCGAGGACCATATTTCTATGGTTTTTTGAACTCGGAGAGTACTGGATAGATACTCTCAAAGGCAGCATAAATTTCTTCTCTGACTTTGGCACCAGTGAGGACAATCTTGCCGGAGACGAAGATCAGCAGGACGATCTTTGGCTTGACCATTCTATAGATCAAACCCGGGAAGAGTTCGGGCTCATAACTCGAGAAATTGCCATGTGAATAGGCCAGTCCCTCCAAACGAATGGGGAATTTGACATCACACGACCCAACGATATTCTGAATCTTGAAGTCCGTGAATTTGGCATTGAAACCGAGCTTCTGGATGATACGAGCATATTTTCTCGAAGCCAACTTGGAATCGTCTTCCGACTTTGCACCAGTAACTACCATTTTTCCGCTCGCAAAGATCAGAGCTGTTGTCTTCGGTTCTCGAATACGCATGATGACGGCGGCGAAACGCTCATAAAAGTCAGCGTCCGCATGAGGACACAAGAACAATAGCCCTTACCTTTGGATTGTACTCGGCATTACGCGCGTGCAATGCGATTGTCTTCAGGTCCAATCGGCAATCCAGGTTCACGGTTGCGACAATGTTTCTGTTCTTGGGTGAGCAATGCGCAACAGACACGCACGATGATTTGTGCTTACTGCAACGTAGGGACAATGCCGGATACTCCTTGCCACCCAGGAGTCTGAGTGGCAACAACCTCTGTCTTCTCGACCTCTTTGCCCTTCTCCGAATTCGGAGGAGTCAACTGGTCATTCAGATTATTACCAGGATATGACAGCGATGCAGGACTCATAAAGGTCGATGCCTGAGCAGCATTCTGTGGTAGAGCCGTAAGAGACTCCATGCTCTATGTGCTGACCCGTTCCTGTTTGTACGTCCGTCAGTGATCAGACGCTCCTGTGTCCTTCAGATCAGAAATCAATCAGTCTGAGCACGTGTTGCCTTAGAGGCACTCGAGCGGGCCAGCGTGGGGCAGGACAGCAAGAGAGTGCGAGAGGAGAGAGAGAAGGAAGCGGGCCACGGGGAGCGCACAGCTGATCGAGATGTCCGAGCAGAAGCGGAAAAGGACCGCAAAAATAAGTGCGAACGCTCGAGTCTTTATATACCCACCTAGTCCCGGATATGTATGAAACAGAGGCGCATCAATACGCCAATCAGGAGCTGTCTTGTCAAAATTTTTCATGCCACGTGGCAAGATCCAGCACGGTGGCTGAGCGAGACCTTTCGAGATTGATTGATTGAGACCTGATGACTCAACTTGATTTGACAAAGAAGATGGCATGTCGCGTGTTGAGTGATAGAAACGCTACTGAGTAGATAGCCTCGACGCACAGGATTGATCTGCGATTAGCTCCTATATCGTCCATACGTGCCTGTGCAAGTTCTTCGGGACCATTCCGCGCGTGTATGCATCCATAGTCCGGGGCCAAGAACTGCACGGTATAATTACTCTGGAAATCTCCTGATTACGGTGCAAGACACGATCGCCTGGAAGTGCTAGACTAGATACCGTTGTCAAGATGAGTTATATGCTACCACATCTGCGTACGGCCTGGCATGTCGACCAGGCCATCTTGTCTGAGGAAGAGCGCATCGTCGTCCTTCGGTTCGGTCGAGACCGAGACGAAGAATGTATGCGGCAAGACGAAGTGCTGTATAAGATTGCAGACAAGATTCGCAATTTCGCCGTAATTTATCTCGTAGATCTCGACGAGGTCCCAGATTTCAACAAAATGTACGAGTTGTATGACACAAACACAATCATGTTCTTCTATCGAAACAAACACATGATGGTCGATCTCGGCACAGGCAACAACAACAAGATCAACTGGGTTCTGGATGAGAAGCAGGAACTCATCGACATCATCGAGACAGTTTATAAGGGTGCCCGTAAGGGTCGTGGCCTCGTCATCAGTCCGAAGGACTACAGCACCAGATACAAATACTGAGGTAATCACTGGTCGACACACCTCCTCACTCTGACGTGGACAATGCATAGGACTCATGGAAAAGGAGTTGCGTGCAAGCATTCCGGGACACACCACATTTCATCAGCATTACTCCAATGTATTGTATCAAATTTTTCTTTTTAAGGCGCCATCTATTCTTTGTGCCACAAGTCGACAAACTTGTCAACAGGCATGGATTCGACATCACTCATCTTGGCGTTGAGCACGGTGTCGATAATCTGCTTCTCTCGTCCTTGAGAGTAGTGTCCCTTGATGTGATGCAAGAACTTCTTCTCCAAAAGTGGAATGCCCTCCTCCCTTCGGCGCTTGTGACCGACAGGGTAGTCGATGGCAACTTCGTCAAGCTTGGTACCGTCGTTGAGCTCGACAAGCAAAGCATTACCGATCGATCGTTTTTCTGGGTCGAGATATTCTGCCGAGTAGGTCTTGTCCTCGACACAGAACATCTTGGCACGCAGGTCGTCGACTCGAGGATCCGAAGCAATGGCGTCCTGGTAATCTTCACCTACTAGTCGGCCATGAATCATTCCAATTGCTGCAATGTACTGAATGCAGTGATCTCTGTCAGCATAGTTGTGTAGCGGTCCCTTTTTATCGATAATTCGAATAGCTGCCTCTTGTGTCCTGATTCGAACCGACTTGACATCTTCGATCGACTTGCCCATTTCCTTCAATTTGTTGTGGAGAATGATTCCAGCCTCGGCTGCGGTCTGAGCATGGAATTCAGCAGGGAAGGAAATTTTGAAGAGCACATTCTCCATGACATAGGAACCAAAGTCTCTCTGGAACTTGAATGGCTTGCCCTTGAAGAGAACGTCATAGAAACCCCAGATTGGTGCTGTTAGTGCTGAAGGTAGACCCTTCTCGCCCTTCTTGACGATGAGCGAGAGATAGACTGCTCGAGAAGTGGCATCACCAGCTGCCCAGGACTTTCGTGACATGGTGTTCGGTGTGTGTCTGTACGTACGAAGGGATTGACCGTCGATGAATGCATGTGAAACAGCATCCATGGTCTGCTGCAAGTTCAGGCCGAGCATTTTAGAGACAACGGCTGTAGATGCGACCTTGACCAACAGGACGTGATCGAGTCCGACTCTGTTGAACGAGTTCTCGAGGGCCAAAACACCCTGAATCTCATGCGCTTTGATCATGCCTTCGAGAATGTCCTTAACGGTCAATTTCTGACCACGTCGAGCAAGCCAGTCAGCAACCATGAGGATTCCTCCCAAGTTGTCTGAGGGGTGTCCCCATTCGGCTGCTAGCCACTGGGAGGGTCAGAATCATGCACGTCTACCATGTAAAGAAGAGACTTACAGTGTCGTTGAAGTCCAACCAACGAATCATGGTACCAAAGTTACGAGCAGCCTCGACAGGATCGAGTTCGTACTTTGTACCAGGAACCTTGGCACCTTTGGTCACACTCGTGCCCTCAGTGAGAGGCCCGAGCATCTTGGTGCATTCCTTGTGATGCAAAGCCTCGAGACCACATCCAATTGTATCGATGAGACAGTATCGTGCAGTCGATAGGGCAAGATCCGACTTGATCTCATATTCATGCACATACTTGGCAATTCGTTGGATCACATCGTCAAACTCCGGTGTCTTGTTCGAAGGAGGATTGTGCTTCTCCAATGTTGCCATTGTAGCTACTCTAAGAGGGTTGAATGCAGGAGCCTGTCGAGTCCGGATCAAATTACGATGACTGCTGGTGAAGAGCGATTGTCTGGCCTGTCTGAGCATCGAATCCACAAATACCAGTCTTTCGAGTAGGTGAGGATCCAGGGAATGATGGGACGTTGGAACAATTGGGAAGCGGAAGCTGAAGAAGGGCTTCGGAGAGTGTGGGAAGGAAGGTAGGCCGCCTGATGCTCCAGAGCGGGGAAGTCGGCCTTCAAATTCCAGTGATTCACCTGATCGGCAGCGTACCGGGGAAGGGCGCAGTGAAGAAGCTCTGCGGCTCACGCATGTGCACAACCAGTAACGACTCCGATGCTTTCATACTGCGTTGGCGAGCAAGAAGAGCCTGATGTTTCAATTCAGCAACCGACTAGAGACACTCTGACTGGTACCTGAGGATATGCAGGAACACGTCCATAGATAGAGAACATCTTGCACGTCAGTGACACCGGCTAGACGAGACATAACACTAGTCATAGCCTGCTCCACATTTCGTGCTTGGGCTTTGATCATATAGACAATTGTAACGGAAGTCACGAGAAGAATTCCGATCCTGTCTAGCCATTTAGACACCGTGGCCGTCTGCAAGTAGGGAGTATGCTATTTGATAAGTGACGATGCCGGTTAGAGAAACTCTTGAGCAAGCAGGGGCACGTCATTTGCAGGCACTCCTGATTGATGCAAAAGATGGCCTTGCACTACATCAGATGATAAAATGCTATTCTGCAGCTGTCAGGGAAAACCCCGACAAAGCGGATGCCATCAGCAGTGTGCTCGATCAGGCCGGTCGACATCTCTGTGCTGCTGCCATGCAGAGTCAGGCACTGATTAGTGCTCAAACAGACGAGGAGAGATTGCGCTTCGGGATCGAGTCAATAAGCAGGATTCATCGCCTCTACTCACAAGGTTACACTGGGATCGAAGATGTCGGATATTGGAAGCACAACATACTGAGGCTTGAGAAGCAATTGGAGCTGGTCCTGGTGGCATACATGCGTCTCCTGAAGACGACTCCTGCAGCCGTCGAGGATTACAGTCACCATCTCATGGTCGAGTTTCGCAATCTGTGGCGACCAGAGCACTACATTCTACTTGATGAAATCCTCAAAGTCCTTGAGAGTGGCGGTCATGAGGTCCAGGGGAAGGCCAACCTCTTGCCTTCGGAAGTGGTCAAGCTCAAGAAGGATCTGCGAGATTGAATCCTCGAACAGTCAGAACCTCATGTGGACAAGGACAAAGTCCACACAGTACATGACGAAGTTCTCGCGAGCCATTCTGTAACAGAGCAAATACGTATATGGAATGCCTACGCTAAATGCAGCTCACCTTATCGGAATCATTTATATACTCTATCAAACCAACCACTTCGATCTCAAGTGAGCTTTGTAAAAATCCATGTTCATGGTCCCCTCATTGAAAATCTCGATTTAGATTTTGGTTTTGATGCCTTTTCTCTTTCTTCATCCTTTTGTTTCTTGTGGTATTGAACGAGGTTCTGCACCACTTGTTCGAAGGTTTCTTTCTCACTCTTTGCCAGATCTCGCTGCTCTTCCCAATACTTGAGATGCTCAGTGGCTGCTAAGGTATGTGCGTCAAGTGTGGCTTTATGTATCTCGAGATCTCGCTGGGTCATGCTCTTTAGAGCCATCACCGTTGTAGCACATAAAAGGCGAGCACTCGAGACCTCAAATTCTGGTGGGGGCGGTATCTTTCTTCGGGCTCGACGATCCTCACCATATTTCTTATCCCGATGTCGTCTAGTACTGGGTAGTATCAACTTTTTGTGTGTCATCTTGGGCAAGATCTCATCCAAATCAACAGGTATGCCCAAGGATACCAAGAACAGCCTTCGAATCCTAGAACGTTTCCAATCAGGAGGCTGTAGCGGCGGAGGAGCTGTAAGTTGCTTCCAGAGGGACACAGCGCGGTCCGTCAGCATGAAAGGCGAATCCTCCTCTTCCGTTTCCTCTTCAGGCTCGTCTGCTGTGAGAGGTGTTCTTTCGAGGACGTCGCCATTGGGTGCATCAGCTGATATGCTCTTTGCAGAACGCCCAGACTCAGTCCCTAGAATATTCTCCAATTGATTAACAAGATATTGTTGCAGTTCCGCCTTGTTGGTAGTGTCTGGTAGTAGACGAGTTGGCAAGACAGCAACTCTTTCATCCAAGGACAAGTCGTTATTGTCAAGGATGCCAGCTGGCTCATCGTGGTCGAAATCACCGTCAATGAAATCATCGAAGTCACCGAAGTCCGACTCGCCATCCACAGCCGGCTCTTGGAATTCGTCAAACTCATTGTAGGATACAGTTGAGCCGACGCTCGACTTGCGGCGTGCTGATGGAGAGGACAAGAGCGGTGATTTCTTGGACGACAGGATAGATGAGCGTCTTCGAGGTCTTGTATCAGCTCTTGTGTCCGTAGAGTCTCTGCGGTTTTGCATCCTCGCACTTCCTTCATCCACGCTAAGCTTATCTGTTTCGTGAAGTTGTGTGACTTGCGATAGTTCATCAAATTGTCTTATGTGTGCATTGGACTGGTTCTCCTGTGTGATTACAACTTCCGGAGGCAGATTAAGATTAGTTGCACTGTGCTCTTCCTTCAATGTTGTAAGCCCCGGCTTTGTCGGACTGTAGTCACCAAAGACTGCAGTATTCGCTAAAGACATCTCACTCGTCTTGGCCAGTGGAGCAATTGCGCTAGTTGCAGCTGTGCCCTTGTCTGTATCGTGTTCCATCTACCTAAGGACTTTCCAAGCACAGCAAGTAGCACCCCTTGAGCTCACAGACCACACGAGTGGTTCTCCAAAATTCCAATTAGAAGCAGTTGTTTTACCACCAGACTGCTAACTTGCGCCCTTGAAGCATCTCGTTCCTGAACATATGCAACGAGCTACGACGTACTGACGTTAGGTAACAAGTTATGGGCCAGGATCTGCCTGCAACTGGCAAGATCGACAGCACAATCGCGTCCTTTCTCACTTGGCCAGTGGAGTTGGATCACTCGCCTCCACAGATCGAATGTCTCTCTACTTTACACGATACAAGCACGTGCACATACAGAGCACACCACTCGAGCGCGATTGCTCTGATATTTCTTATGAGTCCCAAGATCCGGGAGATCAGCATCTTAGTCTACGACACCGGCACGATATCCCAGTCATCTCGTCACAGTGCATAAACCGTCACATATCCTGGGTGTCCGCGCATCTTCCTGGGTCTGCAGTATCCTTGCAAAGTTTCTGGAGGACTAGGTGCCTGTTGTTTAAAGTATAGCCAGTTGCAAGTGCTTTGCATTACTAGAATACTTTGAGCACGGCAAGCGACTTCTCGCCCTCACCTCTAGTGAAATCTTTTCAGATAGGATCATAACATGAATTTCAATTTCGGTGGTAACACCAGCAACACCGACAAGAAGGCCTTCAGTTTCGGAAACACGTCGACACCTGCACCGAATGCTCCCACAAGCATCTTTGGTACGCAGCCAAGCACGACACCTGCAGGGCCTCCACCATCGAATCCTGGCTTCTCCTTCGGCAACATCAACTCCGCTGATAACAATAACAACGGATCACAGAGTAAAAGCGAAAACAAGCCCTTGTTTGGCGCATCCACAGGAAATGCAACAAGTACTCCAGCCTCTCAATTCTCCTTTGGCACGCCAGCGGCCGTTCCTAGCAAGGAATCGTCAACAGATTCACCTGCCGGTAATTCCAAATTCAGTTTCGGCGCAGCACCAAGTACAACGCCGTTACAGACACCAGCACCTGCAAATGCTCAGAATGCTGGGCCTTTCTCATTTGGCGCAACGGGAGGCAACGATACAAGTAAGAAAGGAGGTCTTTTTGGCTCCAATGTCGCAAGCGAGCCAAAAAAGAGTACTGGTGGATTCTCATTCGGCAACACGACCGGCCAAGCCACTGCTGCACCCCTAGTGTCTTCAAAATTAGCCAAAGAACCTCTCAATGCAGGTGATGTAGCAAAAGAAAATGAAGCTCCCGCTTCCACGAGCACCGTTTTCTCATTTGGGAATTCGAATACAACCGCAAAGTCCGATGCTGCAGCAGTAAGCAAGACGAATGTCGAGTCCGAGAAACCTAGCACAGGAGCATTTGCTTTCAGTGCACCTGCAAATCAATCGAGCGATACTCAATCAAATTCTTCCGCTGCAAAACCTACAGGCTTTGCTTTTGCGGTCGCCAAAGATCAGGAGAAGCCAAGCGCTCCTGTAGCAACGACAAGTTTCAGCTTTGGTGCACCAACTTCGAGCGATCCAAAGAAGGAACCCCTGCAATCGACCTCTACTTTTGGTAGTCGGCCAGCAGCCGGTTCGACAACGGCTTCCACTATCACGGCGCCACCACCAGCCCCACTCAAGAACAAGACCATGGAGGATATCATCAACAGATGGTCTTCTGATTTGGATAAGTACTCCCAACAATTTCAGAAACAAGCCAGCCAGATTGCCAAATGGGATCAGTCTCTCTTGACATCAGGAGACCAAATCAGTCGACTATATGCTGCAACTGTGGAAGTTGAGCAGCATTCGGGTAAGGTCGATCAGGCCCTAAATTACATCGAGAATCAACAGGACGAGCTCAGCCAATTGTTAGACACATACGAAGACCAAGCCCGTGAGATTGCTAGCGAAATCGGTGTTAATCAACCGGCAGACCAAGAGCGAGAGAAGGCATATGCCCAGGCAGAGAAGCTCGTAGTTGATCTCGATTCTGTTGGCAAGAATCTTGCACAAATGATCAAAGAATTAAACACAAGTGGCGAGGTGATGAGTCGACTCAAAGAGGCCGACCCCTTGAGTACGATCATCAAAATCCTGAATAGCCAGATTCAGAGCCTCGACTGGATCGATGAGAACACAACACGGCTTAATGATGCTGTGGAGCAACTGAATCAGATGCAGAGCAGCCAAGTGCCCAAAACTCCCCAAAATAAGTTTAGATTCGGAAGTCTACGAATGGAATAGGATGCTGACAGATGCCTGGATTGTCGAGTTGTCCCTTGTAGGACGATCGTCACAGCTCACTTCGAACGAAACACTTTTAATTTGCTGCATCATTTTGCAAGGCCTCCATATAATTCTGGCTTGCTCAAGGTTTAAGGCATCTAGGGTATCATGCTGGAGCCTCTGCTTAAGCCTCTGCGTGCTTACCAGGTCCCATACAGTCGACCGAACCTCATGCTGCCTGAGAATGTGATCACTCCATAAACATTACAGAAATCCCTCACGCAGATCTGCATAATCTATGTATTCTTGCAGGAACCATTAAAGGCACAATAGTACTGTTTTTGCCAATAACACTAGTCTATACAGTTCTTGACTATGATCAGGCCACGTGCTATACTTCGGAGACTCCGGTTGCTCACAACAAACAGATCAGCCATTTGAGCAATCCATGTTACGGAAGTTGCGAAGCTGTCAAGAAGCAGCCTACAGCAACCTCATCCTCTCACTATTCACTAGGCTACTTGATGCTGTGGATTGTGAACGAGTGTTTGACTCGGCCACGAGATAGCAGTACCAGAGATTTGCAAACTCAATGACGCTAGATATCATGCAGTCTTCCCAGATGCCAGAAAGGAGGCTCAGAAGTCACAGCAGAGCTTCTTCTGTTCCTAAATTGCCACTACTGCAACAATCGGATTGTGCTATCAATGCGACCGTCAGAAGGGACTTAGTCAAGACCAGGAATGCACAAGGAGCAAGGCTTAAGAGCCCAATAAAGCTCACATGTGGCAGCCCAGCTAGACGTGTACCTCGAAATTTATCGTCGCCAGCCAGGAGAACTTCTCATGGTATGACTTCAATTGGCCTGGTGCCGGATCGTGGCTCTCCAATGAAACGAAATCTCGGCTCTCCCATGCGCAAAGCGAGCGGTAAAGACTCCGTCACCGTGCTATCAAGTACACGAAAGACAATATCTGAGAAATCCCAACTACATGTGGCACAGGGAGATATCGAACTCCTGAACATAGTCCAGTGCTTACAGAGTGCAAGTCCTCTCAAAATGCCGGCTGCTCGAGGAATGAAAGTGTCGCTCGTCGACGAAGGACTTGCTTTCTGGGACGTCTCGAATTCTTCGTACGCTCCAGAGCGCAATTATTCCCCTCTGAAAGCAGCTCCATGCCGAAATCTTCGTCAGGCAAAACACAACCTACCTGTTGCTTCGATTGGTCACATGCAGCAGGACAAGGATGCAGAAGATGAATTGTGCATGTTGAAGTCGCCGAAAGTACGCAGGAGGCTTGTCAAAACGGTCAATGGCACATATGAGACTGATGCAGGAAGCGAGAGCGCCCAAAGTATTGAAGCAGCCACTAAACGAACAATATCATCTCCAGTCCGGTCTACACGCAAGTCCAGCCTGAATGATTGTGCTGGCGAGAAGGATGTGGACGAGATAGCAGCAGATTCTTATACGCCTATCAGACTCCCTAAGCTACATCTATCTGCCTACTCCCCACCATCAGATGAATTGCTGGAATCATCGGAAGATCACTGGACACCTTCTGTACCTTTGTCCCTAACGGAGAAGTTCTCAGAGCTTGGCTTGGAACCTGTCAATGGCCCTTCAATTGCTATCCAGCCAACCCATATCTTTTTCGGCGAGGATGACAACATAGTTAACGAAAAGACATCATTGAAGGTTACAGAGATCGGGAAACTCAAGGCGACTGCAGATCTCAAGCCAGTGGTCTTTTTTGATTGTAAGACCACCGATGAAAACTCGCTGAGTGAGTACTTGGCTATTTTGCATGAGTTAGGAGCCAAGACAGTGGATCGTTGGAATTGGAACCCGGATACACAACGCACTCCAAGCCGGCTCACAAAGGTAGGTATCACTCATGTTGTGTTCTTCCAGGGCACCTTGCGGACCTTGAAAAAGATCAAACAAGCACGAGCCTTGGGAGTCGACGTTGCATGTATCGGACTTTCATGGATTATTCAATGTCAGAAAAGTGGTCGATTAAGCGTGGGCATGTCAGGACATGAAATCGATATCGAGTCCGAAGTGGAAAACTTATCCCGGGCCAAGCACGGATCGGAAGATAGCAGAACATCGATAACCACAAGAGAGGAACGTCACTGTCAGTCTAGCGGAGACCCAAGGAGAGTCGATGACATTGTCCCTATTGTCCCGCATGAGATGGACCAGATGACGCAAGTCCTAATGCCTCAAAGTACTGCAGAGGAAGATTCATCATCCACATCGAAATTGTTCCTGAAGGACACATCCTTGAAGAAGGCAAAAGTTTTGACGGCATTCGAGTTACAACAACTGTCCCTTGCCAGGAGGAATTCAGCGAAATTCAGGCCTCCGGTCAGTTCACCTCTTTCGAAGAAGCCTTGGCGGGCATAGCTCCACACCTGTATGCAGACATTACGACACATCATTCTATGTATATTTTCATGCACTACCGACACAAAGACGGCAAGTTCGAGCTTTGCTTGGGCTCAGCTGGCTCAGTTGCAAGATCTTCAGGCCTGTATCTGTTCATCCACAAGTTTTAAAGGAACTCGAGAGTCCATATTGGCCATGAATGTAATATTATGAATTACTTTAGACTTGGTCGAACCTGCTCTCCTCAATTCATCAGTGCTTGCAAAGAACATGACCAATGTGCCAATGCCTAGCTCTGTGCATCGTCTGCCTTCATCTGCTTCAACTTCTCCTGATGTTGACCAGACTTGCCACTACTGAGGAGGCGTTAGAAGTGTAGAGTGGCACCCTTCGCTCCACTTACGGTGGTGATCGAGATAGCTCGAGTTCGTCCTTTGGGATCTTCTTCGATCCGACTGAGTCTGCGCCGTTGTAGGTATGATGGAGGTCCGCGTCAGACTAAGATGATCAGCGCCTGGAAGGATGAGCAAGACGCAGAACATGCCTTTACGGAGCTCTCCATATTGCTTCCTGGGTGTGCTTATATGCCGCCTGACAACGCTCGAAGAACACTTTGTAGTCGCGGGGACGACTCTGCGAGGAGAATTTGTCCACCAGCACCGCCTACAGGGTCCTGGAGCCACAATCGTCGGTGTGTCATTGTCCTGTCAGGTGGGGAGAGGAAGAAGAGGAAGAGTTTGAATTCCCCACGAGAGTTGCCAAGTGGCAGGCACGTGAAGGAGAGACTCGTGATGCTCGTATAGCACAAGCCACCCGTGAGCTGCGGCTTCAGAAAGTTTTGTGGACCTGAGGACGATAAGTTTGAGAAGGGGAGGGAGGACCAACTTTCTCCTTCTACTCGACAGGACTGCTCGGAGAGTGCTCTACTCAAGTCGAGTCTACTAGAGACAGCGAGCGTCATACAGAGACCATGAGGGTCCATACTTGTTACTTTTGTTCTGGTCCAGTCTATCCCGGCCATGGGATCATGTTTGTGCGAAACGATGCCAAGGAGTTTAGATTCTGTCGTTCAAAGTGTCACAAGAACTTCAAGATGAAGCGAAATCCAAGAAAAGTGCGCTGGACGAAAGCGTTCAGGAAGGCAGCTGGAAAGGAGATGGTGATTGATACGACTCTCACCTTTGCAGCTCGCAGAAACGTGCCGATCAAGTACAACCGTGACACGGTGCAAAAGACACTCCAGGCGATGGAACGAATCAGCGAAATTCGCAAGAAGAGAGAGCTCGCATTCTACAAGAACCGCATGGTCGGCAACAAGGAGCGCGAGCTCGCAGCTGCAAGAAAGTTGGTCGCTGCCAACCCAGCCATGTACGCAGAAGATGTCGAGGAGACATCAGAGGCAATGGATGTCATCAGTGAGGAAGAAGAGGAGGAGGAGGTGGAAGATGTGCAAAAGAGTCAGAAACAAAAGATTCCAATCCTTCTCAAGAACAGAAACAAGAAGAGGCAGACGTCCACTCGAATGGAGGTCGATCGGTGAACTGGCGGAATCCGATGTCAGGACAACTCACAGTGCGCAGCAAATCACAGCCATCTGTAAGATTTTCTCAGTTTCCCTTGGCGCTTTTTGGTCACACCAGCATGTACTCAGCAAGCGTCTCCTTAGCGATTTATAGCATTATGTGATGGTTTCCAAGTCATTTCTCTCGTCAGAGCTTTCCTGTCAAAGTACAGAACACGATGTCCTCTTGCCTCGAGATTCTTCATGTGCCCATCAGTAGAGGATTGAGATTGTTGGTCACCGTTCCCTGAGAGCTTGACTGTGGTGAATCATGTTTTGTGTGAGTGCGACCAAAATTTCGGCACATTCAAAAACTCTCCACACGAGGACAAATTGTGAATTGTGCGATCCGCGTTATCACCAACAGCAAAGGACCGTGTGCTGCCCCTGGTAAAGACTTCGTTGCGTCTGCTCCTTTGCGTGCCTGAGAGATCGTTCAGCATTGTCGACAAATCAAGCGACCATCGAAGGGCGAAGACGGGCTGAGTGTATGGCCGACCATAAGGAATAGCTTTTCTCATCAGCTGATTCACGGTGATCTGTATGATTGGCATCTTGCTTGCTCTTCTACACACGGTATGCTTCTCAGAAGCGGTGTCGTTGAATCCCCTCGCACCAAATGTGTATTGGCCCGGTGCACAATTGCCCGTCTCTGTCAACAAGGTCACGTCGGCAAAGCACGCAAGGGAAATTGACTTTTACGATCTGCCATTCGTTTGTCATCCGAAGGATGGTGCAAGCAAGACTGCACTCTCGATGGACGAAGTCCTTCGAGGAGACCGACTGATGACGAGTGACTTTGACCTCCATATGCTCGAGAACGAGCGGTGCCAAATCCTCTGTACGAAACAACTGAATGCAAACGAGATCCAGGAAGCTCACGCTCTCATCAAACAGGGATATCGGGTGGAGTGGTATGTCGACGGGCTACCGGGAGCCACTTCCTTCACGACCCACGACAAGACACGCAAGTACTACTCGTCCGGGTTTCCACTCGGAGAAATGACTGCCAATGGACATTCCTACCTACACAACCATTTCACCTTTGTGATCAAGTATCGGCATTCGGATAACCACGACGATACCCGTGTCATTCTCGCCTTTGAGGTCTATCCCCGATCTCTCGTCATGACGGAGAATGATCGTCGAAGTGCAAACCTCGCAAAGCCGGGATCATGCGAGATTGACATCTTGAGGGATCCGAATGCGCCGCCGGGTCTGGCACTCTTGCACACAGACAAGTCCTTTCCGTCATCCCTGAATGTCACATATAGCTACAGCGTCTATTTCAGAGAAGACTTGGATATTCATTATGTGGACAGATGGGATCTATACTTTTACTTTAGCGACAAACGGATCGTGTGGTACTCGACTCTAATCTCGGCCACAATCTGTCTATCTCTATCCGCCGCTGTCGCCTTGATAATGTCGAGAACTCTCTCGAAAGATATCAGTGCCGCGACTCGAAACCAGAAGCAAGAATTCGATGTATCAATGGAGGATGCCGTTGGTTGGCGTGTCTTGCGAGGTGATGTGTTTCGCACGCCCGAGGATCCGGAATCTTTGTCGACCTTGGTCGGGTCAGGACTGCAGATGTTTCTTGCCATCCTGGCACTATTCATCCGTCGAAAATTCACGTCGTTCGGGTTCTTCCTATTGCTCTTCGCCTGTGTCTTTTCTGGTTTCCAGTCGAGCCGCATCTATAAATCCTACGGTGGTGAGGGCTGGCTGCGAATCGGCTTCTATACAGCTCTGGCATTTCCCACTGCCTGTTTCGCATTACTGACATTCTTGAACTTTTGCATCTGGGCTCAAGGGTCTGTCTCTGTGGTCCCGATGCGTGACCTCTTCGAACTCGCTGGCTTTCAACTCGGGGGCGCTCTACCGCTAGTCCTGATCGGAGCGTATGCTGGCACACATATGATGCAGGAAGTATCCGGCCGGACATCTGCCTTACCCAGGCAGATTCCAAAGCAGCCAGTCTACACAAGATACTGGCCGTCCTTGCTCATCGCGGGAGCACTGCCCTATGCAGCCATCTGTGTCGAATTGTACTTTATCGCAAAGTCATTTCAGTTGCATCAAGATGGGTATCTATCATTCATCTGCAGATCTCTCATTCTGGTTCTTGTGGTTGCCATGATTGCCTCGATGCAAACTACCATCACACTAGTCTATATGCTGCTGAACCACGAAGATCATCGCTGGCAATGGCGTGCAGCACAATATGGCGCAGCTTCCGTCGGCTACATCTTCTTTCACGCCATCTTCTACTACTTTACAAAACTGCAATACGGTTTCGTCAGTGGCATTGTCTATTTCGGATACACGATATTGTTGTGCACCCTCTATGGTGTCATTCAAGGTGCACTGGGCTATTTCATCTCCTCGATTTTCGTGCACAAGATTTACGATAGCATGAAGGTCGATTAAAGTGTGTCACGGCAAGACCAATGTTGGAACATGTCAGGCTTGCTCGAATTTCGGTGCAGGAGCAAGTCATTCGTCTGCAGGTAGCCGCAGTTCTCTAAACACCTTTATTTGATCTGCGCGACTGAGACCACCCAATTCGCGTCGACGAGCGGCCACGGCACGAATTGCGTCGCCGTAGGTCTCGGCAATCAGTTCCTTGCCACCAAATTCTTTCGGTCGCTCTGTTGCTGGAGAGGTGGTCTGCGGGTCGACATCATTCGACAGGACCCTGGAGAACGTATAGTGAAATACACCTGCAGTCGTCCTAGAGGCATCTGCGGGCGAGATCATCTCTGCTGTGACGGTGACGCAGAACCGATTGATGTCTTGCATGACGATCCTGGAGGTGAAGTCGAGGATGGATCCGATCGGTACAGGCACGCCGAAAGTCAGGTGTGAGGAGGAGAGGAATCGTGGACGATGGGATAGATGGATGTTGGCCGTGATGAAGGCGAGATCGTAGGAAGTCTGCATGATAGATCCACCAAAGACATTGTTTCTCAGATTTCGCTGGGCAGGATGACAGATCAAGGCACGACTGAGTTGTGTCTGACGAGGCGTGACTGCGCCTTGCTTGACCTTTGGTGAGAATTGATCCAATTCGAAGCTAGAAGACCAAGTCTTGTGAATCTCTTCAGACTCTGAAGCCGTCGGAGCACGCTTCGAGAGATCAGTCTTGCGAGCCAGAGTGGCTTCTTCCTTTGCACGTCTCCCGGCCTCGAAGATCTGGTGTTCGAGATGGGTGGTGAGGGCGAGGGTGTTGACCCTTGCTGCTTTGGCCGTGTTGGGATCCCGAGCAGCAAACGTGAAGCGGGCCAACATGATGGGAATCCAGCCATTCTCGTCATCTTCTCGCACCTCGCCTTGTTTCGTGGAGGACTCTGCACGGACGGTGATTTCCATGGAGGAGGTGCCCACATAGGTGACGTGTCCGCTGAGTCTCATGTCCCGATCGATCTCGAGTGCATTGAGGAGATCGATTCGGTCGACGCTGGCCGTGACGATGGCGAGTGGCAGAGTCCGGTGGTTCTCGTCGTCGCAGTGCTTGTATGCTATGGCACCGGACAGGGCATCCAGATCCTCCAACAGTTTTCCCAGACGTAGACCACCAAAGGAATTGACATAGTCTTCCCTGACTGCGGCATCACTCGTGAATGGCAGGAATCCCTCGACATAGCTGTCCCTCATCTTCTTGGCGATCGGACGGGCAGGCTCGGTGCCCTCCCCCTTGGCGACATGGTTCTTGTACTGGTCTATGGCCTCGTCAATGTCCCGCATACGAGTGCTCCAGATCCGTTTCGTGAAACTGGTCCGTTCTGGACGGGCCAGGTTGTCCTGATTTGCATGCCCTGTCCTCTTGGACCCGACGTCACTGAACGCTCGGCGAGACAGACGGGGTGTTCCGAGCCGAAGGAATGGCGATATGCTCCTCTGAATCATATGGATAGACTCGGACTTGCTCCCACGAGCTGCCTACTTCCGAGAGGATGCTGAATAGTCGGAAATAGTCCAAGTCTTAGGCCTTGGAAGAGAAGGAGTCGAATGATTTCTTGTGGGGTAAAAGAGACACTTGGGAATTCCGATCGATGCGAGAGGCTCCACACTTCACACAGAAGAGCCGGCAACATTTTTGGTTTTGCCACGATAAATTAGACCGAGGCATCCCTTCATGGTCCATGTCTTGTGTCGAGAGGATATTGGTCTGGATCTCGATGTCGTCTGTAGATTAGGGGATTCTTGCTCGTAGACCATGTCTGGTGCGTTTGACGCATTCCTCCATGTGCCAGATACCCCGCCCGCAACACCCTCCCCGACAAAGAAGAGAATCAGGTCGAGGTTGTTGCCTTGTAAGGTGATGGACCTCTCGTCCATGCAGTTCACAACGCCTGCTGCAGAAGAAAGCTACTCGCATGCGAAATCGAAATTGGCGGATGGCCTCGGTCAGGCTACGGACCAGTTGCCTACACTGCCGAGGCGAAGATCTGCCCGGTTGGGCTCGAATATAGTCTCTGTCTTGTCTCCGCCTGCGAGTCCCACTTCACCTGTCCATGTCGATCCTTCCACGGACTCTAAAAAGGTCATAGCAGGTAGTAATAGGACGACGACGACGACGACGAAAAAAAAGAGGAAAGGAGCACGTCCTTATGCCGATCCCTCACTCTACCAACATCTTCCCCAGAATCTCATCGACATTGTCGCACCGGATCTGACACTCCTCCTCGTGGGTCTGAATCCTGGTGTCATGACTGCTCAGACGGGCTTCCACTTTGCGAATCCGACGAATCTATTCTGGCCACTTCTCTACTCCTCCGGAATCATCACGAGACCGATGAAGGCCTCCGAGTCTCATTCCCTGGTGGCGGAATTCGACATTGGCATCACCAACATTGTCAAGCGTCCCACTGCCGAGGGCGGGGAGCTATCGAAACAGGAATGCGTCGAGGGAGCGGGACAACTCGAACGGCTGGTCCATCACTACCGACCACGGGCCATCGCCCTGACCGGCAAGGGGATCTGGGATGCCATGTTTCATCATCTCCACGGTCGTACAATCAGGAAATCCGACACCTTCCAATTTGGTTGGCAGCAGGAGACCATTGGCTCGACGCGCATCTTTGTCACGATGGGCACCTCCGGTCGAGTTGCCGCCTATTCGCCAGCCTACAAGAAGGAAGTCTTTGCACAGTTGGGAGCCTGGGTCTCGGAACAACGACTCCTTCGGGTAAACGGCAGCACCATCAAGGACGAACATCTCGCAGCTGATCTCGAAGAAGAAGAAGAAGAGGCCCAGTGCCAGGATGTCAAGGATCACCTGCGAATCGCCAGAGATCCAGTCACGACGACCGACAACAAAGTCAAGATTAAGCAAGAGAATTGTGGAGCGGACAAGTCACCGTATTTCTGATGCATGAAAGAGCTTGGGTCTGATGGATACACGAAAATGATGTCATTCTTTCTGCTATAACAAGTCGCCAAATGCTTTGAAAACCTAGTCTCGATGACTTTTGCCTTTTTTTTGGGTTCTTCATAAAAATCATATCATCGCTATGCAGTGTACATTCAATCCAAGAAATGATTAGACAGACACCGCTCCAAAATGCAACACCATGAAAACGAGCCATTCACCACTCAAATTCGCCGTTCGCCCTGTTGAACGCAAAGTCTCGGCCATTGACATTCACAATGCCGTCCTTGAGAACACATTTCCACTTGTTTTTGGTACGTTGGACTTTGTCATATAGACACAAAACGGTCTGCACATCCCTGTCTTCATCTTCGTCTCCCTCGGCCCTCAGAGCATCGTCATCGGAATCATCGAGATCGGAATTGATGGCCTCATCATCAAGATCTAGATCGCCGCGAGGAGTTCGCTCTTTCTTGGACTTTTGCGCAGGTCGATCTTCAGCCTCGGATTTGTGACTCAGTGTGCGTTTCTTGCTCGGACTTGAGCTCTCGCCGCGCTGAAGAAGGTCTGCAGGGTTCAATGAACTTGGCATGTCAGGCTCTTGCTTGACTGTTATTCCGTTGCTCGCCGAGTCTGCTTGTCCTGCGACTTGGCCGGATGGACTAGATTGCTGTGCTTGTTGCATGAGTTGCGCAACAGCTGTATCGGCCTGATGTTGTTGTATACTTCCATTGCTGCGAGCCTGTAATTGCTGTATCTGTTGTGCAGCTCGCATAGCCGCCAAGGCGTTACCGCCCTGTGGGACAATTCCACCATTCGAGGAGCCTGTGAGTAATTCTGCTGTCCCATCTGGATCGTCTTTCACGTCTGTCTCCTCTTCAAATGGTGCGGTCGCTCCCGTCGCAGCTATCTTCTGTGCCCAGCGCTAACTTTGTCAGAACCGAATGAAGATCATCTGGCAGATGCTAACAGTTTTGAACTCTTGCAAAGTAGCTTCATCAATCCCATCCTCTTGAAAGTCCTGACGTGAGTGATTCACGACTTCATCTACAATCGCTTCATAGAGGCTGGGCTAGGCCAAGATTAGAGCAAATTTCTAGCCCTCAACGAGTCATCTTACCACGATCGAAGAACTCATGAATCGCGTGCCTGTGCTAGACTATGATTGTCGTCGTCTTTCTGTACTTCAACATGGAGTCAGACTCAGACCTTTGGGATACCAGGGTCGCACGTGCACATGGACGATCACCGTTCGTTTCTCTCGCATGAGCGAGATACTTGTGCCATCTTTTGTGGGAGGTGATATCGTCATGGCATGGCTCGCCCTACTGTAATCAATATCTTGGAAATCCCGCTGTTTTTCTGCCCACATAAGTTTCATCTGGATTCAATAGCGCCTGGGAGCCTCCCAATCATCCAAACGAGACGGTCTTCCAGACTTGAGGTCCTCTTTAATTGAACCTGAATGCTTCGCAACACTTTCAGAACGAAGCAATGCTCAGGCAAGCTCACATGGAGACAATTGAGGTATTTCACATCACCGAAATATGGGCATGTGCATGTACATAAGCAAGGGGAAAAGCAAGCAGCTATCAGTTACCTTGGCAGTGAACCAGCAGATGGGTCCAGGGCTGTGATTGGTCATGGTCCGCTCACAGCGACTGGAGATGATGTGGACCTGACCTCGCCATCAAAATTCCGATTGAACAAGGAATTTGTTGAAGCCTTGAATGACGTATGTACCAAATATGCTCACGATGATCCTGTTATGCAGGCTATGGCAGCAACTCAAGATTCTGGACACCTTCACATTGCGGATGAGAAGAACCCACCTCCATATGGAAGGATTCCATATCCTGAAGACATCATCGGTACTCTACGAATCGAGCATGGCAAGCTTGTTCCCGGCTCTTTCGTACCTATGCGCGAGGCTTACAGGCCTATCAGTGGGCAGGGAATTGTGAAGTTGAGCGAATTTCTTGAATCCAAGATGCTAGCTCTTCTTCGAAGCGAAACAGGAAAGTGAATTACCAGGTCCCATGCTAGCTGGGGTAAGCCTACCCCACCAACAAGCACTCTGGTAAAATGGGAAGTCGTATGAGCTGTTTCCCAGCAGACCTGGCAGGATGGCACTATCACGACATTTTGGCGTTGCTGAAGTCCATCTCTGGATGCTGTGCTTGGAACTTCTTCAACATCTCCTGCTTCTTGAGGTCATCGCTTGTTGGCTTGCCCATTTCCTTCTGTCGTTGATCGAACTACTTCATCAGTTCTCTCGAGGGAAACGGCGTGACTGCGTGGAGCGCAGCGATTGTCTTACCATCATTTTCTCAACCATAGCTCTAGTCTCCCCATCCAGATCGCCCAATTTACTGTTCTCTGGCTGTATCTTGGTGGTATCAATGCTAGGATGTCCTTGAATAATACAATTCCACCACTCCTGTGTGACTTTCTCCAGGTGTATCACCAGCTCGCGCTGATCATCAATCGTCCATGTTGAATCATCGACATGTACTTCCTTGAACAAAGATCCATCGAAAAGGCACTCTTGACCCTTGAAGCCTACGGCAAGCTTCTTGCTCGCTATTTTTATAGCCATATCTTTTCCTCGTGTCCCCTGAGGGACTGGCAGTGAGATCTCTACTTCCTTCAGAGTTTGTGACCAAGTGTATGTGCAAGAGCTCATTTCTACTACATTTTTCGCAGATGAGCTGACTTCTTCAGTTTTCTGCGACATGGGGTCTTTTGGATCGCGTATTCTGGATAACAAGAGCTGACCAAGTGCTTTCTGGTATGACACAAGTTCTAATCCTGGCCTTTTACTCCACACCCTGATTTTGTGATACACGTGCCCGGTCGCTCTTCGGAGCCCTCTATCGTTGCAACAACCAGAACCTTGAATGAGAGAGTCCATCGTTGTTTAAAACTCAATAGCAAGAGACAGGCGCAGCTGTGCCGCAGCGAAAGATCTTGGTCGTGGTGTCTGTGCAGGAAGAAGAATGGCCTCTCAATTACCTGGAGGGACCATACAAGATCTCCCACCACAAGGTTGGCGTTTGCAGTCTCCATTGAAGCAAGATTCTAATGAGATATAGGTGGCTTCGCTCCTATCCAATACAAGAGAAATTTACCAGCTCGAGGAGTTCGTCCCTCGTACTATCTTCTGGCTATGGGGGCTCTATGCACCTATGGCTTCTACAAATTGTCATTGGTATGTGCGCATTGAACGTTCTTCAACCAAGTCCGATCTCACATATCAGGGTATGGAAGAGAGGCAGGAACTGCAGCGAGAACGAATTTGGTCTCGAATTTATTTGACACCGATGCTTCAAGCTGAAGCAGATCGCGATACATACCGACGTCGCATGGCTACTCAAGCTCGAGAGGCTGAGATCATGAAGGATGTCAAGGGATGGGATTCAAAGGCTTCTCCATATAGCACCAGACATGTTGAGCCCATGTACGTCGTGACTCCTTCTATCTCGAAGTGAGTTCTGGGCTCCTACAAGTCCGCAAATCCTTCATAATTCACATGCATCATCTGCCAGCAACATATGTACATTTATGGCAATCGTGTTGCATATATGATTTGTGATAGGCGAAAAGTGCGCGGTTCAAGGTCCCCAACTTTTGCAAGCAAGTCTAGCCTCAGGACAATCCAAGCAATTTCACTGGTGTTGACAATTCTCATTTTTGCACTTTTCCATCTGGCTCTCGAAGGTTAAGTTTAAGATCTCTGGAATTGATCATGCGGAACTATCTGTCTATGATAGGTACAGTGGCTCTATGCTAGGATGGACCATGACATGTGTCATTTGCATGCCACAAGTATTGCCTGAAATTGTCCTGTAAACTGGCGACTTTACTGTTGCCGGGTGCGCTTGAACTTCTTCTCGGCTCCGGTGTGGTTGACTGAAATGCTTTCCGTGTTTTCGTAATTGCTTCCTCCTGATCAAATTCCCGTCTCTTCTGCTCCAACGGTCCCGGCCCTAACCTCACGCACTCTCCCGACATTCCAGCTAATCGTCATTGAAGCAACACACGACACTTTCGTGCCAAGTTTATCGTGCGAACACCTTATTCAGAGCTCGTCACACTCCATCTTTACAGTGGTTGCATTGTGCGCTGTCGTACACTTCAATTGACCATGGCGTTCAATTTCAGCTGGAATGAATTCTCCACTGCTTTTGTGAAACAGTCGGAAGATCTGCTCACAGCTGCATTGAATAAAGGCGTGAAGCCATCGATCATAGCTGATGAAATTACTGTCAAAGAACTGAATATGGGTTCTCAGGTATGCCTCCCCTCGAGTTCTTTTGAAAAAGAAATGTAAAGACTGATTTGTCATAGGCACCAGAACTCGAACTCATCGAGCTCGGGGACTTGGCTGAGGAGGAATTTCGTGGTGTGTTTCGTCTCAAATACGCCGGAGATGCGCATCTTGTGATACAGACGAAAGTACAAGCCAATCCGCTGCTCAACCGTCTCACAACACAGCTGCCATTCTCTCCTGTCCAGATGGTAGCAGCTAATGCACCCTTGATGGTTCCCATGTTTCTACAACTGTCAGATATGAAACTGGATGGTGTAGTCATCTTATTGTTTACCAAAGGCAAAGGTCTCAGTATGGTCTTCCGGAATGATCCTTTGGATCATGTATTGGTCACTAGTACATTCGATTCGATCCCAGTCATCCGTGATTTCCTACAATGTCAGATAGAGAAAAAGCTTCGTCAGCTCTTCTGCGACGAATTGCCCTCCATCATTCACACCCTGTCACTTGCATGGACAGACGCGAGAAAATCTCCAAAGGTCCGAGCCACACATCTGGATTTCTCCGTACCTCCCATGGAAAGCCGATCTCTTGGCAGTACCGGCTACAACACACCAAAATCTATACCGAATCTCTATAGGAACCAAAGCTTCACTGGCAGGGGCCAACTCACACCCTTCACACCCGCCATTGCTCAGGCCATATACAAATCGACCAGCCTTTCCGCCCTCGATTTGGCCGAGCGAAGAGCTAAAGCACTTTCTAGTACGTCCCCACGCAATTCTCCAAAGAAGGTCCGCAAGAAGCACAGCATTGTACGTTTGCGTGCCGCTGATACTCCTGTCACGACGGGGACAAACAAAGACAGTAGTGTAACCACTTCTTATTTCACGAAAGAAGCGCCCGAATCTCCAGCCGTACCAAGGAGGCAGGCACATCATCTTACCCTGCCGTCCATTGCGGAGAAAATGGAGAAGAGTCCCCGAGCATCACAAATGACTGAGCAACAGAAAGTTAGACTCATGCAGCAATTGCTTCAGAAAAAATTGGCTGATGATCGCAAATCCTCAAACCCGGTCCTTGAAGATGAGGTTACACGACTCAGTATCTAGTGTCTTACGAATTTCACATCCTTGAGCGTTTTTAGGCTCACTACGTTGGACAATCTTCATGCAATGGCGAGTACTCGAGCAGATTTTAAACATTACTGTATTATATAAGAATTCAACTCTCCTGATTTCAGCACTTGCCTGGTTATCCCTGATGAGTGGATCATGTCTGAAATGAACGAGAGGGGTGCATAACTTGTTCATTCTTGGGCAGCGCAGTCCCAGATGTTGTATTATTCCCCATCGGATGATGAGTAGTTCACCAGGGTTCTCTTTCGTGGTGTTCGGCCAAGGATCGGCACCTCTTGTTCCTTGACGGGTTTACGAGACTGGCTAGATTCGTTGTACGCTCCCTTGTCTCTGAACGGATCGACCTTGGCGAGAGTATTCAGGGTGACTTCGGGGACTGCAGTCCGTTGGCCAAACAATGGCTTGGATAGGACATCGTTTTCACGATTCCGATTGACAAAATCAATTGACTTGGCATGCACCTGATCTGTGATACTTTGATCATCCAGTTCAATGGCCAGAGCATGTCGATCTTGAATCTCCTCGCGTCTCTTTGCCAGGACACTCAAGGTGTGTTTCTCCGTGCGAAAAGCGCGACGCAGTTTCTGGGATTGTGTATAGGGGTCGGACCATTGCCTCTCGTTGACATGCAGTAAGTCCGTGATTCTGGACTTGGATTGTTTCAAATTGGCTTTTTGAGTGGCGTCCTTCTCGAGCTTATAGAGAGGATCCGAAGCTCCCTCTTCAGGGCTTTTGTAGGAGAACTCGAGGGTACCAGTATCTTGGGCGTTCCATTCTTCTGCCTTCTTCTTGGCACCCTCCAAGACATCATAGCACGTTTCCTTGGGATTTGTGGCAATGATGATGGTACCAGAGCACAGGTGGCATTTCATCGTAAAGGAGAATATCGGCGAGGAGAAGTAGTTACCAGTCTTCTTCTTTTCCGCATTGAAGCGTACGCCCTGAGCAATGTGGGAATTACAATTGAGACACCAGATGTTGAACGGCATCTCAAATCTGACCACGGGCTTCTGAGCACTTTTGCCAGCCAAGCGGTTTAGATTGCCTTTGTGCTTCTTGTCCTTTGGATCATAATCCGGTGGAAAGTACCTGTTAAAACCCTGCATGCTCGCCTTTGTGAAGTTTCCTCTTCAGTCGTATGCCAGAGTCCACTTGGCAAAACTGGTTGTGAAGCTCGCAACCAGCAATGCTGCTTAGTACACGAAGTTGCGGGATTTAAAGCAACCTATCTCAAATGACTCCTTTCATAAGGGATCTTTGTCCGATGAGGTGATAGCATTCCACCAGGATAATTGCCTTGATGTGCACCAACCAAAGACACTAGTCTTGAATGTCTGTTGTCATGGCTTAAGACTCAATCTCTGACCATTCCACTCTACGAAGATCCTTGCGCTGTTTCAGTCTAAAGAAACTTTAGTCTAATGATGGCAGCCTGCTCTGCTCTCGACCTACGACTTGGCCAAAAGGCCAGTTACTGTATAGCCTTTTCCAGTAGACTGCAAGATCAACCTTTTGACACGTGCAGAGATCGTAAGCACAGCCGTGAGGCAGCCAATGGGAAACGAGATTATCCATCAGCTGCATTAGCCGATCTGATCAGCTGCTGCCCACTCGAGCGTTTCTTTCTCTGCTGAATCAGTCGCCCGATTCTCAGCCCTTCTCACTCTGCTCTGCTCTCCCCCAGGCAGGAAACCAGCAGGCAAGCAAGCAGGCAGGCAGGCAAAGAATCCGTCCGACAAACCTCAGCTCCCCCCTCCGGCCGAAGGCGGGTGTTGCTGGTCTTTCCTCAGCACAACCTATCGTCCTCTATCAATTCTTTCCTCCTTGAAGTCTTGGTCCTGCCCTCCCCACAGATAAAGTCGTCCTTGTCCTGCTGTCGAAAATGTTCAGCTCTCGTATGCCGAGATCTGCCAGCTCGTTGCGTCGTTTCGCTTCGACTGTCAGTCAAAAATCGCAGTCCAACACTGCCTTGGCCTTCACAACGCTTGCATCGATTGGTCTGACGGGATCGTACGCATACATCTACGGCAACCCAGTCAGTGCCAACAGTCCTGCTGATAACGGTCTACACAGCCCTCACTACCCATGGCCACAGGACGGCGCCCTGGCCACCTACGACCATCAGTCTCTCAGACGTGGGTACCAGGTCTACAGGGAGGTCTGCTCAGCATGCCACTCTCTAGACCGTATCGCCTGGAGAAATCTCGTCGGAGTCACACACACAGTTGACGAGGCTAAGGCCATGTGTGAGGAGATTGAATACGAAGACGGTCCAGATGACAATGGAGAGATGTTTCAGAGACCGGGAAAGCTCTCGGATTACATGCCACGACCATACCCCAACGACGAAGCTGCCCGAGCTGGTCAGTCAATTGCCTTGAGCCACGAGTGATCCTCATTAACATGCCCAGGAAACGCGGGAGCACTTCCACCCGATCTATCACTCATCACAAAGGCTCGACACGGCGGTTCGGATTACGTGTTTTCTCTCATCACAGGTTACGTTGACCCACCAGCTGGTTTGCACCTTGCCGAGGGCATGAAGTAAGGCTCAATTGTACGAATTACCCTGCCCACAACTTACATTTGCTAGCTTCAACCCGTATTTCCCAGGTACTGGCATTGCCATGGCCCGAGTGCTCTATGATGGACTAGTCGAGTATGATGATGGTACTCCTGCTACAACTTCTCAGATGGCCAAGGACGTGGTCTCATTCTTGCATTGGGCCGCCGAGCCCGAACTGGATGACCGAAAGAAGATGGGATTCCAGGCAGTCACCATCCTCACCATCCTGTTCGGAATGAGTATCTGGGTGAAGAAATTCAAGTGGGCACCAATCAAGACTCGAAAGATCCTCTACACCCCACCTAAAACACGAGACTGAGAAGGTCACCTTTACATCGAGCGTCAAATTGTAAGAGATCGAGAAAGGAAGGGACTCTATCCCTCTGAGAGTGGCAGATCTTCACAATCGGAACAACTGAAATCTGCTTGATTCTTCTAGCGAAATTCATCGTAATTATATTCTACATTGTGCCCGACTTCTAGCTGAGTTGCCTTCAACTGGGCACAGTCTGTTCCATTCCTTGTCATTGGTCGTGAATCCCGCCTATGACCTTTAATCCACTCTGGTCTGTGGGTTCGTGAATCAACTCTTGTGGACTCGAGATCTCTTACCTGGCAGTACTCTGTCACGTGTCTCGTGAAATCTGTGATATTTGATTTTGAGTTTTGCGCCAGTAAAAGCAGCGCGGGCTGTGTCTTGCCAAAGACGTCACTGCCTCTCTCTACCAAACAAATAGACACTTTGCGCAAGATCTGAGGAATTGACATCTCAGCAACTCCCGGAATCATGAGTCGGGAATTGGATGAGCATCTATGTCATGCTCTCTTCCACTATCTATGTCACGCTGAGGCTTTTCTTGAGTTTACCTCGCTCAAAGTCCGTAAGCATTGTATCCTATATGGAACAGAGCGATATTGACCATTGACAGCTGGGAGGATAGCAGCTTTCGGCCCGCCATTTCTTCCAAATCCCAAATACCCGAACGAGAAGCCTTCTCCGATACTGGAAAAATGTGTTCGCGAGTTCGTCTTGACCGACACCCTACCGGCGTTTGACAAGGTCAAGGATGATTCGAGCTTCTGGGGAGGAAATGTGCAAAAGATACTCGAAAACATGGCAGACTCCACCCTGTCTGACTCCTATGACAAGGGCAAGGTATCGAAGCGAAAGGTCCTCGGTATGGCCGTCTCAGTCTTTCTGGGCAATATTGCTCGAGGACTCTTTGGCAAGGTCGCCATGGACCAACCCCATGATCAAAAGCAGGTTGTCTTTGAGAAGAAGAGTATGACTGCAGACGATCTGATGGAGTCCTGGAGACAATGGAAGATTGGCATGATACACGGTTCAACTCTGCAAGACGCTCTGCATCTACTGGAGAACGAGACACCTTTAGGGCAATGGCCTCCACAACAGTATGCCGCTGCCCTATACATCAAGCTTACCATCGCCTCTCTTTGTCACTATATATTTGTCTCTTCGCCAGACGGAGCGGATACACTGAGCATCCTGAAGAGATTACATGAAAAATTGCCTTACTGGACGATCCGGCAGACACTGAAGATTCCATATGCCACACAGATGGTACAAGGACTGATCAAGGTCTTCCTGGCCAAGCCCATGTTCTCTGGGAAAGCTCTCATCCAGAGTCTCATCTCGACCATCCTAGGGCAAGACCAGACACGATGTGAGAAAGGAATTGCTCGGATCGAGAAGGATGGACTACCGGCCAGATATGCCAAATGCCTCCAGACATATGTCTATGAGACTGATCGCCAAGCACAAATCGCCATGCGCGAAAGGAGTCAGGCGGAAGGCAAAAGTATCGTTGCAGTAATCTTGGACACGATAGAGTTCTCGCCGAGCGAACACGCGAAATGTCTTGAATATCTCGAGCTCCAATTGTCACGACGTGATCGAATCGAACTCATCCGGATCTTGACTGGAGATGAAGTGCTCACGAGTGCCGTGAGGGCGGCACTTGACATCTTCTTCCCCATCATTGCCGAGTTGCATAAAGCAATTTCGTTGCCAGAAGGCCTGGCTGATGCCCAAAACTTCTTGGGTGATCTCATCGCAGTCTCGGAGGGTCAGGGTGACATCAATCAATTCGTACAACTGGTCGACAAACACGAATCGAGTTTCTTCAAGTTTGCCAGTCAGATTCTACGCAATTCGCCCTCGATGAAGGACGGTTACGTGAGATGGTACCACCACTGCTTGGTAGCCTATACTGGAGTGCCAGCCATGAATCTCTCACACTGTCTCGAAGAGGTCGACGAAGCACAATCGGCCAAGATCCTAGAGGAATTGAAACAATACAGCGCCTATCTCGATCAAAAGCGTCAAATCAGTCATTCTCGTCTCAGTGGCATTCTATCTGGCCATGGCGAAGATGGATTTGGAGAATGGCTAGGCATATTGGCCGATGTGCAAGTCGATGCCAGGGTCACCCCAAAGACTCCAACTGCCAATTTGCCACCACCTATTCGGCCGGACATGAGCACGACGACAAAAGTCATGCTAGATTTGTTCAGAGACGGCTTGATGATGCGTACACCAGAGCATATCCCTCAAGTCAAGTCTTGAAGATGGGGACACAACAGGAACAAAAATGTATGAAAAACTCTGTCTCTACAGGCAAAGACTTGACAATTTCAATGCGAGTCCATATCAACATGTGTTTTGGAGCATTGAGCAGAATGAGGAATGTTGACGCTTAGAAGTGGATAGAGAATCAATGTTGGCTGTGATGCAATCATTACTCATTGTCTAATGTCTCTCGCTCATTGCTGTGTTTTGCATGACGGTGTAGCAAAGTGTGCTTGCTCATGTGCATTTGGTGACAGTCGCGCTAATGGACGCTCACTTGGCGCCAATCCATTTTGACCGCAAGGAGACGAGAAGGCTGGTGCCACTCTTATCAATGCTTCGAAAGTTAATCATGAGCAATCAAATTGACGGTTCATGTCATGTAGACAACTGAAAACTCTAGTCCCAACCAACTTGTCTCGTTCTGACCAAATTATTAGAGTCGCCTTTTTGCTTGCCTGCCAACTTTGACTTGTAATCATCAGTAAAAACGAGCTACCAGATGGGGATGAGAAAAAAAGTGCTCACCTCGACGACGAGTGGATCGGTATGAAACATGGCATGTATCGTGCCTTGTCTCTTCAACATCCTCAGCTCCTCCAGACCATTCTGGAAGACTTCCTGGACCTGTCTCGTGTCCTCGAGCGAACGAAACTCATCGAAACTGTCTCTCGCTCGACGCTTGGCGTATTGTCTGAAATTATAAGGCAAGGGCTGTGCCGATCGCAAGAGAGAACGATAGAGTGATAGCGATTGCGTAGCTTGAGACATCTGACTACCCCTTTTGTCTCCTCTGTCGAAACGTAAAAATACTCTTTCTCCTGTCGAGACGTAAGAGTAGAGAATGAATCGCTGTTGATCTGCAGCATGGAGGAAAGTGAGTTTTTGCATGACCAAGACAATTCGGTTCCAGAGGTGGAGTGGCGGGCTGGGCTTCAGTACCTCGTATTGTCGATCCGACTTTTTGCTACATTGTAATTCTTTCAATCTCCTACTTTGTTTCCCTCAATCTTTTTGCACCGTCATACTTTCTGATCTCTCTGCCATTGTAAAAGGTCCGATCATAGAGGAGCAAGGGACAAAAACAGAGCCATGAGAGAATTAAAGCATCATGAAAAGAAATTGCTGAAAAAGGTCGATCTCTTCACCTACAAGTCGGAAAACAACCATCGTGATCTCGCCGTCATCAAGCGCTACCACATACAAAATCGGGAGGACTACTTTCGCTACAACAAGATTGCAGGCTCGATGAAACACTTGGCGCACCGTCTCACCCTGCTGAAACCAGACGACCCCTTCCGACGGAGCCAGGAGACTCTATTGTTGGAGAAAGCCTTCTCGCTCGGCCTCATTCCATCGGCGACAAAGCTGAGTGAGATTGAGAACAAGTTGTCGGTGAGTGCCTTTTGTCGCAGACGCTTGCCCATCGTCATGTGCCGACTCAAGATGTGCGAGATGGTGTCCCAGGCGGTGACCTACATCGAACAAGGACACGTCAGGGTCGGACCCGAAGTCGTCACCGATCCTGCCTACCTCGTCAGCCGCAACCTCGAGGATTATGTCACCTGGGTCGATTCGAGCAAGATCAAGAGGAGTATCGCCAAGTATAACGATAAATTGGACGACTACGATCTCATGCAAGTCTGAGATATGGTCTCTTGATGGAATTTACAACCATTGGCATGTCTCTTGTTCAATTTAGTTTCGCATCTGTCAACTTTAGCGATGCGGCGATTCTTCTTCTATGCATAGCGCTATGGCCTGAAACATCTGTATGTAATCATTATATTTACCATCATGCTCTACCTCAATCTAATGCCCTGTCATGCTTCTTCAGTCCTTTCTGTATATAGTTGTACAATGCAATGCCAAACGCTGTGATGAGACGGAGAATGCTCAGAGTCGAATCAAGCCAAGAACCTTCTTCGAGAACGAAGTTCCTGAATCTTTCGTTTGTCTTCCTCGAATTTCATCCTCAAATTGTTCATCTTTGCTTTCTGCTCATCTCGTCTCTGGAATCTGTACAGATCCCTCACGATCCCTCGTCCTTCTGCCTTCTTGGCTATTTCTTCTGCTTTGTCTGCTCGACCAGCGCCAGATCGTCCTCCTCGAGTGATTGTGACGAAGCCATCTTCGTCAGGCTCCGAGCGCATCAATTTCTGTTTTCTACGACGTAGAATCTCCTCCTGATTAAAGAGTTCCATATATGCATCGATAGATGTCTGGAGAGAACTAGGGACAGGGAATGATAGAGCGAGATGCTCCCTATATCTCTCTATACCCAAGGGTAAGACCTTTTTGGCTGGAATACTGGCGCCCCAGACGAGCTCTATTTTTTGTTTCTTGGCTGCTTGGAGAACCAACTTTAATTCTGTCGTCTCCACAAGTGTAACATGGGCATTAGATCCAGCGTTCAGGACAGGCCTCGTCCATGTCTTGGGCAGAACGGAGGCACGCTTAAGTCTCTTGACCTCCTTCGAAAACGTCTCATCTTCGATGGTGTCCAGCTCCATTGGTATGTCTTCTGGCTCGATTGACTTGCCGGTGTCTTGTAAAGAGTGGAAACGAACGGATTCAACGCGACCACCCAGGCTCGTAAAAAGGGCTTTAAAATGTGCCGGCGTCGAGTCTACTGGGATATTGGCGACAAAAATTGTGCGATGGTCGTCTTCAGCCGGGAATTTCGGTTTGTTCTGCCGAAGATACAGATTGTGAGTGATGGTCGACTTCTTTGACGAGATCGGTGCGATCTGCACAGGCAATATTATATAGTCGTCCAAGGCCATCTTGGCGAGATGGCAATCTCCCGTATCTTACTACTGTTGGTATGAATCCCTGGTTCTCTAGGAGTCTGATATGTCACCCAAGAAGGATCAGGTGCATAGAGCTCTGTTCCACTGATTGGCGTAAATCTACCCGTTCCTGAACCAGAAAATGTTGATCGCGAAAGCAATTCTGAGTGCAATAAAAAGTGATCAGCATTTTGACATCTGATCTCATCTCAGCCCCACATAGACTGGAGACAGACGACAGTAAGGGCACTTCAAGCATGACTCAGTAGTGCTTCCTACAGCCTAATCACAACGCTGTCATTCGGACCGATTGTGACAAAAGTATGGATGAAGAGACTTATGACGCAGAGGAGATTGGGTTCATCGACGTGGAAGATCTGCAAGTCAGGACATTCTGCCGGCTCAATATACAAACACCTTCCTGATCTTGACAGAATCAGGGAATCGGCATGGCAGATATCGCAAAGCTGAAGCAAGCAGGCATTCATACAGTCAACGGTGCTCACATGACAACTAGAAGACAAATGACCAAAATCAAGGGCTTCTCAGAGGCAAAAATTGAGAAGATTAAGGAAGCTTGTTCCAAATTGATCGTCAGTCCTAGGTTTCTGATTTCATTTACAAGCTTACAGTAAAGCCATCCTCGTCTTTTCAAAGTGCAGTCGAGATTTCCCAGTATCGGAAAAAGGTCTGTTCGATTTCTACTGGCAGCAAATCCTTCGATAGTATGCTTGGCGGCGGCATCATGACAATGTCCTTGACTGAGGTCTTTGGCGAATTTCGCTGTGGCAAAACTCAATTGGCACACTCAATGTTTGTCCAGAAAGATTCGATGATGCGAAAATTTCTCATTGCTCAGGTGTGTGACAGTCCAATTACCAAAATCAATGGGTGGTGCAGAAGGCAAAGCAGCGTACATCGACACTGAAGGCACTTTCAGACCAGACGTAACAAGACGTATTATCTGAAGATTACGACACAGGTCTCATATGTCAGCGATGCAGAGCAATTGCCGAAAGATTTGGTGTGGATGCCGAGGCTGCACTACAAAACATCGTCTGCAACCGGTATAAGAGCCAGAGAAACATAGCCGTCCACAGCCGCAGAAATTCTGACAGTTCCTGTAGGTGCTTCAATACCGAGATGCAGCAAGAAGCAATAGACAAAGTTTGCGGACTCTTTGCCACAGATGGCAACTACAAGTTACTAATCATTGATTCAATTATGGCTCTGTTCAGGGTCGATTATGCCGGTCGCGGCGAATTAGCTGATCGTCAACAGAAACTGAATGTCATGCTGAACAGACTGAACAAGCTGAGTGAAGAGTTCAATATTGCCGTGTTCTTGACGAACCAGTAAGTTGGAAAGAATGGATTGAATAGCTTGTGCACGAGGACTGATTCAAATCCCAGAGTTCAGAGTGATCCTGGTGCTGCTGCCATGTTTGCAAGTGCGGATCGAAAACCTGTGGGTGGACATATCCTTGCACACGCTTCAGCCACGAGGATATTATTGCGCAAAGGGCGTGGAGAAGAGCGAGTCGCCAAGATACAAGACAGTCCTGATGTTGCCGAAGGTGAATGCGTCTATGTCATCAAGAGTGGGGGCATCTGCGATGCAGATTGAATAAGGGAGTACAGACATGAAGCAGGTCGATTGCACACGAATTTTTCTTTTCAGGAGTAGTGGAATTGAAAGTATATTTTCGAGAGATTTCACATCTGATAATGTTCCTAGTAGGGATTTTTTATGTTCTTTTCCTGGACGTGATTTATGTAAATTTGTGGAATAACTTTTAGTAATTCACTCCAAAGATGGGAGGGAAAGAGCGTGCGAATGTCGTCATCCTGAGATTGAGACACCGTCATGACATCTCGTGAGATGTCTTTGTACATTATAGAAAAATGGATCGAAAATCAAAAAAAAAAGCAAAACCCTCTCCAGTCCTCCGCCATCGCGATTGTTCTATACGATCACCGGGATATACGCACTGTGAATCAGTCTGTGGTGTTGAGAATACCATCAGAGACTGGCCAGGACGTTCTTGCTCTGTTCCACATTGACGGGCTTGAGGAGACTTCGGAGCCATTTGTTCTCCAATTCGAGTTCCCTGACGCGGTTCTCCAATTGCGTGTTGCGATCCGTCATGGCCTTGGCATTATCCTGTAGAGCTTGCTCTCTCTGCTTCTTCTTGATTCTGAATCTGGCAGAGGCAGCAGTATTCCTGCGACGCTTGTCCTCGTCATCGAGTGAACGGACCCTCTTCTCGTCGAAGCCTGCGTCGCTGGATGCTGGAGTATGTATGTCAGCCTCTTCCGCCGTTCTTTTCGTGGAGACTGGTGAATTGTACTGGAAGTGGTTGAGATAGTCGAGGTTGCTGGGGTTGTAGGCAGCTTCCGAGGTAATGACCTGTCCTGCTGTCTGGAATTGAGCCTTCTGGTTGCGAGGAGCAGTGACTTGCTGCCTCGCTCGGGCATTGGCGAACTGGGCATCATATGCGTGGGCATTGGCCTGGTTCTCAAACGTCGATGGATCAAACGCCTGATTGAAGAATGGCTCCGAGTCGAGAAAGTTGGAGTTTGTGAACAACTCTAGTTCCTTTGCAATGTCCTCATTGCTAAACTCTGTCTGCTGAGTCAAGTCGTCGTTCTGGTTGAGATTGAGAAGATTGAGGTAGTGCGCTGATGGCGGCATCCTTGCGTGCCTGGCAAACACCTGCTAAACACTTTGCGTATGTAGAAGAGGATTGCGTCTTATTGTCGATTCAAGGGCAAAGAGGGCGAGTGCGACAGATCAACTCCAGCGTCTCACAAGAGCTGGACTGCTTGGGAGGGGGAAGGACGTTCAGTTAGGCACTTAGCCGAGCAAACTCTTCTGGTTGGTAATTATTCAAGCAGCGCCTTGAACTTTTCACGGGGCGGAAATTGCAGATCGGAGCTTGGCGGGAAATCCCCGTTTGTAATGGTGATGCCATCCTTTCCATCCACACCCTGAAGAAGTTCAGCGGCTTTGGGAGGGCTTATGCACCACGTCCCCACCCACACTCTACATGTACATAATTACTATTGTTCTATGCTGGTCTGACATTCTCTCCGACGACAACGCTGCTCAAGCCAACACCGTCGATCGAGGAGCAGTCCTGTACCCACCTTGAATGGGGGCATTGTCTGCAGAAATTGCGCAATCGCACGAGATCGACCTGATGACAGGTCACGTGGATGAGTTGATCGGATCTTTCTTGGTGGGAAGAAATTAAAAGATGACATCTGACAAGTGTGGAGCTCATCTTATCCGTCCGTGGTCACTCGTGCTTGCTCCTCCCAGAAAATTAGCGTAGGCAGTCATTCTAGCTGTTGCTGAGACCCTCATGCTACAGTTAAATCAATCATTTGGTTTTGTGCATTTGCATACGCTCAGTCAGGCAGCTTGATCGATGTAGCACACGATAGCTTGTCATTCTCGACGATTTACTATTCGGAAGAAATTCTGCTAGTAATGATTGAGGAATGTCAATCGATCGTGTTCCTTCATCTCGACATCTGATGCTCGAACGATGATACGCCAACTCTTGCCTGCTCGTATCCCAGAGTCTTCGCGGACCAGCCCTTTGATGGTGCACAAGGTTGAGATACGGGCAACTTATAGAGATGGCAGAACAACACCAGACTTTCCACACTGCTCGATTTCATAACCACCTCTTGTCAGTACTATTAATCATCCTGGACATTCATATCAATTGCTACTACTCCCACTACTATAGTGAATGATTTAGAACCTGGTAGTCTTCATTGTAGATGGAGTATTTAGTACGTACAATGCGATGCCTTTTTTTCCGGCCATGACTCTATTTATTGCTACACTCATGCTACGCTTCTTTTCACTTTTTGCTGATATCCGGATGATTTGGGCTCTTCCTCGACCTGCCTCTATCTAAAGAGCCAATTCTTGTCACTGAAGCTGTTTGTCGTGAGCAGATGTTGATGTATGACGCTGAGGGCTTTGATGGAATCTGCTTCGTTGATGACACATGAGATGTTGATCTCACTTGCACCCTGTGATATCATCTCGATGTTGATGCCAGCTTGTGCCAAGGTCGAGAACATCTTGCCAGAGACCCCAATCATGTTCTTCATCTGTTTTCCCACCAAGGAGAGGATGGCCATGTCCTTTTTCCGCAAGACATCACCAACACGACGAAGTTCCTCCTCGGCTCCCTTGAGCGCTGCAAGCTTCACCTCGGCATGGATGGCCATGGAGACATGGACCTCTGAAGTCGAAATGAGGTCGACAGTCAACTTCCACTTGTCCAGAATGGCAAAGACCTTGGCAAAGAAGCCGTGCGACACTGTCTTTCGATCACTCTCTACGACGAGGATGTTGATATTGTCCTTGATAGTCACAGCCGTCGGACTCTTGCCCCCTCTCAGAGTCTCCAATGGATTCTTGTGTGGTACATTGACAGGAGTGGCCGATCCACTACGGGTATCGGCATCGGGGAAGATGACTGTGCCGGCACCACTCGGATTCTCGACATTCTTGATTCTGATTGGGATGCGAGCACGGACGACAAGGTTGGAGATGAATGGATGGATGACTTCCGAACCATAATAAGTCAGCTCCGCAGCTTCCTCTGGTGTGATTCTCGGCAATAACCTTGCTGTTGGCACTTTTCGGGGATCGGCGGTGAAGATGCCATCGACTTCCTTCCAGACTTGCAATTCATCTGCCTTAAGGCCGATGGCAATGAGTGCCGCACAGAGATCCGTATAGCCTCGGCCAATCATCGCCAGGAGACTGCCTGGGACGACTCCGAAGTATCCAGTGACGACTGGCACTCTGTCTCCACATTGCAAGATCCGATCTGCCATCTTCTTGCAAACATGATCGTAGAATGAGACATCGAGTCCTTTCGATCCGTCGTACTCGCCAATCACATCCTGCATGCCGACATATTCAGCGGCGACGCCTCTGTCGTTCAGCATCGCAGCCATGATGAGACAACTCAACTTTTCTCCCGTGGCTAGAATGTTGTCCAAGGTCTTGGGGCTGATCTCTTGCAGGAACTGAGCGGCACCGAGTAACCCATTGAGAAACATGCATTCCGTCTCAATCTTCAATTTCAAATCTGCGAGAATCGAGTCGTCCTTGATGGCCTTGGTAGCGGCTTCCAGATGATCCAACTCGATAGTCTTGACGACATTTCGATACTCATCCGTCTTTGGCAGGCGTTCTGCCTCTTTAGACGCCTTCAACAGTCGATTCGTCGTGCCCTCGGCCTTTGTATCTGCCGATCGAGCGGAGCAGACTAGAATGATCCGATGGTTTTGAACATGCGTCCTGCATCAGATGTCAGCTCAGCTCTGGGAAACGCGACTCTGTGAGCCAGGCCACATACTTTACAATATCGAGGCAGATCTTATCAGCAAATTTGCCGACCGACGTTCCGCCGAACTTTTGAACAACCCAACCATGTCTCGGATCGTTCTCCAGTAGCGTAGGACCACCCATGCAGTGACTGATTGCTTCTGTCAACAAATAATCGAGCCCTCTCGTCCTGTACTCACTATCTCAATACTGTATGTGAGTCATCTCTACTGTCGGCTTTCACGCCCGGATTTCCATCTCCAGAAAATTGTGGTGGAGCTCCGGAATTGATTTATTAGACAACATTTTGGTGGAAAGGAGAGCTATGAACATTCAAGTTGTCAAGAGACAAAGAACAATTCATCCAGACAACAGTGAACAAGGATGACAAGAAGAAAGATACGCAATTGCTACGAAAGCTTCATACATGTTGCCGCCTACGATAGATGTCACTAAATTCAATCATGCCGAGTGTCCCATTCACATCAACTCGGCGCCGATTTTGCTTTTCCAGGTTGCTGCTCTCTCGAAACCGTTCGCCTTGGACTGATAATCCATGAATGCCTGTTGAATGCCAGCCGCCGTGTCCATCACAAATGGACCATACTGGACAACCTCCTGATCCAAGACCTCGCCTGAGATCAGGACAAAGCGAGCAGTCTCATCACTGAGATTCTTCACTTCCAGCCCCTCGCCATCGGTACCGAGCACTGCTGTATTGAATGCTCCGATAGTTTTGCCATCGACGTTGATGTCGCCTTTGATCGTGTAGAGGAAGGAACTCCAGTTCTGAGGAATAGGCTGACGAAGGGATCCACCAGATTGGATGGTGATGTCCATATACCATACACCAACAAGTGTCTTGATAGGGCCTTGAATCTGTCAGCTTCACTTTCCATTGACGCCATATTCCATTGAATCACATACTCTTCACTCCGTAAGACTCTCCGCTGATGACTTTGACCTCTACGAGATTATTGGGCTGGACTCGAGGAATGGCGGCGTCCTTGAGCTCCTGATAGCGTGGTTCGCATAATTTATCCTTGGCCGGGAGATCGACCCACAATTGTAGCCCACTTGGAATAGTGTCTCCTTGCTGCAGCGGCATCTAGAGTAGTAAGCCAACCATACTCCAAATCGAGACTGTCGCAGGGGCTTGTCTTACCTCTGAATGTACCACACCACGACCGGCTGTCATCCATTGAAGATCGCCCGACTCGATTGTACCGACATGTCCGGTAAAATCCTCATGCTGGAAGGCGCCTTCCAACATATAAGTCACCGTCTCCTGTCCACGATGCGGATGACTATAGAAGTCAGATCAACTTCAGTGTTGCATCAATGACTTGACTTACTCTGGAAAACCTGCGCCTTTGGGTACTTTGAAGTGATCAAGCATCAGGAACGGTGAATAGTTCTTCAGTTGCTGTGTTCCGATCGATCGCCTGACTCGCGCTCCAGCTCCTTCACTCTGTTCGATCGACTTGACGACTTTTGCTATTTTCCTCGGGACGCCTGTGAAAGACATGTTTGTATTGCTGATCTTGTGAGACGCCCGAATTGGTTGAGACTTTAGGAGATTCGGAGCAATGTAGACTGTTATATAGGCAAGTAATGTTACTAATGCCAGTTCGAGAACTCTCTTCATCCGTCAGCTATTGCTGAGAATCGGGGAGTGCCTCGCTGTTGTGGGCAGTTAGAGTTACGTTCTGCCAGGGTGACACATCCTTCCCGATCAGCAACTGCCGAGAGGATGGAGAGTCCGTGTCGCGCAGAAGCTTGGACACGTGACAAGGTAGATGCTTACTCTTTTGGCGTCATTCTTGCACATTGTCGATTGGTGAGAAGCACATTCAAATGCCGTTAAACCTTGTGACGAGCTGTCCATTTAGAAAGGCCTTCTGAGCTCAAGATGCTTATCAAAGTCAAGGTGATTTTACTTCATATCAGACGATTACGTGAGTGCTGATAATTTAGACCCTCACCGGCAAGGAGATTGAATTGGACATCGAGCCGGCGGACAAGGTAAGCTTACTCAAGATACACTTCGTGGCGGACCACTCGGAGCTTGTCATGTTATGCGGGACTGACCATGACCTAGGTGAGCCGCATCAAGGAACGAGTCGAGGAGAAGGAAGGGATACCACCTCCACAACAACGGTTGATTTTCGGCGGGAAGCAAATGAGTGACGAGAAGACAGCCACGGATTTCGGTCTAGAGGGTGGTAGTGTCTTGCATCTTGTTCTAGCGCTCAGAGGAGGGTCACAATAGTGGCGAGTAGGCCTCCATTATTGCGTCACGATACATGAATTTCATCCCATCATCATGATTGTCTATAATGAATAATGCTACTTCATTGGATAAATCTGCATGTAGGTAGTCTATACTTCTGAAGACTCCAGTATCTTCTCTTCGCGCCAGTCCATTCTTCATCGACAGTCTCCACATCGAGTTCTCGAAAAGTAGTCTGGAGACCAAAGTCAGACAATTCGATCTCGAGGATGTTTGTGTAGACATCATAGAATGTCTGATTGTCGGCCCCAAGTCCATGGAAGAATGAAAAGATGCCATCGGGATTCAACAAGGCGACGACGGCATCGAAGAACTGATGCATGTCTTCCCAGTACTCAAAGGGATCGTAGTAGATTCCATCGAAAGTCTCCTCGTTGGCAAGTTGATCGACGACATCTTGCCACCTACCTTCAATCACCTGAACGTTCGGTCTCTCATACCATCCTGTCCTCTTCATCTCTGCAAGCACATCCGGATGCGCCTCGATGATGACATGTCTCTTCGGCCTCCGTTTCTGGATCTCAGAGTCGATCAGACCTAGACCAAATCCAATATTCAAGATAGTTCCACGATCCTCCTCTGGCATGATGACTTTTGCAGACTCTCTCATTATCTCGTGCTCCCACGTCATCATGACTGCATTGTGATCGTCGTCCAGCAACGTCAACTTGCCTGCCGTTGGCTCAGTATACTCTAGTTTTCCACTCAAAAAGGCTGCATTTCGCTCTGTTGGGTCATGTGATCCAGACTGCTTGTCAAGTGCAGTCAAAAGTAACTCTGCGCGGATGCCGGCATTCAGCAGAGTCTGATAGACTAGGGACGTGGAGGAGAAGAGGCGACGGGCAGTACATCCTGGAGTCTCATTTGATCTTGACATTTGATTCCAAACTGCGCCATTGGACAAGAGGTAATTTAGAATCTCGACGGCACTCGATTCCGAAGCAGATGTCGAAGCAGCAGCAGCAGACTCAACTATGTAATGCAGTGGACCCTTGCCAGATTCGGGATCTTGAAACCATGTGTCGCAACCCTGGTCGATGAGAGACTTGATCGACTCCTCGTCCAATGTTTGACACGCTTCAAGAAACTGTCTGTCGAGCGCAAGCTGCTCTGAAGTGATCTCCACCTGCTCGATGTCCATATCTGGCCACTCTAAGGTGTCAACAGTTGACCTGCTATGCGAAGTCGACACCTGGAGAACAATCATCTGGACAACACACAAATTTCGTCTCCGGGAAAATTGTGCGCCAAATTTCATTCTTGGGTGGAATTAAAGGTAATCTGATTGGTCGCTATTTTACATCACTTCGGGAAATCTCGAGGCACTTGGGATGCACTTTCCCACTCATGCCGTCTTGTCAATCTTCTTGACAGGACTCTTGAAGTAATTCGTGAGAAGATTCTTCTGGGCCTTGGGAGCCTCTTTGGCTTTCTTGATGGGCTTCCCAATTTCCATGGTGGCATAGAGATCTTCCCAGACGTCTCGGTCAAGGACTCCGCCACTAGCTTCCTTGTGGCCCTTGGCAAAAGAACCACCGTCAATGAGTCGTCTCTCGAGCTCTGGATTGCGCGAAGCGTATTCTTTCAGGATGGACTGGAGGTCGACAGCATTCGCCGTACCGTCATCCACTCGTCGGAACTTGGGTATCCGGCAACTGAAGTGGACTTTGCCTTCCATGTAACCTGTATTTGCACACATGACCACCCGTAAGTCTTTGCTCTTCAGAAAGCCTGCCCACCTGGTTGCCACCACGGGATGTACTTGGCACCCAGAAGAGATGATCAGACAGGCGGTCCGTTTGTCTGCACTGAAGAGTGGAGCGTTGTGGCTATTCTTCTCTGTCTCAACAGCCACTTCGTCCCGCGCCTCGATGAGCTTTGACAGATGTGGATTCGTGGAGTGATGTATGATTTGCGACGTGTTGGTCGTTCTCAAGAGCGAGTTCCAGGCCTCTATCGTATTGTAGATGTGGGATCGACGAGGTGCGTTAATCAGGCCGACAGCGTCCGCTACATTCTTCTTCCCTTGTTCTCGCATAACCTCTCCGAGGTATGGCGGAAATGGTTCGACCCACTTGACGGAAGCACTCAGGTCACCGACGGTACCCATGACTGCGAGATAGTCGACCTTGTTCTTTAGTGTCGTGTCAAGTGGTTCACAGATGCAGTAAGTGAGTAAAGCAGAAGTTGCTATAGGTGGAGAGTAAGCAGCTGTACATATGATTGCCTGCTCAGGAAATTCGAAGGAGTAATGGTGATCAATGATGAGCGTAGGTATGTCTCTGACAATGGGAGGTCCTTTTCGGCTTCCTTGATCGAGAATGATGATGAAACTCGGCTTCAGCCCGACAATCTTTTCCACTTCTTCGCAAGAATGTATGCCAGTTCCTTTCGACAGTAGATGCACGTCAATAGAAGACTCCTCCACTCCCAAGGTCATCAAAGTCCTGTGCATAATCACTCCAGCGCTTAGCCCATCTGCCTAGAGACATGTTAGGAATGGCATCATCGTGCAGGATGTGACCAACGTCTTTATCGGGACATATGACTATGCGACCCTTCGAGGCAGCAGCGGTCTCAATGAAGTCACGCGCTAGCTCGATTGACTCCCTTGATGCCGGCCACTCATCGATATCAGTTTTGGCCCTCTTCACGCCTTTCGAAGAATCGTCCGACTCGGATGCGTCGCTTGGTGATGGCGAGCGTTTCATCAATCAAGGGCGATATCAGTCGATCATTGGCTATCGTATAGATGACTTATAGCAAGTATTATGTCGCGCTACATTGCTGGCCTATATTGTATGTCGATAATTATTGTGGATTGTCTTTGATGTCATCACGATTGCGGAGGTCGCATGGTCACGTGACAGATTAATCCTCTTTGAACAATGTCCGGGTGCGCAAGCATTCAATCCTCTATGCAATGTTTGACCTACTGGTGGACGGATGCATCACCGCAAACAAGATCAATAGTGTAACAATACTCCTTATACCATTGGAATCATGCCTTCCTGTCATCTTTCAGATCTTTGCAAATGAGTCGAAGTAGACTCTGCAATACTTTCGCCGAGTCTTGGACTTCGAGTGATTGATTCGGGGGTGGTATGTGCACAAAGAGGACTTTTGAATTATGTCGTTTGCTGCCACCTTGACTGTTCAACCTATTTCCAGCGATCTTGGACTCTGCAAGGGATCCAAAATAGATGAATTCACATAGATACCGCCCCGCATTGGTGCTTTTCGCAATATGAAAGTCCTTAAATTCATTTGACAACTGTGATGCAATTTTCGCCGTATCAAATGTCGTTTCCAATGCGCCGAAGCAGTCCATTCCTATATCGCACTTCTCAGGTAGAGGATACCCCCGGTTGAGACCTGCCTCGGCCTCTCGGGCAGACATGACCTGTTCCGGAATGTCTGCATCGCTGTCCGTAGCGACCGCACACCCTTGATTCGGCGCAAGCTTGTGTGCTGCGTCGTCTAAGCGGTATCCAAGTTGATGTGCCTGTGTCTCTATCAATATAGGCCCTGGTCGACCTTGCCCAACATGCAAGACCAGATCATATAGTTTCTGTGGGTCAAACTCGTCCTTGGGGAGGATCTCGGGATCCGTGATATCCTCTGATGAGGAGGGAGGGATGTCGGAATTGCCGTGATAGTAAGCCAAAGCATCCTTGATGTACTCGTACTCGACAGGAATATAGACGATGTCCATCGAGATACGCTTTTGGTCTTCCAGAGTAATCGGACCCATCTGTGAGAGCAGCTTTACAGCCTCCCAGGAAGGATTTCGCCGAACATTTCTGAAGGCTCCGAACCCAGTGACCAGGACATTGATCTCCCGAGTTCGTCTTATTGGACTTGGTGGAGCAAGATCCCCCATATCTGCAGCACACTGGCACAGATGGTAGTTGGACGAGTGCAGGCGCCTACAAATTTGATCCAGGTGATGCCGGTATCAGGCAAAATGTCAATGACCCTGGGTGTTTTGTTTCGTAAGTCGATTCCGGGGTTTTACTGATACACCAAACTCGCTTAAATTTCCCGAGATGAAATTTGGCTCAGTTGGCATGCACTCCTCTTGTCAAAAATGTCGGCAAGTCCTCGGTCATAACACAAGTCCCTTCTGATTGACCAGATTCCTAATACCTGTTCCAAGGACACGATATGACATCAACGACAACGGCAACGGAAAAAGGAGATCTGCTTTCCTATGGGCAAATCGTCCTGTTCGGAGATTCGATCACGGAGCAATCTTTCAACCGCGATCACTATGGCTATGGCTCTGGGCTGGCAGACACCTTCGCGAGAGTGCTAGACATCATCAATAGAGGCTTCTCAGGCTATACTTCGAGGCAGGCAGTACAGCTCTTACCAAGAATATTTCCAAGTCGGGACGACAATGTCAAGCTTGTCATTCTCTTTTTCGGTGCCAACGATGCTGTTCTGGCTCCAAATGATCAGCATGTGCCAATCGAGGAGTATGTCGACAATTGCAAATACATCTTGACCTCTGAGCAATTGAAACAAAAGGTAATGGCTGTCATTCCTCCGCCAATAGAGGAGCACAGCCATGCGATAGATTTTGGGAAAACTCGGACAGCAGAGAGGACAAAAGCATATGGTGATGCACTGCGTGCATTGTGCATGAAGGAGAACATACCTTTTGCTGATGTCTGGAACGATATTATAACCACACTTGAAGGACCTGAAAATTCTGGGATAGTGCCAGGTAGCTTGAGCGAGCCTAAGCATGAAAAATTAGCCTCGTATTTCCGGGATGGACTCCATCCAGTCAGATCTGGCTATGAGATCATCTACAAGTCGATCTACTCTTGCATATGTAGAGCTTATCCACTGATTCTGCCTGGCAATTCAAATCCGCATACTCCCTATTGGAGTCATGCTGTCGCTCCCAAGAAAGGAAATCTCGTACAATGGTATCTAGATACCACCACTTGGAGTCGGGAATATTACGAATCGGAATTACGACGTTTGCCACAAGAAGAGCAGTCCAGAATCTCAAAATTCCTCTTTCCAAAAGATCGGAATATGGCACTGGCCTCAGTACTCCTTCAACGACTGTTTATCACTGATATACTCGGTCGCCGAATTGAGACCACCGAGATCATAGAACGTGATCAATCTAATCGACCATTTTGCAAGCACAAAGCTGTGCGCAAACACGACTTCAATGTGTCACACCATGCCGGTATCGTCGTCTTGGCTGGTGTGCTCGAGTCGGGAAAGATTGGTGTCGATACCACAGTGGTGGAAGAGCTTGGAGGATCCACTGCCAGTGATTATCTGAAAAGCTTCAAGGACTGCTTCTCAGCCAGAGAGTGGGCACAAATTGACAATCAATTGGTTCGGTTTGCACAACACTGGGCCCTGAAGGAATCCTATGTCAAGGCTACTGGAACTGGAATCGTGGTCGACTTGCAGGCTATCGAATTTACAAATGTCAAATATGTCGATGAGAACACGCCACTCCAAACGAATGCGGCTAGTCTATCTGTCTCCGGAAAAGTAGAATCCTGGAAGTTCCAACTACACCATCTCAAGGGAAATTTCATCGCGGTCTGTACGGAGAGCTCGCTTGTGCCCGAAATGAATCCTTTTACTGATGCGGCATGCATGTTGACATGAGTGCCAAGCTTTCAATTTTATCGAGGGAGACTTGGGAATCAATTGAGTTCTGCGGAATTATCAACCATATTGCCAACGAGTGCAGAGTGCAATGAGAGCTATAACCTCAATCACAAACACCACAGCCGCTACGACATGCGCCCAAGATGGCAAATGGTGAGGTTGTTGATCCGGGGCTAGGACCCAGAATTTGGCACGGATCAATAACCAGATATAAGTGGCAACCGACCCAACCAATACAATTGCCGATATCACCGTCAATACACAGTTGAGCTGTCTCCCATGACCCACTGCTCGATCCTGTCCTTTTGGCTTCTCTCCACTAGTCGTCGAAGAGAAGCTGCTGGAGGTAGACCAAGCACTTTTTCCTGCTGGAAATGTAGTAGGAATCGCGACACCTTGCAGCCTCGGCTGTGTCGCATCACAACGGACACTCATGCATCGCAAAGAGGATTGAGCTCTTGGCGCTTGTAGTGGTTCCGGGCGACGAGGAAAGATGCATTCCAGCGTGGACCTTTTCGAATCAAACGAGCCATTTGACTTTCTCGCATGACGTGGTCTACCAGTTCGGGTGGCCTTGTCCGACGCGATCCAGGGCTCTGGTCGATATGGTGCTGCTCTCTTTGTTCCTCGTGGCCTCGTACGGCTCATTTGACATCTTGTCAAAGTCGTACCCGGCATCTGATGATGGTTGTAGACGTCGAAGGCTCTGTCTCTCTCGACAGTTTGATCCTTTTGTAGCACATGTATAGCCTGCATGACGCATACGACATTATCAAGACGTTTACCAAATTCTGTTCACATAAGAGTCAGGTCTGACATGAGCAATTCTTCGGATCTGCATAGGCTGGGACACGGTATTTACCTGCAACGTGATGCTTTCACACTTTGAGTGTTTCAGGGTGATTTGTAGTCTTGTCGCATGAAGAGGATCTATTTACAAGAAGAAATTTGTTGACGTGTCGCTATGCTATGCTGGATAAATGCACAAGGTGCAGAAGAACAATACTCTATAATCTCCTGACGGCTCTGGCACGGACACCGCCGAATTTCAATGGTGTTGCATCGACAATCTTGGTGACTCGATTCCGATAGAAATCACCTTCGACACCCATGAACGCCTTCATCACAGCTTCCCGACCGAGTCCGAAATCCTTGATGATCAGTTCAATCTTGGCCGGTCTGAAGGCTGGCTTTTGCTTCTTCACTTGTGTCTTTTGCACTCTCGAGGGCTCCGTCTGTGCCTTCAATTCGAGCGCGGCGTCCTCCTCTTCCTTTTGTCTCATCTTTTCCAGCATGGTGGTCAGACTTCTGAACCCTGCCTCGTAACCACCACGAGCTGCCTTTTTGAATCCACAGAGACCGGCTGAGGTCCACATCACAGGCTCATGCTTATGGTTCGTCAAGGTCAAGAGGGTGTTGGAGTGACTGGTGAGGCAGTGCAGGTAATAAGTGTTGATCTCCCCACGGAATTTGTCCATATCGCTCGACTTGAAAGGCGTGCTTGTCGTTTCCGTCATAGTTTCTTTCTTGTTGCCAGCCAATGAAGGCTTTTCTTTTGCTGCGAATCGTGCCTTCGGAATGCTGAGTACTCGAAGCAGATCCGACTCGACACTTCTCGGTTTCCTCGCCGGTCGAGGCGTCGTTGTAGTCGTCTCCCCAGCACTGGCAAAAGTCCTGATTTGTCTACATGAGCGAAATAGACCGCGTGAAGCGCTCATGATGTTTCTGATGAGCCCAACAGACAATTGTTAAGGCGGTGGACGTCCAGGTTTTGTAGTCGCAGATGTATGGATTCGAAGTGTGCATATTGAAACTCATGACCAATTTCTTTCCGACTGCCGGTGCAGCCACATATTTTTCTGGTCTTGTTGGAGCAGACCAGCATCACTTCCAACGCATCGTACACTTTTCCATTGAAAGAGACCCTAGATCTAGTCCTTGCGGTCATAGGTCAACATGTTGTTCTTCCAACAGGATCAATCTTCCGTGTAGTTCCCTGCGCGGTGCACACAATACATTTCATCATTCATGCCTGAACAGGAGAAAAAGTCTGAGCCATTCTATGCACAACGTGGGCAAACGGAAGCCAATTCCACCGTCCATGGCGTCAACCCTGCGTTCCTCATTGAAAAGATTACTCGTGAGAGGATCCTCGATTCTCTCTATTATAAGGATCAGTGCTTTGGACTTACGGCTGCGACGGTACTGGATCGTGTCGTCGACCTGAAATATATTGGGGGTATCTACTCGATTGGACGGCCGACGGAGTTTATCTGCCTCGTCTTCAAGCTCTTACAGTTGGCACCTGAGCGAGAGATCATCCTACACTACCTCAAGGATGAAGAGTTCAAATATCTGAGGGCCTTGGCAGCATTATATGTGCGCCTGACATTTTCACCAAAGGATGTCTTCCTCACGCTAGAACCTCTCTTGGTGGACTACCGGAAATTGAAGATCAGGAGCCAGAACGGGTTCAGGCTAGAATTCATGGACGAGTATATTGACAAGCTACTGACGGAATCGAGAGTCTTTGACATTGCATTGCCAAATCTCCTTAGCAGACCACTCTTGGAAGATCTCGATGAGCTGGAGCCTCGTGAGAGCGTCCTTCAAGCCGAACTGGACGGAGAAAGTGATGACAATGAATGATGCGAGGTGTCGCCCTTGCAGTGTAGGCAAAGGTCATGGCATGCACGAGATGAGTTGCGCTTCACTAGTCAACCATGCTGATACATCTCGAGCTGCCACGAGGTCCAAGCTCAACATGGCGGTCAAGCCCGTGCACATCTGTGATGATACACTCGTCGCTCCAGACCTCACAAAGGCAGACTCTGTGTCATGATGATTTTCCGACAAGGCATCAAGTCAATTTTCAATGGAGTCATTGAAGGCAGCTGCACGATGGATGAGAATCAAAAGCGGCAAATCTGTCGGATATACTGCAGTGGCAACCGGCTTTCACCCATATTCAGAGGAGATGATGAGGCACCGACACTCAGTGAACCTCGATCGACACACTGTTGAACGAACAGCAATGCCGGAACCCGCTGCTCCGTATGAGATTGGCTGCGATATGCCAGGTTGGACAGAAATTCTCTCACTCTACCCGGAACTATCACTCGATGCTGCATTCGATGAGAAAAAGTTGGGTGAGTCTACGAGACTCAGTCTTGGGGATTGACTGACGTAGTCATCAAGCCAGATTCATCCGGGAAGGTGATCGAGATGCTGGCATGGACTATCTATTGGAAGTGTTTGAAAAGAGCCAACGTGGTTGACTTCTTGTCGAGAGTACTTTGCCCTAGAATATTTTCCGCATACTGGCATCATAACTCATTCTACAAAACATATCCGTCTATACGGTAGAGGACCCCTACCTGTCGTGTCTTCTACTCGATTCTTGTCTAAGCATGGTGAACTACTGGGTTCCACGTGACTTCCTGACTCGAACCAGATTCCGCCGCTTTTCCCGAGTCTCGGCCGCCACGATTTCAAACCACAACCGAAATGACACATCGACTGTGAAGGGAAGAAGGTGAGCATTAGTGGAGGAGGAGGAGGATGAACTCCCTCCACTTCCTCGTCATCCCAATCCATCTACTCCTGCTTTGTCCATGACATGCACTGATCCTTTTTTGTCTTCCAGTCCATCGATCATCGAAAAAAGACTAGCAAAGACAAGCAAATCATGTCGTTTGCAAGAATTTTGTTTGCTCCCTCGGTCGTGGCCTCCAGTGCCTTCCTCTACTCTTCGCATTCTCGTCCTCTGGCCTGCGACTCTTCTTCCTCCACCTTCTCGTCACCCTCCTTTTCCTCCTCCTCGTCGTCGACAGGCAGCTCGTCCACCACGAGAGCATCGAGTGGTCCATTGATCGATCCTCATCAATTCGCAACAGGCTCGGTGCTCGGCATCGCCGCCGGCTTGTTATTCAAACGACTCGGCAAGCTATTCTTCGTGGTCATTGGTGGATCGTATCTCCTGTTGAGGGCCCTGGGAGCCAGTTCCGTCCCTGGGCTGAACCAGATTCGAATTCCCTGGGCTCAGGCCAGACAATTCCTCCTCAACCGAAGTGGTCTCGGGGATGCAGCCACGAATAAAGTGGGTGCAGTCGGGGAGAGTCCCATTGTCGGCTTGCTCACGCGAGATTTAACCTTCAAGTTGAGTTTCCTGACGACCTTTCTCATCGGCATGGTGAACACTTAGAGCGGGAATGTCGTCTTGTCGAAGCAATGTGGAAATCATGCTATAGTGGGTACGAATGGCCAAGGAGAAGATCAAAATGTCGAACAGAGGAGGAAATAACATGTACAAATTATAGTCTCTATGTATAAAGTGAACAAAATCTAGCACAGATCGCTCACTGTCTGTGCAACTTGCGTGTCTCGCCATGAAGATTGTGCCACGACGGCTCATCAGTCTGGTCACATTTGAAGCCGTAGAGGAAGAGAGAGTGATCAGACCATGCGATCAGTACGAGTGCGTGGATTCTCTGTACTATCGTCGTCTGAGACGTCCGATCCGGTGATGGCATTCTTGGTACCAGTAATGACTCTGCTGAGGAAACCTGGAGCACCAACCGACGTTCCCTCGGTACCACCCTTGTATAGAAACATGTACCAGTGGGCGACGCCGACAAAGAGACCGCCACCGACAATATTACCCAAGCAGACAGGAATCATCGAGTGATAGATGTAATACCCCACACCGAAGTTTGTTCCGAGGTACATACCCATCTACAGAAATGGTCAGTCTTGCTTGCAGAGATACGTTAGACAAGATTTACCTGGATGAGAAACATGTTTGCAATGACGTGCTCGAAACCTACAGCAACAAAGAACCAGATTGGCAAGAAGATGATAACAATCTTGGACACAATGTCCTTTGCACTCGCACTCATCCAGACAGCGATGCAGACCAACCAGTTGCAACCTGACATTGTCAATACCATGTAGAAAAATCTATGGTATTGTCGTTACCAATTCCCTTCAAGAAGATCTGTCTCCAATTTGCACCTGCAGCTTTGTGTTCAGCGAGGGTGATGGCATAGGCATGGTATGGTGCATCGTGAACAATCCCAGTCCAATAGACGAGAACGCCCCCGAAGAACATCGCGCCAGCAAGGTTGCCCAAGAACGAGACCACCCATGATTTGAGCAGATCAGCTATGCTTGTTCTACGTTGCAAAGTAGTAATTGTCATGACCATGAAGTTCGAAGTACATAACTCGAGACCTGTAATGACAATGATAATGAGACCTATGGGAAAGACAGCAGCACCTAGAGCCTTCTGAACTCCTGGATAATTTGTAGCAAGACCTGGTGCACCTCCGCCAATGATCAAGAGGAAGAGACCACCGACACTGAGGTATGCACCGCCGAGGAATGATTTCAAGATCAGTTGCGACAATGGCTGTCGTGCCTTACGCACCTCGAGATCGGATATCAGCCAGGCTGTTTCCTTGGGGGTATAGGAGTCTCCTGAAGAGTTGTCAGTCTACAGAGACCAACATGTTAAGAATTATGTATTACTTACCATATCTTTGTGCCTCAGAGAGATTCGTCATTGTGACGGTCATCGATAATTGTACTGGTTTTCCAACTCGCTTGGTCTTTAAATGTGCAAGGAGGCACGATGTTTGAAGATAGGAGGACGCTAAGGACGACTGTTACAGCCTTGTCCAAGATGGAGTAAATGAAGGGGTTGGGTCAGCAGAAGTGGAGGTAAAGCGGAGAAAAGTCTTGGTATTCTCTGTGGTCTCAGTCGAGGCTCCCCTGTGCTCTTCTGTGGAGCTTGGATTTTGTCGATCTGCAGTCATCTTCCGATGCGATTGGAAAAAGTGCCCGAGATGCAGGAAATTTCCCGCGAGCAGATTCGTGGTTGTGCGAGCTCTCAACAAGTGGCGCATTCGATGACGGCTGCAAGTTTTCGCGAGCCCCGGGTCTCACGGAACGGAGAGCGTATGTATCTGCCGCTCCTGCTATACATGCCCCATTTCTCCTTGTACTCCAATTTCTGGGCTCATGGCAGACACATGAGATGGGCCGTTTTCCATTGACCGCTCCACCAAGTTCATAAAGCTTTACATACACAGTAAAGAAAGTGCTCTTTCTGCGTTATTGAGCCAAATTTGTATATCCCACATCGCCGGTTGTACCCCGCCTTGCGGCGTAACAGGGGCTTTCATGAAAGATAAGAAGGCAATGTGGCGAACGTTTGACAAGCCGGGGTGCAGACATAGTGTGGACTACAGGCGGCGCATTGGCAGCTTGTAAGACTCCGAGAGAAGTGTCTAGGTCGATCCGAAATCGACAGTATTGCTCGAGAGCATCTTCTTCGAACACGGCTTACATGTCCGGCTGATTAAATTGGTATGTATCATCAGCATTTGATGCGAGTCCTTAGTGGTTCATGCTTGGCCCCGGGAATTCGCAACGGTTTCAACTAGAATCCTGGTTCTCCGATGCTGTTTTCTCCACCTTCTTTTCCTGAATTAGAGTTGCAAACAAAAATGCAAATGCGCCCATGAGAGCTATGGATATGAAAGTATACTTCAGTGCGATGTTGTATGCAGCGATTGCGGCTTTCTTGAGTGATGGAGACAAATTTCGCACCAACGTGGCATCTTTTCTAATTGCTTCCACGAGTTTTGTGTCATCGATCCGCTTGAAAAGTTGCATCTTAAGCACATCTTGCAAGACAGCCTGTGAAACTGTGACACCGAGAACCTGTCCAATTGATCGAGCCAGATAGGATAGACCAGTGGCAACGGCCAGCTCTTCCGGCCCAACAGAGCTCAGTAAAGCTATCAAAGTGGTAGTTGTGGCACCAGCGGTACCAAGACCATTGAAGAATATATCGAACCATGTGCGCCACGTCGCCGGACTTCCTCCCCATGTCGCTAGACTTATTGCAGAGAGAGGGAAGCACAGAGTGAACAAGAGAGTGAGTCTGTAATAGGTACCTCTACGCGCCATGAACACCCCTGCAAGGAGGCTGCCTATGGGGATGCCCACAGCATTAGGCAAAAGATGCAGACCTGCATCCCTGGCACTCTGTTGCCTGACAGCCTGAAAGTAGATTGGCACAGAGTAGAGAAATCCGAATGAAGCGGCAGAACCAAAGAAATTTACTAATGCCGAAAAGCCTGGGGTGCGTCTGACAATGATGCTTGGAGGTAACACTGGTGAATGTGCGACTCTTAATTCAATATAAGCGAAAGCGCACAAGAGGACGATACTGCAGATCAAGGAGCCAACAATCCACCCACTGGACCATGGCAGCAGATTCCCGCCAATAGATGACGCGCCTACGAGCAACGCAGTTGCAAGGACCAGAGTGAGGGCACCTGCGAAGTCTATTCTTTGGAGCTTTTCGCGATAGGATGTTTCAGCATACGGTAAGGGTATATTGATTTTCCAAAGCGCAATTAGAAATGAAAATAGACAGAACGGTATCTGTACCAAGAACGCAACTCGAAAACCAAATCGTTGTGAGATCCAGCCGCCAAGCGGCCCACCAAGAGCAGCGCCGGCACCAAAGAGACAATTAGCTAACCCTTGAAATGTTCCTCGTTGGCGTAAAGAAACAAGGTCGCTGCAAACAATTGATGAAAGCGTCGTGAGTCCACCTCCACCGATACCAGCAATAGCTCGGCCAGCGATAATCATTTCCATGCTAGACGCTATTCCACATAGTATCGTGCCTATAGTGAAGGTTGTGATTGCAAATATGACTGCATTTCGTCGACCAACAATGTCTGATATTCGTCCGTAGAGACCTTGAAAGGCTGCAACTGAAAGCAGATATGATGTTCCGAGCCAAGAACTTAGATGATTTTTGCGAAATTCGGAAGCTATCGTGGTTTGCAGTGTAGCCACCATTGTAGCATCGAGTGCTGCTAAAAAGATACCGACCCACACCCCTGAGAGCATGATCCAGCTATCAAGAGGGACTGCTGAGATCTTATCGGGCATCAACCTGGATTCAGCTCTTGGCAGACCATTGAGTAATGGAGTGTCTTCAGCAACATTCGTGTCACCAGCCATGGTGAGATATGTTGAATATCAGTCAAAATCGCAGGCTGACAGAAAAGGCGACGCTATAATCCCAATATCCTCTGATAGCTCTTGAGCATACATTTCAAGCATAGATATGAGGATGAAGACCGGTTGAACATGATTCGGCAAGAGATGAGGATTTGTGGCATTTGGCGCAGATTTGATCAGATTTCGCCGAACCTTGCCCTGTGCTGATCGCCCACAGACTCCACCTGAATCCACACTGCTGCGTCTGCTCTGCCTCGAGAACTTCATCTTTCTCCTACACCGCCTGCTCATCATACAGATCGCCAGATCTTCGCCCAGTGTGTTGAGATGCCTGCCCCAAAGAACCCCTATCTGAGCCAGGAAAGAAAGTAGGCAATACGGCCCTTAGACTTGTGATCATATTGTGATTGACCAGCTACTCTAGACTTACAGGTGTTATCGTTGCCATACCATTTTTCCTCGTCACGAGCTATGTTCTCTACAAAAGGGGTAACTACAAAAAGCTACGTCGTCACAATTTGAGCTAAGGATACAAGTATTTCTAGGAGAAGACCGTAGACTGGTGCCTAGACAGGAGAATCTGAAGCCTCCACGGGTGTGATTGTCAGGGTTGGAGAGAGTCAGCCCATTCAGGTCGACAATGCCCTCTGTTCTGAAGCAGGTATTTCATGACTAGACATGGACTGACCAAGCATGCTGCAAAGATCTTCCACGATCAGGCCACGGATCGAGCTCTTCTTCTCCGCGACTGCCTGGACAAGGACTTCATCTCGGAGGCTGGAAGCTCTGACACATGCCAACAACAGGTTGCATGGCTACACCCCAAGTTGAGACTCCTGCACTTCCCAAGACCAGTAGTTGCATATTCTTGTCCTCCACCGGGGCCAGCTGAGCAAGCTGCTGCCAACAGGATGCAAGCAACATGTTGGGCATGTGCTGGAAGTGGCTGAGGAAATTTGTCCTTGCATGCGTGATCCCACTCACGGGGCCAGCAGGCAGGCCACAGTGCAGAGGAAATGACAGCAGACATCGTCCTCGCATCATCCTCATAGTTTCCTACATTCTGCTATATCCACTGCATCTTGCTATAGCCAATACGTTGTGCGTGCATTCTTCGTCATGTTGGACCTGTTCACAGTCATGAATAAAGGTGGCATTGTCCTGTGGCAGAAACAACTTGGCCGTGTCTCGACATCGGTTGTCAATGCCCTCATTAGCGATGTATTTATCGCCGGCTCATCACAGGACACCTATGCGAAACTTGGCTATACCGTCAGGTGGACCATGGCGAACGATCTTGGACTCGTATTTGTGGTTGTATACCAAAGTCTGTTGCATTTACGATTTGTCGAAGAATTTCTGGAGAACATGAAGCGAATCGTGGTCAAGCTTTATGGAGAGGAGATCAAAAGTGCACAAGTCGAAGGTCGTGATATGAGCAGTATTGTCTGCAATTTTGATCATTATTTCGAACAGAGACTTTCCGAATTGGAACAGGATGATAATGCCAGCGGTCCCAATCAGACGAGCATAAAGGCCGACAATGGTCTTGTCTCACCTCCTACAACCCCTCTCACGAGTCCGACAGCTGAACTTGCTAATCCATTGCTTGCTGAGAACACCACTACGAGCTCTCGCACTGGCAGTCCAAAAATCTTGACTGCCGCAAAGCTCATTGGAGGAAGGAGAGCTGGTAATAATCGCCGAGGATCAGGCCGAAATACTCCGAATGGTTCCTCAGTCCCCAGTTCCGAGGATGAAAGTATTGCCGCTGGCAAAAAAACCGCAAAGTCCAAGGCCCAGCGTCGTTGGAGAGATGATGGCACAGTCGATGACTCAGGTAATGAAACTCTGGACTTTTCGTCAGCTGCAGATACGGCTGAGAAGGATGTCAAGGCAGAGGATCTCAATGGCTATATTGGAACAGATGAGATGCAAGAGACAAAATCGGGACAAATGATCATCAAAGATCTAGACACATTATTGAAGAGTGATGATGGTGATGAAAAGGTGCAAAAGTCAGGCGCATTTTCCTTTTTCTCGAAGCTTGTCGCTGGAAAGACACTTACTGCAGAAGATCTGTCGCCAGTTATGGAAAGCATGCGACAACATCTACTTGCAAAGAATATAGCCAACGAAGTCTGTGTAGATTTGTGCAGTAGTGTCTCTGACTCGTTGCTCGGACAGAAGACCGGGACGTTCTCCAAGACGTCCACGCTTGTTCGAACTGCTATGGATGCTGCATTGCGACGTATCTTGACACCGACAACTTCCCTAGATCTTCTCAACGAAATTGCTCGGATCAAGAAATCTGAGAGACGGCCATACACAATGTCTTTCATTGGTGTCAATGGAGTTGGAAAGTCTACTAATCTCTCCAAAGTTGCGTATTGGTTACTTGGTAACAAGCTTCGCGTTCTCATTGTGGCCTGTGATACCTTCCGATCTGGCGCTGTGGAACAGTTGAGAGTTCATGTCACTCGTCTGCGTACTTTCATCGAGAATCAGGGAAGGAGTGGAGATGGTGTAGAATTATTCGAACGCGGATACGGGAAAGATCCGAGTTCTATCGCAAATGACGCCATCAACTATGCCAAGAAGAACAACTTTGATGTAGTCTTGGTCGACACTGCAGGCAGAAGGCACAACGACGTCCGACTCATGTCGGGACTAGAGCGGTTCGTGAGTTCTGTCAAACTCGACAAGATCTTTCAGGTCGCAGAGGCTCTTGTCGGCACAGATTCCATCTCACAGGCTCGTCACTTCAATGATGCCCTTGGTCCAAGGAGAAATCTCGATGGCTTCATCATCTCAAAAGTTGATACAGTTGGTGAGTTGGTTGGAACACTCGTAAGCATGATTTATGTCACTGGAGTACCGGTCGTATTTGTCGGTGTGGGTCAGATGTACACAGATCTCCGGGGGCTCAGTGTCGAGTGGGTTGTACAAATGCTCCTTTCGTAGTCTATCGACCACCACATCAGGACAAATCTAATTGGGTCAAGCGAGTCTTGAAGATTTCTATCAAATTACCACTCTGAATTGTAACCTTGCTTGGCATTCCACATTCCTGTAATCATCGCTCGCGTCACTGGATGAGCCGGGGCATTAGCGTTGTTTCGTGTCGCTTCGATTTTGCCGTGCCCTGTTCATTCAGACATGTTACGCGACTTGGTGATCAGCGCAGCTCTTCTCGTGAAAGCTCTACTGCGCTGATGAGCCCCTTGGTAAAACATGGAAAGTCATCTAGTGTGACTTGACCAGGTGAGTTCTGCTTTCATCGTGTGCCAGCCTATATTGAGTTCCATGCTTGAATAGAGTAGGAGGACATGTCATGCACGATCACATGGTACATGACACGATGTTACTGACGATTGGCTGTCCATTGCGTCTTCGATCACCATGTTTCGGCTTCATGTCGGGCTTTGTGTATAGGATTGCGTCAGGACATTGGGAGGTCTGGTAATGTTTCGGAAACCGAGTGCACGCATGTCGAAGTGAAAGCAAGCCCTGTATCAGTATGACGATGCTCGCCGTGATCGAATGACGAAGTTTATCAGGACGAAGGAGATAGGGATGAACATCACTGACAAAGCTTGGTAAGATAGCACAATGTCTTTTTCGTCCTGGGCAGATGAGTAGTACGCCAATGTCGGCAGAAGCAGATTGGGCATCAACCCGTCTTTGCCTGAGCTTTCTTGGCTTTCTCAGCTTCGATGGCCCTAGCTTTCGCAGCTTTTGCCTTTTCCCGCTTGGCCCTGTTCTTGTCCGTCTTCTCTTGATCCAGACGCTGCTGTTCCTCCCGCTTGAACTGAAATGCCAACTGTTCCTTTTCCTCGGCATTCTTGGCATCCATCAGTGCCAATCGTTCATATTCTCGGCGTCTCGAGGCTTTGTAGACGTGGAATTCTCCAGACCCAGCACCTGCAGACGACCCTTGAACGTTGTTCACAAAGTCAGGTGGGGGTGGAAGTGAATCACCCTCTGCCGAAGGTTTGGAGGTGATTGAGTGGTCTTGATCTGCATGAGACTCGAGGTATTCGAGTTGCTGTCTCTGTAGCGAAATGGCATCGTTCCGAGGCTTCTTACGTGGAGGTGCATCTTGTAGACTCATGTTGCCTGAATCAGATAAATGTTACCTACGGCCCTCCTGGCAATGTACACAATCTTGTGGTAAATTTGTATCAGATGGACATTTGCAACTTGTGGAGAAATGGTATTGAGATGAGAAAGCAAAATCATTTAACTACTTGCCGCGCAATCACGTGCGTAGAGGAACCACCGGTTGGCTTCCATGTCCTTCATACCAGACAAGAACATCAGTCACGGATAGACATATCATATCGCAACCTTCGAGTCACAAGACAGAATTACTGATGGCATCCGTTGTGGCTGCAGGTCTCGGTATCGCTGTCGCTGCGACGGCTGGCAAAATCGGCATCAGAGCATGGCAAAAGTACACCATACAGAAAGGAGGCGGTGCACTCACCAATTTCTATAAAGGTGGGTTCAACCCGAAGATGGACCGCATAGAAGCCAGTCGGATCCTGGGACTGAAGTGAGTGCCTTCTCCTTCCTGACGTTGCGAATGACGACTGACATGTTTTTAGCGAAAAAGCTAGTGTTACAAGCAAAAAATTGAAGGACGCCCATCGAAAAATAATGGTGATCAATCATCCCGATAGAGGTGGCTCGCCTTATGTCGCTTCCAAGATCAACGAAGCCAAAGATGTCATTGAGAAATCTGGAGCAGTCAGGAATTAGATCGGTCCATATTCTGGCATCAAAACGTGTCGCATGCGGTATTTACGAGTCCGTGTAACATGTATCAATATGGACAATCAGTCAGTATCAAGACTTGTGGCTTAGTCCCACGTAAACGTCTCTAAGCAGACTAAACATACTTCTCAAGATGTTATACCAGTGTCGAAGCCATGGAGACGGTTGGACACAATACGGGCTCATAGCTCAGTAAATCGAAATGAACTTTTCGTTGGCTTCGCAACAATCGCTAGTGCCGGAAGGCTCGCAAGAGTGACCAAACTGTACTCGCTGCGATGATGACCATGGAAGTCTGCGACAATCTCGAGCTATTCTGATCTCGATGATCGACAGTCACAAGCATGTATCAATCAATCTCTTCTCTGTAGTGCACGCATCTCTATCATTCTCAGTTGTGTCATGTGAGCCTGCACTGTGTGCTGCCTTGCGTCCACAATTCCCAGTGACTGGATTCATGCAGGAGATTCACTCCTCGCATGCTACCAGTTCATTGGCCAATCACGGCCAATCTTCGGATAATCTGAGGCTGCAGGAAGGGAAGGATCCGTTTGCGGCCCAAATGAGTCGCACTTTTCACTGCCCCGCTGCGCTACCCGTGATCTATAGTAGGTCTATTTCTAGATTTTACGCTTGTACGAATGCTTGTTTGTGCAAATGCTATTTCGAACTCCAATTGATCATGTCGCATACTTGAAGAGATCGGCAAAAAAGGTCTCCATCGAGTTGAACTCTGATGTGCCAGAAACCAGGAACCAAACCCAATGATTTGATGCCCTTGAATCAAATCTGTGAACAATTTAATCTGCGAATCTCACTTACTGATGAGAGATTTTGGGAGAATGAGGACCACATGACCTCCTGCCGCGACACTCGAAAAACTTCCGAACGAGTCGTCAACCAACCGTTCGGAAACAGAAAGAGCGCGGATCAGTCACCAGACGTCACCATACAAGGCTGTATCTTGCCTAGAAGCGAGAAACTGGGCGACAGCCTCTTGCGAAGTGTGGTATGTGGAAGATTCCTTACGTACACACATAATATACTTGGGAAGCTTACAACTTGGAGTGCTTCTGTGGCAGTCTTTAAGGACCCGAAGGCGCGGTTGAGAAGCCACGACGAGCGGACTTCTCTGTGGTCCATCAGCGGGGAAATACCTTTTGAGGAGGGCGAGACCAGAGAGACGAGAAGGTCAGCCCGGCACACAGGACCGAGATGAGGACGAATGTCCACGACCACGAGTGGGACGCCAACCATTCGGGGAGTAATTTCGGGTTTGCGTCGAGAGTTCTACGACTCGATCCGAGAGACGAGGCCTCTGGGCCGGGGGGAGGGACAGAAAGAGGGGAAGGCAATGTGCGCGGAAGGCTGAGAGCAGGCAGCACGGGAATGGGCACAAGGAATGGAAAGAGAGCAAGGCGCGCGATGTGAGTGGTCGACACTTCCAGGCGATCCCTCGCATTGGACAGGGAGAAGCCGCTCCGGGTGTGTCAATCAAAACAAGGGCGCATCTCTGTCGCACAAGGTTTGCATCCACCCTCGCACAGGAGGGCAGGAGGAGAAGGGAGGGATGCTTGCGACTTGCGACTTATAAGTCCTCTCCCTCCGGCTGTCCTCTTCTTCTCCCGTCCATCTTTTCGTCAGCCTAAGCAACCAGGTCACTTCGAGGCTCCATCACTGTCTATCCGGCAATCAGTACACTCTTTCTAAAATCAAGATGCAATTCCTATCGACAATCGCCTCGCTCCTCGCTTGCGCTTCGGCCTACTCCATCCTCTCGCCGGTCGCCAATCAGACCATCGCCAAGGGCTCTACCATCGATGTCAGATGGTCATCCGTCGACACCGATGCATCGGACTTCTCCATCTACTTGGTGAACTTCAAGGCTGCTCACTTCCCACCAACCGTGCTCTCGATCGCTCAGGGCCTCAAGCGTGATGCAGGAGTCGCCTCCATCCGAATCCCATGCTCAGTGGATTCCGACAGTGGATACCAGCTCAACTTCATCAACGGAACCAATACCTATGTCATCTACGCTCAGTCTGGTGCCTTCAGCCTCACTGGAGACTGTGTCGACCCAGTCGCCCCCGCCGCCACTCCTTACAGCAACTCCTCGACAACCATCATCTCGACCGTACAGACCTTGATCCTCCCAGGTGCTCTCCTCTGGTACCTCCCAGCTGGCCAGCAACAAGCCTGTGCCGCCAATGCTGTCCAGACCGTCACCGTGCAAGCAGGTGCAGCACCTACCGTCACCGTCACTGTGCAAGCTGGTCCGGTTGCCGCGTCCACCGTCACCGTCACTCAGGCATGTCCATCCGCTGGCGCAATCGTCGCTGCTCTTGCTGCTGCTCAGGGCAACACACCAGCCGCAGCAGTCGCAGCCGCCCCAGCTGCCTCCGGTGCCAGCTCAGTCAGAGCATCAGGAACTGTCGCTGCTGCTGCCGCGGGAAAGACCGCCTTGCCAGCTGCCTTGCCAGCTGCTTCCCGATCGAGTGCCACTAAGGTCGGTGGAGCTGCTGCTGGCCTCATTGCCGCCTTTGTCGTTCTCATGCTCTAAGTCCACATCTAGAAGCTAAAGACTGGCTCAACGCTCGATCCTTATTGTAGATAATGTTGTATGAAAAAACCTCTCCTGAACTTCTTCCTTCCTCTGCGCTCCACCACGACTCTGTGAAGGCCTTGCACCTACTGTCTCGGCGCCAACAAGGGTGTGAACAAGGTGGGAACAGAAGAATTATCAGGAAGCACGTGAACATTCGCACGGAGTGCAGACAACTGGCACGAGCGCGTGCTTGCCAGGAGTTTATTCCTCCCCAAGCGCGAGTGAATCATGCCAGCTCGTGGAGTGCCCTCACTACAATGAGACAAGCATGTTATGGCATGTTCCTACCTGGGCACCAATAATAGCAGCCAGATCACTTCAGTCAGCTGACTTGACTGGTTTCAAACATCTACTGGACCAGGAGACACATCGTCCGCGTCAGGCAATCAGGGAAGACGACTTTGCAGGTCACGACTAAGCGAGACACCGCTGTGTCGCTAGGTTCTTGACAGGTCGGAACTTTAGTTCGAGCCTCTATTCCTTACTGCTCAGTCAAGATGGTGATGAAGCTGGATATCAAGGTTCGATCAGCCTTTCTGTCCTTGGCAAACTCTAATGCAGATTCAGCGAACGCATCTAGCTCGGAGCGATCGCGTGAAAGCGGTCAGTATAGCTTCGAGATGCTGCTCCACGTCTGGCTGACGAGCAATAGATCGATTTTCATCCCACGGAGCCATGGATACTGACCTCGATGTACAACGGGCAAGTCTTGCTCTACAATTATCAGACCTCAGCAATCATAAAAACTTTCGAAATCACAGATGTACCAATCAGAGCCTGCAAGTTCATTGCACGAAAGAACTGGTTCGTCTGTGGCAGTGACGATTTCATGCTTCGGTGTTTCAATTTCAACACTGGCGAGAAGATCATTCAGTTTGAGGCACATCCCGATTATATCCGTTGTCTTTGTGTCCACCCAACCCTTCCTCTCGTCCTCTCTGGATCGGATGACATGACAATAAGGTTATGGAACTATGAGAACAATTGGAAACTACAACAGGTAAAGTGCTACCCTCCACATCTTCTTGATCTCTTTTGCTGACCGATAGACTTTCGAAGGTCATTCACACTATGTCATGTCTCTGGCTTTCAACCCTAAAGATACAAACACCTTCGCTTCTTCTTGCCTGGACAAGACGGTCAAGACTTGGTCGCTCGGCTCCTCCAGAGCGAATTTCACTCTCGATGCGCACGACAAGGGAGTCAACTTTGTCGATTACTACCCAGGGTCCGACAAACCGTACATGATCACTACTGGCGATGACAAGCAGGTCAAAATCTGGGACTATCAGACGAAAGCTTGTGTGCAAATCCTGGAAGGTCACACTTCGAATGTTTCATTTGCCGTCTTTCATCCAGAGATTCCCGTCATCATTAGTGGTTCGGAGGATGGCACTGTAAAGGTCTGGCACAGCGGTACATATCGACTGGAACAGACTCTGTCGTACGGCTTGGAGCGTGCATGGTGTGTTGGTGTCTACAAGGGGCGTAATGACGTCTGTATGGGTTTCGACGAAGGTTGCGTTGTCATCAAGATGGGACGCGAGGAGCCTGCCGTATCGATGGACTCGCAAGGTAAAGTCATATGGGCCAAAGGTACAGAAATTCAGACCGCCGTAATCAAGGGTGGCGAAGATGATCTGAAGGACGGAGAGAAACTTGTGCTCAGCACGAAAGATCTGGGAACATGTGAAGTCTACCCATCAACCTTGCAGCATTCTCCCAATGGCCGATTCGTCGTGGTCTGCGGGGATGGTGAATACATCATCTACACAGCTCTTGCATGGCGAAACAAAGCCTTCGGGGCTGCCACAGAATTTGTCTGGAGCATCGATTCGAACGAGTATGCCATCAAAGAGAACGCCACATCGATTAAGGTCTTCAAGCAGTTCAGAGAGAGACCTGGTCATATCAACACAGGGTTCGCAGCCGAAGGTATCTTTGGGGGTCATCTGCTCGGTGTCAGAGGTAGTGACTGGGTTTCACTTTACGATTGGAACACAGGAGGGTTGGTGCGCAGAATCGACGTTGGCGGGTGTAGTGATCTCTTTTGGTCTGAGGGCGGTGACCTGGTCACATTGGTGACTGATGATGCCTTTTATGTCTTGCGCTTCGATCGACAAGCCTATCAGTCGGCCATCGAGAACGGCACTGCCGCAGAAGATGAGTCTGGTGTTGAAGATGCGTTCGAAGTCATTGCCACCATCAACGAGACTGTCAACACTGGCCGATGGGTGGGAGATTGTTTCATCTACACGAATTCTGCCAATCGAATGAATTACTTAGTAGGCGATCAGACCTATACCATCTCACACTTTGATACTGGCATGTATATGCTTGGTTACATACCCAGAGACGGTCGGATATATCTCGCGGACAAAGATATAAATGTCCTCTCGTACTCATTGTCACTTGCTGTTGTCGAATACCAGACGATGATCATTCGTGGTGACCACGATGAAGCTGCCAACATCCTGGAGACCATCCCAGAAGATCAAAAGGGGAAAATCGCACGCTTCCTGGAAGGTCAGGGTCTTCAAGAACTGGCGCTTGAAGTGACTCCAGACAATGAACAAAAATTCGAACTAGCATTGGCTCTCGGGCGTCTTGACAGTGCTCTTTCTATTGCCAAATCGGTGGACGAGGAAAGCAAATGGAAGACTGTAGGTGATGCTGCGCTTGCTGCATGGGACTTTCCCCTTGCGGAAGAGTGTTTCACTCGAGCTAAGGATCTGAATTCGCTCCTACTCCTGCATACCTCGACAGGAAATGCCAAAGGTTTGAGCGAATTGTCTGTGCTAGCGCTGGAGTCTGGCCAAAACAACATAGCATTCATCTCTAACTTATCACTCGGCAAGAGCGGTGACTGTCTCGATGCATTGCTCAAGACCAATAGATATGCTGAAGCTGGTCTCTTCGCTCGTACCTACATGCCATCTAGAACTGAGGAGATTCTATCGTTGTGGAGACACGACCTTGAGAAATCTGAGCGATCGAGAATAGCGAAGATGCTGGAATCACCAAGCCAGGCTCCAGAGGCCTTTGCTAATTTTCAAGAGGGTCTTCAGGAAGAAAAGTCTGGTTCTACAGATCTGATTGACCTCGACTCTTCGGAGGTCAACTTGTCAACCTCCTTGAAACAAAAGACTCCTTCTGCTAATGGGGTTACCAAAGATGAAGAAGAAGAAGAACCAAAGAGCGATTCGCTCGAGGGCGAAGGGGTAAAAGTCGACGCTGATGGCATCCCAGACGAATCGTCCTAGGATAGACTGCAAATTTCAGCGTTTCCCACTGTTGTGCATTATACTCTATAGCATTCCAATCCTTCGGTGTGTCTGCCCAATCTGGATGCCTTGTAAAGAGGAGACCGTGAAAAGGGAGCGGTTCGAGAATGCACGTGAACTGACCAAGAAAGGTTCATTCGTTTAATTCCACCATCCACTTTGGGGCTACACAAGATTCATCTGTCCGACAGCACTCGTTAAGGCTACAGACTTGCCACTGCGGTGTGATCGCAAAACGTTGCTCTCGCATCATAAGCAAGCACTCGGTTTTCAAGTCACTCTAGCCATCATCTCCCACTGAAAGACAATATACTGAAGCTAAATAATATTCTGCGCGGTCGCAAGGGCGCGGCCGACACAGCTCAAATGCAGTCGCAACCTCGTTTCGTCTATGCTGTGTTTAGCTTTCCCGGCACGACTGAAGAGGATCTGCCATTGATAGCAGGAGAGCGCATAGAGGTGCTCTCGAGAGATGATGAATTTGGCGATGGATGGTGGGAAGGAATCAACGAACGTGGTCAACAAGGTCTCTTTCCGAAAATTTACACATCTGAGAATTATACGGTAAACAGCGCTACCGCTAGCCAGTCCAGTCTAAGTGAGTCGCTTGCTAGAGTGGATGAAGAGGTCGAGTCTGAGTTGTCTGCGGACCAGGCAAGTCTTCATAGGGAGACATTGGCGAAGGAGTCGGCCTATGCAAATCCATTGCCAACGACTGTGCAGCATTGGACACCTGAAGATGTCGCGAAACACTTTGAGAATCTCGGCCTGGGCGACATTTCATCAAATTTTGTTGAGCATGAGGTCACAGGAAGAATACTGCTCGCCATGCAGCATACCGACCTCAGGGAAATCGACATCAATGCATTCGGTAAGAGATTTGAAATCATGAAGGAGATTGACAACTTGCGGGCCTCAATGGCAGCCAACTTACATACGACCTTCTCCCCCGTCATCGATACTGGAATGTCCACACCTCCCCTGGACGTCTCGCAACGATCTACAGCTAGACAATCTCGAGTCTTGCCACAACATTCTGCCACTGGTGCAATACTTGCAGAATCTACATCTTCGAGCGAGGATCAAGATTCGGGTGCCAGCAGGAACATTGTCGCCGGACCAAGTTCTAAGGAAGAATCTGCTAGAGCAGGCCTAGAATCAGCTCCGAGCACGACAGATGATCATGACCATAATGACTCGTCCCTTGGTAGTTCAGATCTCGGGAGTTCTGCGACCGACAACACAAGCATAAAGAAAGAGGCTGGCTTACCATCTTCGTCTTCCATGACAAGTCTTCACAAAAAATCATTCTCGACATCATCCATGGCGCTCAGCACAAAAGCTTCCGACATGGTCACAGGCAGGAGGAGTCCCGAAAAACGACACTCACGATCCTGGTCCCAGGACACTGTCAAGATCAACACTCACAAGCGAGGTGTCTCTGGCAATTTGGATGCGGTCGGTGAGGAGGTGGCAGCCTCTATCATCTCCACAGACTCCAATCCAAGAAGTCCTGCCAGCCCTCATGGATCCCCAATCTCGGGAGTGCTCAGTAGTCCATCGTCCAGTAAACCCACCCTGTCGTCGAAAAAGTCACTCCTCGGGCGACGCCCCAAATGGAGACCAAACGCAGTCTCTGAAAACTTGGAGACTGTCTCTGCCGTCGATGCTGCTGCCGATGCAGATTTCAGCGGCTGGCTACGAAAAAGGGGAGAGAAATCGTACAATTGGAAATTACGCTATTTCGTGTTGAAAGGCACGAGGTTGGCTTATTTCCAGTCTGACCGAGATACCAGCGAAAAGGGTCTGATTGACATCAACTCCCATAAAGTGCTGCCTGTGGATGACATTTTGTTTTATGGACCGAGTCGTCTGACATTCAAGTTGGTACCGCCCGCACCAGGAGCCTCTCGCGCTCTGAACTTTACTGCCCCCAAGACTCACTACTTTTGTGCCGAGTCAAAGGATGCAATGCGACAATGGATCGCAGCCCTCACAAAGGCCACCATAGGAAGAGATTGGTCGACCCCTGTCATTTCCTCTTGCACAACAAAGACCATCTCTCTCAAGGCTGCGAGGGAGCAACGTAGTCTGAACTCAGCCGCTAGTACAAGCCAGGAAACCACTGGGGCACCGAAGGAATTACAGCCAGGCATCGAATTAGATGCTCCGCCCAGTCCAAATTTGGCCAAGTCTAACGATGAAATGGATGCAGAACAGAAAGAATCCATGGCCACGGCAGAGATGCTTCGGCAGGGCAGTAGCACAAGTGTCTCTAGTTTACGAACGGCGGTCCTGAATGCCGCACAAGAACACCCCTCGACAGATCAATAATGGGTTGCAGCCTATCAAAGAATAGCATTTCAGCGACTGTTTGAAAGCCTCCATAACTATAATAATACAAACTCTCAAGACTGTCTTTTCAGAGTTCTTGTACTGATTTGCTGATTGATGAACTTGGAAGCCTGATAGTCTTGTTTAGCCTACGATATACTAGTCTGTGTGTGAGCACAAGAGAATGTTCGAAATTGATCCCCGCTGCGTAAGCGAACGCCACATCTACAAAGTTCGCACCATCTGATGACGAATTTGCCGACACTTTTTGATGGTACCATTTACTTCCAGCGCGCATTGTTCTAAGGATTCTTGGGCACCACAAACTCATTCGTTGGAGACTATCAGTGGCAGAGTCGGCAGGGATCGATTCGAGATCCGATGCAAGTCCACGTCACTTTTCGTGGGGTGTCGCATCTCTTCGAGCTGGAGGAATCGGATGATGTCTCGGCCCTGAAGGAGCGTATCTCGACGGTGCTCGCGTTGCCGACGGCGAACCAGAAATTGCTCTACCGTGGTAAACAGTTGTTGGAAAAGGACGGGTGTCCGAGAGATGGCAAGATCATGCTGCTTGCGTCGACGAGGGAATCGATCGATGCCGTCAAATCTGAATCGCAACGTCACTCGGCTCTGCGGTCCACGCAGTCTGAGAATCACCATGGAAGAGGAGGCAAGGTCACGGTCAACAAGACTCGATCGGTGAGGGAGATGGAGAATGCCGCACGGTACACGTTTGCTCGAATCTCTCCACTCGTCCATCTTCCCGACTCGGAGCGGAGTCTCTCCTTTCTGAGACGGTTGGCGGAGGATGGTGCCATCGGGAAACTGATGGCGCGTCATGCTCTGTCTGTAGGTCACCTGACTGAACTCGACCCGAGACTCACGACGAGTCACGACTCGAAGCTGCTGGGACTGAACAAGAATGCGGGACAAGAGATCCTCCTGCGACTCAGGACGGATGGCATGGACGGATGGCGGGACTACAAGACGGTCAGGGCCACATTGGTCCATGAACTCGTCCACAATACAGTCAATGACCACCCTCGCGAGTTCTGGGAACTCTTCAATGCCTACTCCAGACAGGTCGTCGAGTTTGAGAGCGGCAGGGTCATGGGCGCCCGAGAAGACGTCTATATTCCGCCCGACGCAAAGCTGTGCGATCATTCCATGTGGCAGGGCGGCACGCATCTCTTGTCCGTGGGTGGCAAGCAGTCTGAGTTGCCACGAGATGGGTCGAGTCAGTCGTCGGAGAATCTCGATGAACGCGAGGTTCGTGCGAGAGCAGCTGAACAGAGAATGGGCGAGAAAAAGTGATTTATAGGGTCGAGTGGCAGATGTGAATACGTGGAATGGGCTAGGAGACTGCCGCAGGATTGGTGGTTCAGGATAGCACGGCATGTGAAATACGTCCTTTTGGGCAGAGACGTATCGTAGGGTCGGTAATGTAGGATGGTACGGCATATGAGAAAGTAAGTTGCTAGGGATTACATGGATGATATTAGTGTGATGGTGGACAAGACACAATCACTTGGTCGCCTCCCTCTTCTTTTTGTCTTCGGCGGCAATTTCGCGTCGCTTCAGAGTGGTCAATTTTGCCAATTTGTGTTCGAGCGGTTTGTTCCAGCCGACGGAGAATAAGAGTTCGAGAAAGACAAAGAAGGGGGCGAGATAGAAGGCCTGGAAGATGTTGTCCAAGAGTGCTGGTTTGCGACCCTCGTAGACTCCGTGCCCGACAAATTGCATGATCCAAGAGGCAATGTGGACCACGGTGCCGTAGACGTTGGCCGGTTTCCCGTAGGTCGTGGTGAGATGTCGTGCGAGCGTCGCCATGCCGAGCAAGACGGGCGCCACGAGAGAGCCTGCGACGGGTTGCATGAAGACGTAGCCTGGGATCGCTCCCAGGGCCACAAGTGTCGCGCCATTCGATTCTGGCAGGAAGGCAGGCCAGTAGGGGGAACCGGATGCCAAGAGGGGCCCGGTATTGGACAGCCAGACAAAGACCGTGAAGAGGATCAGGGGGACAAAGATCATGTGGATCGAGATGTTTGTCTTGTTGGAATGATAGGCGCCATAGAATGGGACCTGTCGCTCGAGTGAGAGGAAACTGGACATGATGACTTTCAAAACTCGAATCTCGTCTCTCTTTTCAGATCGAGTCTTGGGATTACAATGGAAAAGACATTGTCAGTGTTGTCGAGGAGGATGAAGATGGGGAATCCCCACACTGAATCACCGATCGGCGAGAGCAGGCACGGGCTAATTCATGTCACATGTGCTCCGCCTCAGAGACTGGTGGGGTTGATCCAACTGACCGGCAATCGTAAACATGCAGAAGTGGTGAAGAATCATGAGCTTGCTTGTCGTTACTCTCTGCATCTATCATCTCCTCTGACAATATTCTTTATTTTTTTGCTATCCCATGGGTGCTATCTCATGGATACAAAAGGGAAGCGGTCGATGCAAGATTTTTGGGGAGGAGGTGATTCCGGCAGTTTTGGCAAATTGTCGAACCTCGATTATGACCGACTACAGCCGAGGACGTTTCAGGTCCCCTGCAGATGACTGATCAATGTTCTGACTATGCAGGCATGATCCATGACTTGAGCCAATCCACTCATTGTGATTGTGCCGACAATAGTTTGTCCTTGTATCCTGATGGGAAAACAGCCCCCGTGAGCTGCATACTCCCTCTCATCTAGACCAGGGTATTTTTGTGACCAGGTCTTGCCCTCTTGGACCAATTTCCGGCCAACATGATAGGACGCGAGGCCAAAGTGATTCACAGTCTTCTTCTTTCTCTCAATCCACCACTCATTGTCACGAGTACTGCCAGGCATGGCATAATGAAAGATGCACCGACCGTTCAGCTCGATGTCAATGACGACCGGTTTCTGGTGTACAACATCAAGGTTGTCTACTATGTCTAAGAGATGCAGGCCGATGTCAAGGCAAACCTTCTCATCAATCTTGTTGAAGATTAGCTCTGTCTCTTGTGCTTTCAAATAGGCGAGATGTTGACTGGAACATTTTGGATGATCATTGATGATGGCTAATAGTCCCGCTTCCAGTGCCTTGAAGTCAGCACGAGACATTGTAATCTCGCCGTGCTCGCTGGCTCTCGATCCTTATTATTCTTTGCCATCTCGTTCTCCACATGACAGGTGTGGCCAGTGAGTCGTGGCCATACACGAGAAACATCATCTCTGCCAGTCTCCGAACTGCAGTGGCACTTCACAAATCCAACGACACGTGCTTTCTATGTGCTTGTTGATATTCTCTCTGCTCGTGTAGTTTGCACGATTCATTTCTATGGCACAAACGCATGCCTTTGACAGATTCCTGCATACAGTCGGCGTAAGTCATGGACAAGATCTCCCATACCTTGCTGCTGATTCATCGTACTAGCCCCTAGGAAGACGAGCCGGCAGTTGTGCTTGCTGAATGATTCACAAAGTGGGCCGTGTACTGCGGCACTTGTTGCGTCATTGTCAGTGCATGCATTTGTTTAATCAATCATATAGGCCGAGATCTGTCTATTCAGCTGAAATAGTGAGCTCTAGAGACAAGTTTGCGGGCAGATGGCAAAGCACGTTTCTTTGAAGTGCTGCGCAATCTGCGCAAGGTTCCGGCAAAGAGCACAAGCGCTTGACAAGAGAGATCTTCCGAAGAACGGGTCATGAGCAGCTCTTTCGAGATTGAAGAGGACGGGCCACCAGCCCCCGAGCTACCTGTGCATCAACATCGAGAAGACTGATTGACCATTGTGGCATTTCATAGACTGGAGCTTAGCTATACACTCCAGGAATGGCATACAACAGAATGTGGCAGTGCAGATGTCGCTTCACTTGCATTCTCTCGGACACTTGTTACCCGGGCAGTGGGAGCATCGTACAGCTTCGTCCAAAGGCTCAGAATTCTCATGGGATCATGCGTCTCAGCAGACAGATATAAAGCATCAATCAGCGAGTCGCTCTATCTGTAGTCCTCAATCCTGCGACGACGTGATCTCCAAGAGTCCTCGGGGAACGACTCGGTTCATGGAAACGGTGCGCAGCGAGTGAAGAGATGGGCGTGGCAGACTTGTGCGCCGTGGAGCGAATCATTCACGAGAAGTCCCCGCAGTGTCAGAGGCGCAGTTTTCTGATTGGCCAAATTCGCTGGGTCAACTACCACAGAATGGGCAGATCGGCATGGCCTCCACTCAAAGTGCCCCAATTTAGACTCTGGCGGAAGCTTAGCATACAGGTGGCTTCACTATAGCCTTGAGAATGACGACTTTCTGGCAGAAGCACAGGAACATCTCGTGGGATAACATCGTCTCTTTGGAGAATGATGGGATTATAAGTAGCACCGATTCTCAACTTGATTTCCAGCATCATCAGCTGTCGAAAACACAAAACTCAAGATGGTCTTCTCGATACTCATTGCAGCTCTTGCAGCTCAGGTCAGCGGTACACCGGTCGACAAGAGACAGGCCATTGCAGCAGACGGTTCAGCGACGCTTGCGCAGAGAGCTGCCTTCTTCTGCCCACCTGGCATCGATGCCACCCTTCCTCTCGACCAGAACCGCGAGGCTGGGCTACGATTCTGTTCCAACATTGACAGATGGAGTCCTGCAACCCTCTTTTCTTCCAACCCACTGAACGTAGGCAGTGGCAACTACCGCACGGCGGCATCACGATGTGCTGCCCTCTGTACTGGAATCTGTCAGACCTTCTCTGTTGCACCATCTACTCCAGGGAATGCTACATTCGGCTGCAACCTCTACAATGCGACTGTGCCCTTCCGTGGCAACACAAATGGAGGTCTCTTCTATGCGCGACAGAACATCTCCGGAGCCCTTCCTACCACATCGACAGTCACGAACATTCAGACTACCACTGTTTGTCCAGCTGCAACTCAGCATCCTGCTGCTCCAGTCACGACCATCACGGCGATTGGTGTCGTGCCATCATCCTTCCCAGTGGTCTTCCACCCTGCCGGTCAAGCTCCCGTGACGGTGACAGACCGTAACCAGGTCGTGACTCGTACAGAGGTCGTTACGACTACCGTCACTCAGACTATCGGTGGTGCTGTCACGACAGTTGTGCAGCCGGTATCGAAGGAGACCAGTGGTCCATTCATTGTCTTTGCCGGCCAGGTTGGCAGTGTTCAAGTGGTCACCATCATCAACAACGTTGTCACTGTCGTCGTGGTACAGATCAATGGAAACATCAATGCTCCAGTCACTACTGTGACGACAGCGGCCGCACCCACGGGAACTGCCACCGTCAACACCTTCCAGTGCCCGGCAGGAATCGTCGGTCAGTATCAAGACACGACGAACCCCAACACAGTCTTCAACCTTCGATTCTGCTCCAACACTCAGCGATGGTCACCCGCAGATCTCTTCAGTTCCACGCCGATAGGAGATGCCTCCTATGCCGCTGCCGCTCAACAGTGCTCAGAGCGCTGCAATTCGACAATCTGTCAGACCTTTTCGGTCGCTCCCACCACAGTCGGCGGCCGCAACTTCAACTGTAACCTCTACAATGCCACAAACGTCTTCAATGGCCCGACCAACGGCGGTCTCTTCTATCAACGCCAAGCCGCCGCTTTTGCGTCAGACAGCACGCAGGCGGCGCAGTGTGTCGGATCCGTGGCCAGCTTGACGATCGGCAGCACGACCTACACCCGCGAATTCTGTTCTCGCACGGAACGTTGGTCACCGGCCACTCTGTTCGACAGCACCGTCCAGACCGGTCAGACGAACGGTCTTGCGGCTCCCATCACGGAAGCTGTGCAGAAATGCGCAGCCCGATGTCTCTCGATCGGCAACAACCGCTGTCAGACCTTCTCCACCACGTTTACCGACCAGAACCCACCGATTGGGGACTCTGCCGTCCCCGTCAACTTCAACTGCAACCTCTACAATGCCACCCTGCGGGTCGCTGGTGCAACCCAGGGCGGAGCCTTCTACCTCAGTTCACTCGCCGGCACTGCACCCATCACGAATGGCACCATCACCCGTCGATTCATCAATTGATTTGGGGTTAGGTGATTGGAGGATTTGGGGGGAAAACCGAGGGGGAAAGAGTTGACCATAGCAGTGAACCCCTCGATCTCACGTGACCTGCTTCTTGTTCTTGTTTCAAGCAAGACGAGGTATGACGCAATATGAGTTGGTGTCTGTAGTCTGATGAACTTTATAATCAATACAACTTAATATTCTATACCTCTCTTCCACAAGACGTCTCATAAAGATCACCCATGGTCAACGTGTTCTTGCAATACACTGCACTCAATCTGACTTTTACCTCGAGGCACAAGAAGGCCATCACTCTGGCAGAGAGGTCTGTGCATGGGACGAGTCATCTATACTGATTTGCGATAAAGTGTAAGGGTGCAAATTCATCTGTAGAAAGAAACTAAGATACATATAAAGTATGAGATGTGAAATATGAAGAGCAATTATGCAATGGCGAACCAGATTCTCTCCAGCCAGTTCTTGGCAACGGGAACAACAGAATTTCGCTCATCCTCGTCGACTGCTGCCTTACCAGAGACAAAGTCCATGTCCGTGTAAGCGATGTACTTGCTCTTGTAAATAAGCTTGTAACCAATCATTGGGATGAAGAAGATGAGAATTCCAATGTATGCGGCGATGAAGTCGGCAGCATTGAAGTCGAAGAAGACTGCAAATCCTTGGATAAGAATGATGAAGACACAGGATCCAAAGGCCCAGTATCCTGTGTATGGAGCGAACCAAGCTCTGAATGGCATAGAGTCGTAAAGTCCTTGCAACTGGGCTCCTTTTCGGAATCGGAAATATGTAAATGTGAGAGTGGCCCAGTTGAAGAGACCTGAGACGGTGGTCAAGTTGGAGAACCAACCAAAGGCGACCTCAGAGCTGTGGGAAACGTTAAGGTACGACAAAAGACCAATGGCAAATGTCGCCAGAACTGCAGTCCATGGAACTCCGTTTCGGTTGACTTTTGCGAAGACCTTTGGTGCCTGTCCAGCAAGCGCCAAAGCATACAGATTTCTCGAACCGGCGTAGATAAAGGCATTACCGGAAGACCAGGCGGAGGAGAGAATGACGGCATTGATGATGGAAGGAAGCCCCTTGATACCGGCGTTGTTGATAGCAATGACGAAAGGTGATCGACCGGCACCTGGTGCGCTCGACTTGATGGCTGACACGAGATGAGGGTCATTGTAAGCAACTGTGAGTCCGATGGCCAAGATACCGCCAATGTAGAAGATCAGAATTCTCCAGATGACTCGGTTGCAAGCTCTTGGGATGTTACGTCTCGGGTTCTCAGCCTCGGCAGCAGCTACAGCGATGACTTCACCACCGCCGTAGGCAAATGAAGCATAGACAAAGGTAGAAAGGAAACCAAGGAAACGTCCAGCGTTGCCTTCTTTTAAGTATGGCTTCATGGCACCAGGGTTCTTCCAGTACTGGAAACCCAATCGGTGTCCATTTGGTGCACCACCAAGGTCGATGATGAATGAAAGGATCAAAAGTCCAATGATCGTCACAATCTTGATCGAGGCAAATATGAATTCACCTTCACCATAGCCTTTGACGGAGAAGATGTTGAGGGCGAGAATTCCAGCAAGAATGATTGTGATCCAGACAGCGACATTCACAGAGGTCGTCCAGTACTGAATAACCACGGCAGCTGCACTGACTTCGGCACAGACCGTGATGGAAGCTCCAAACCAATAGTTGAATCCAAGGGCAAAGGCCACATCATCAGAGACATATCTTTTCGCGTACACAGTGAGACCACCGGCGATGGGCAGGTATGTTGCCATCTCTCCGAGACATTGAATTACCGACATGAGGATGGTTCCAACGATCATATATCCCAAGAGCAAGGACACTGGTCCAGCCTTTGCGAGCGCGCCTCCAGATCCAACGAATAGACCTGTTCCAATTGTACCACCAATGGCGATGAACTGAATGTGACGACCTTTGCATGTCAGTCAATAATTCACATTTCCTAGCTGACAAGCTTACTCTTAAGGCCACGTTGGACTTTGCCATACTTCTCCTCAAGGTTCACTGTTCCAGCTTCGAGACCCGCAGGATGAGTCTCGACCTCGTAGACCGTCTTCTCATTCTGTGGGTACGGTTTCATCTCCATGATGAGATAGCACAAGCGGGATTGCTTTATCAAAGGATTGACTTGGAGGGACCGTCGTACTTATAGACAGGCTGACATTGGGGAAGGTCGCCTAGAGGGGAGCAGCCAAGACTCAGAGAGCCATGAGAGCCATGAGATAAGGCAATCAATCTATCTACACTGATCACCACGGAAGTAATCTCGGGGGAACCAGAGATGAGACGAAGCACTTGGCCCGCGTCTGTTCGCTTGATCAGACACTTTTAGTGGACGCCAACACCAGCCCAGCTTCAAACGCTCGTCCGTTTTTTCCATGAGATTGACGCCTCTATCTTGTGAGGCGCTCTCGAGCATGCGCCCACAGGGAAAGACTTTGCTTGTTCGTCCACTTGAAACGAGCCGGCTGTCGACCAACGCGACAGACCCACAGCTTCGATGGAACTGCCCTGCCAGCTTGCAGCCACTCTCGACGGTCCCCGTCTGGTGTGCCTAGACACTTGGAGAGCGACTTTGTAGGGACACCTGTCAGAATGCGATAGAGGTCCCATGAGTGGGGGCCCTTATCAACGGCAGCTTCCTAGTTCGGTGGACTTCCCTGATGTCTATGCCCTTGTTCCACAGACCGGTCAAGCGACACGAGTATAAGACGTCTCGTTTGAGTTGTGAACGACCGTTTCCTAGCAAGGCTGCTTTCTCCGCTTTGCAGACTCCATGAGGGGTACCGACGCCATAGCACCACAGGTGAAGCACACAATGCCGTTATCCTCGGATGCCCCGGTCTAGCTGCTGAGTAAAGTGTGGTCGTGTGAGTCGAGCCAGTTCAGGTCCTGGCCAGAAGGAGACGTTGATGGCGGATGGCCCTGATCTTGCCCTGTCAGGGGTGAGCCTAGATTGCGCCAATCTGACAGCTCCGAAGTGGCTCAAGTCAGGGAGTCAGGGTTCAGCTGGCCGACCGGGACAAATCAGACTCGGGTAAATCTGCACATGATAGCCGGAACGTCATCTCCGTTCTTGACCGAATGAGGCAGGTCGAAAGACCAATGCAATTATTTGAAATCTGCTATTCCTCAGTATGATCAGTGTAGGGCTAAGAATATGAGTCCTGCGTACGAAGAATAAGCAAATGGCACAGCCGATACCGTGGTCAAATTCAAGATAATATCTACACTGGTACAGCTGAAGACGTGCCTAGCACAGTTCGTCAGAATCTGCATGTAATTCAATGCAAGATCAAATGTCGCACTCCTTCTTCATGTGCTCGATGATTGCATGGGAGAAGTGACGGATTTGTGAGCGCAAAGATCGGAATGATTATACTTGTCGGACCTGAAGGCTATTTGTGCCTCGATCAAGCACAGTAGCATATCAATCTTTTATTGTGACTCTTTCACAATCACTACATGAAGATGGCGCGGCCTGTGATCAGATCTGCTGATACAGAACCATCCTTTGATCGTTCTTGCATTCGCGGTACTCGATACAAGAGTCAATGTTTATTATTTTCTAGCCATGAGTTATGGAGTATTGCAAGATGTAACATAGTCAGACAATTACGGACTCTAGATAGCTGGTGACACGAGACGTCAGTCTGAGAAAGACGTGGGTGCGTCGTGCGACTGGAAACACATCTTGTTCATCAACACTGTACTGTGGTAGTGTTAGTGGAAAAATTTACAGAGCACGCATAGACAGAGCGCGAGTCAATCTTCCTAAGTACATTTTAACCCTGAAACCCCATCTAAACCCTTTCTCAGTTGTACTTGTTTGTTGCATCCGTCGGGTCTTCAGTGAAGACTCGAGACGTCTCAAGAGCCAAGGGGTGTGTATTTATATTATCCTTTACATCCATAGAGCATAACAGAGCATTGCACAGCTCTTCAAGCAAAAGCTGTCATCTGTGAAGAAGGCCTAAATATGTCGAACCCAGCAGAAACTCCAGAAATTCTTAAGGCATATGATGATGTTCGTTCCGATAAAACAGAGATAGACTGGTTACTTGTAAATTATGAAGATTCGAAATCGGACAAGTTATTTCTCAAGGAATCTGGATCTGGCGGATTGCAGGAGTTAGTCAAGCATCTCGATCCCAATGAAGCACAATATGCATAGTATGTAGCACAAAGACGACCTGGCACGACACGAGTGCTGGAGGTCTTTCTATTTCGTGCCTGCTAACTGCATCAGTGTTCGAGTAGAGTACGCGAACGATACTGAATCCAAACGCATCAAGTTTGCGTTCATAGTCTGGATCGGAGAATCCTGCAAAGTCATGCGAAAAGCCAAGGTCTCCATACAATCAGGCAATGTACGAAAGGTCTTGGCCCATCACTCCATTACTGTGGACGCTCGTGACCCTTCCGATCTGGCGGAAAAAGATATAATTGTGCGACTGCGCAAAGCGGGAGGTGTACGTTGAACCTATCCACTTCGTTCAATGTCGCTAATTCTCTAAAGGCAGATTACAACAATCAAACGAGGACGTAACTTGGTCAATTTCAGGATACGTCTCAGCGCAATGTTCCGATAGTTCTACAAGCACAAAATCATCTCCTCTAGGCTAAGTCTTGATCATTTATCTTTGCTGATTCACCAGCCATGAGTGTCTAACAAAGGAATTCGTCCTAGCGAGGTTAAATGTCACAAGTAATGGTTAAATGTATCAAGATTGACAGAAAACTTCAGCTTATGTTTACTTTTGGTTTCCTGATAAGGCCTCAATGTGCTTGATAAATACCCTGCTGCCAAATTGATAAACCCTTTTGATCGTCCTTCTACATGTAAAGTGCGGAACAGATTCCTTCATTGCTATAAGGGCTTCGTGGTATAGGCTTCAGAGCGATGCCGAGAGGAAGCAAGATCTGTATCTGACGACGTCATTCTCATGTGCAATCAATGTTTGGGAGTGAGTTGTGATTGGCTGGCACAAAATTCCAAAAGCGGAAGCGAAACAACGGCAACGGATCGACCGGAATTTTGTGATCACTTTGATCATTCGAGTGTTCTTGCATCGATCGCTTGATCGTTCATTCTCTGCGACGATGCTCATTCGCAAATTACAATCAATCTTGCAAAGATGATTCTAGCTGTGCTATAGCCGTATCAGTTATTGCAGCTGCAACGAATTGCGCTTTGCGCGCCAATCTAAGGGGATATCGACAATCTTGATCATAGAAAATGCCGTTCAATACTGCCAGCGTAATGCCTTTCCTAATACAGTCTTCTTTCAATGGTACTGACTGGACAAGGTTGCTGTCAACACCACACCAGCCTTCCTGAAAACCTTCTTTCAACATTTCCTCGACAAACCCGCGGCCGAGAGTCCCCGACATCAGTTGGCTTACGATGAGGCTATTGTCCTCGTCAAGAAGTTTCTTGTATATGGTGCGAAACATACTGTGGAGCAAGTTCAGAGTTTCACTGCAAATAAGATTCCTACCCCTTCTTGGGTGTCCAAGGCAGAAGTCATTATGTCTGATGTGTATCTCGAAAAAGCCGCCTCCGTTTTGATAAACCATCTTGGTCCCTCCGGCCTGAAGACGTTTGGTGGGTCCAAATGGTGGCAGTACAGAGTTGTTCCGATGAGATGCGAGTGGATCGAGATGAAAAAGGACAAAAAGGTACGGGAAGAGAAAGGAGCCGGACATCAAGTCGATCGAGTAATTCTATACATTCATGGAGGAGCCTATTATTTTGGTTCCGTCGATGAACATAGATATCAGATACAACGGCATGCCAGGAAACTAGGTGGTCGTGCCTTTGCCGCCAATTATCGGTTGTCCCCTCAGTTTCCGGCACCTTGTGGAATCCAGGATAACCTTGCAGCATATTTGTATTTGCTCGAAACCTTCAAATCGGAGAATATTATTCTCTCTGGAGATTCAGCTGGGGGTGGCATGTGTCTTGCGCTTCTGTTGGTACTTCGAGATCAAGGTTTGCCTTTGCCAGCTGGCTGTGTTCTGATAAGTCCATGGGTAGATCTTAACCACAGTTTTCCAAGCATAATGGGAAATTCAGATGGAGACTACATTCCAAGTTCGGGATTTCAACACAAGCCAAGTATATCCTGGCCTCCACCAACAAGCGAGGATATCGCAAAAGCTCGTCAGCTTCAAGTTAGTGATGATACCGATTCGGAAACGATCGGAAGTGATGATGAAAGTGGAATGCCTTTCACAGTTGAACAGGCCCCAGCAGATTCTATAGGATCGCCGAGTACGCACAAAGCAGCTGAAATAATTGGAAACGAAGCCCAGATCATGATTGACGGGAAGATGGTCACAATCAAAGATCAGATCCAACTATATGCCACGAACGAGCAATTATCGCATCCTCTCGTTTCCCCTATACTGGCAGGTTCTCTAGGTGGACTCTGCCCGATGTTCGTTATGTGTGGAGGTGCCGAACTTCTACGGGATGAAATCATCTATATGGCGCATAAGGCTGCCAATCCTCAAAAGTATCCGCTTCAAGACAAGTATCTTGCACGAGATCCTCGTCAGAGAGATGCTGCCAAAAGATACGGTCCGACCGATGTCCACTTGCAGGTCTACGATGACTGTTGTCATGTTACTCCTACGATTTCGATGTGCAGGCCTGCAAAGTACATGTATCGTGCAATTGCTAATTTCAGTCTTTGGGCTCTAGCACGTCAGGAGACAAAGCAGCAGCAGGATATTGCAGATCTTCTTCAAAATTTGAACCTAGCATATGCACAGAACAATGCTGACAGCGATTCAAGCGAAAGCGACTCTGTCAAAGCTGTGCGTCGAACGAGCCAGCACCTTTCCGAGGTCAAGGTAACCGGTGTGGAGCCAGTGTATATCGACCATATGATCCGTGAGAGAGTGTCCATCTATGGTTTGATTCGACAGCTCGAACCAGCAGAAAGTATTGCTGCTCTCAATTTGAAGCCAGAGGAGATTGGAGTAATCAAGCCAGGGCCCGTCAGTAGATTCATGGCCGCTAGGGGAGCCCATGACATGAAGTACAGGAAGAGGAAGGCTAAATTACAGCGTCAGCGAGCGAGAGAATACGCTCGTGCGGAAAAAGATGGTTTTGCGATCGGTGATTTTCAGGGAGATCGACCTCCCCCGGCTGCACTTGCTGGTCGAGCAAATCTTGCAGAGGCAGAAAAGATTCACAAGACGACTGAAGGAAGTAAGACACCGGGTGTCATAAATACGTTGTTCTCCTTGGTGAGTGGCAAGCACGACGAACAGCGTGTTGAGCAGGAAGGAAAAGTACAGAAATAGATAGACGAAGTACACAATCCCATACCAGTGATACATTTAGTCTTTAGATCTAATATAATTCATAATGGAGCACCTTTCGCTCAAAGTTGGAGCTGTTCACACACCATCTGTAGGAAGGGCAAATATCATTGGCGAAAGCCGCTAGGCGGCATTTATCGCTTATTGTGTTTTCACCTCGCCATCCTTCTCGACAACATCGACAGCTTTGTGTTTGCTGAGTGTGCCAACATGATCCTAAACGATGCGTCAATAGGGCTAACAGAACCTGTGCTCGTCCTTCTTACCTCTGGGAAAGACGCTGAGAACCCTTTGATCAGAGTAAAGGACTAGAGAAAGCAGAGTCAGTGGTCGGAAGACTCACAATCAGGACCAGAATAAGACTCACATCTTTGATAGTGCCACCCTGAGCTTCAATTGACTTCTTTGCGTCTGCAATGTCGGAATCGGAAGCGTCTTCCTTGCAATTGACGATAAAGTTTGGCATGATGGTGGAACGGTAATTTGTTATGATAGGCGCTTAGTTCCTTTGTATTGGTGAATAGGAAGGGGTCCTGTCTAATTGCACGATAGACGAACGTATAAGCGCGCCGACAAGGCGAGCCGCTGACGCAGCCTGCAACGATTAGGAATTTGCACGTGAATCACCACCTCGAGATGGTCGTTTCTCGGCCCGAAGCCATTTGGCCCGACACGCCACAAGTTGGGAAAAATATTGGAGTGTCGATTCTCCCTGAGCGAGACAAGACTTGAGACTTTGGCTCTCGCGTTCTGAGGAGCGTGGTACTGGAATTTTCTCTGTTGTGATTCGGGTTACACGAGGATCTTGCTAGCTATGGAGCAGCAGGTCAACAGGCCTCATCGAGATAAGCACTCCGGACCCTCTGCAGAGAAGAAAAAGACACAGACTCAAAAGGATCAATCTGCGAAACAGAATCCAAAAGGATTCGCGGTCGGACGTCGAGCTGAGAAATTATCGCGGAGGACCGCAGATGTGGATCAGAGGAAGTTGCATGTGCCTCTTGTCGACCGAAGTCCAGAGACAGAGGCCCCCGTCATCATTGCTGTCGTTGGACCTCCTGGTACGGGCAAGTCGACACTCATCAAGTCACTGGTCAAGCGTTTCTCGAAGCACTCCTTGACAAATGTCACTGGACCTATCACTGTGGTGTCGGGAAAACATCGAAGACTGACGTTCATCGAATGTGCCAACGATCTGAATGCGATGATTGATGTGGCCAAAATTGCAGACCTGATACTCCTGATGATTGACGGCAACTTTGGCTTTGAGATGGAAACGATGGAATTTCTCAATATTCTTGCCCCTCATGGTATGCCAAAGGTCATGGGAGTCTTGACACATCTCGATCTCTTCAAGAAACCGGCGACACTGCGGACTGCAAAGAAAAGGCTGAAGCAGAGATTCTGGACGGAAATCTATCAAGGAGCCAAGCTATTCTACCTCTCCGGAGTCATCAATGGACGGTACCCAGACAGAGAGACCATGAACCTCGCCAGATTCATTTCAGTCATGAAATTCAGACCACTCATCTGGCGCAATTCCCATCCGTACCTGCTAGCAGACCGAATGGAGGATCTCACGCCACCTCAATCGATCCACGAAGATCCAACTTGTGATCGAACAATCACTCTGTATGGCTACTGTCGAGGAACTAATTTTCCTGCACAGAATGCTCGAGTACACATTCCTGGTGTAGCAGATGTTACCGTGTCAAGTGTGTCCATGTTGCCAGATCCCTGTCCAGCGCCAGGTCAAGAAAAGGGAAAGAAGAGAAAGACCCTGGGCGAAAAGGCGAAGCTCATCTACGGTCCTATGTCGGACGTTGGCGGAATTACCTTTGACAAGGATGCTGTCTATATCGACATGCCCACTAACTCATTCTCACATAAAAAGTCCTTGGATATTGATGGACAGGATGCATCGAGTGACGAAGAAGAAGCGGGATTTGGCGAAAGGCTTGTGATGGGACTACAGGAAGTCAAGAGAGATGAAACAGATACACAAGGACTACAATTGTTCAGAGGTGGTCGGGATGTCGTTCATGTCGAAGAAGGAGAAAACACGGGCAGGAAATCTCAGCGTCAATCGTCTGCCAAAGTGGCTACTTACGAGGATGACGCCGGTCTAGATGATATCCCTACGGATGACGATAACGATTTCGACGTCACAATTGCTCAGGGTACCTCACGAAGAGATGCTGAAGACGACAGACATTCCGGGAAAGAAGCGTTGATCTATGCAGAAAGTGATAGCGATCTGGGCGAAATCTCTGAGCAGGAGCATGTATCAGAAGAGTCAGGAGAGGAGACAGATGAGCACGAGGATGCCGACCATGATGCAATTCGAGCTTCATCGGACGCAGACGAAGTATCAGACGAAGAAGAGGCGGCGTTGAGATGGAAGAACGATCTAGCTGGAAAGGCACAAACAGACTTCTGGTCGAAGCGGATGCGCAAGCTCTCAGCACTGATTTATGATCCCGAGTATTCCGCGGCCGACGTCGTCAAAGAATGGACTACAGGCATTGTGAAGGGTCAATCGGACACACTCAACCAAAGTGAGACGGATGAGGACGATTTTTTCAACGTTACACGATCCAAGGATCAGAGTGCTTTGACAACAATCGACGCCTCCAAGGCTTCCTCCCAAGATTCCAAGCTTGAGCAGGTCCATGATCCGGCATTCATGGCGAGAGTCGTTTCGCGTTTTGTCAAACGAGCAGATGCTAGAGCGGACGGTATGGACCAGGTTGGAAACGCTTCCGATGAAGAAGAAGAAGAAGAAGAAGAAGAACAGACTGCTGAGAATGCGGATGAAGAATTATATGGCGACTTTGAGGATCTGGAAAAAGGCTCTGAGCACGACGAAGCCACGACTGAGGCAGAGAAGCCGGTCACAGAAGTGCTGGATTTCGCTGCCGAGCGTGCTGCGAATGAAAAGAGAAAGGCAGAACTGAAAGCACAATTTGAGGAAGAGGAGGATCTTGCGGCCCAGAATGAGGATCCGACCGAGGCATCTGGCATGGACTGGCATGATCAACAAAAGGCCAAGATTGCGAAACAGCTGGAATTGAACAAGAGTGCTTTCGAGGAGATGGACCTAGATACTCGTGCTTCTGTGGAAGGTTATCGTCCTGGCTCGTATGTTCGTCTGGAGATTTCTGGTATTCCTTGCGAATTCGTCGAAAATTTCAATGGCAAATTCCCCGTAGTCGTCGGTGGTCTCTTGTCTAGTGAGCAGCGCTTTGGCTTTGTCCAAGTCAGGATCAAGAAACATCGATGGCACAAGAAGATCCTCAAGACGAACGATCCTCTAATCTTTAGTATCGGTTGGCGAAGATTCCAGACGCTGCCCATCTATTCCGTCAGTGACAATAGGACACGTAATAGGCTCCTCAAATATACCCCAGAGCACATGCACTGCTTTGCAACATTCTATGGACCGCTCACTGCCCCCAACACGGGGTTCTGTGCCTTCCGTTCGGTTGCCAACACGGAATCCAATGCATTCCGGGTATCTGCTACCGGTGTCGTGCTCGACATTACGCAGTCTGCAGATATCGTCAAAAAGTTGAAATTGACAGGCACGCCCTATAAGATTTTCAAAAACACGGCCTTCATCAAGGACATGTTCACCTCCTCCCTGGAGATTGCCAAGTTTGAGGGAGCCAACATCAGGACAGTCTCTGGCATCCGGGGTCAGGTCAAAAAGGCCCTCCGGAAACCCGAGGGACATTTCAGGGCGACGTTTGAGGACAAGGTCCTGATGAGTGACATTGTGTTTTTGCGAGCTTGGTATCCCATCAAGCCGAGAAAGTATTACAATCCAGTCACCTCCCTCCTCTCGGAGAACCAGACCTGGCAGGGCATGAGGTTGACGGGAGTGGTCCGACATGAGCAAGGACTGACGGCTCCCTTGGTGGCAGACAGTCAGTATCGTCCCGTGGTCCGGGAAGACCGAAAATTCAATCCGCTCAAGGTCCCTCGCGCAATTCGAGCGTCTCTGCCGTTCGCCAGTAAACCGGTCCTCATGCAACCCCAACAGAAACAGACCTATCTCCAGAAACGTGCCGTCGTATTGGGCGGAGAGGAGAAGCGGGCGAGGGACCTGATGACAAAGTTGATGACCATCCGGAACGACAAGACAAAGAAGAGGTCGGAGAAGCAGGAGGAACGGAGGTCGGAGCATCGTAAGAAAGTCGCAGAGGAGGAAGAGTTCCAGGTCAAGAAGAAGAAGGCCAAGGCGGATGAATTTTATCGAGATATGGGCAAGAAGAGAAGGTTGGAAGGTGGCAAGCCCGCTGGCAATCGCTTCAAAAAGTCCAAAAAGGCAGGCGGAGAGGATTAGGACTTTAGTCTTTTTACCAAGCAATCCTTTTTTATCCTTTAGTCTTGATCATCTTGTAACAAAACATGAAGTATATACATGATACGACGTCACACCTCCAGTGTATCGCTTGATGATTGTATCAATTATGATTGTATTGATTAATGACATGACTACCAATTGCCACGGACCGGTTTCCCGACGATCGGCAACCAGACGACCTCTTTGACTTGAAACAGAGGCACCAAGATTCCGATCCAGACCTTGGCTTCCTCAAAGAACCCAAACTTGAGGTACCCGTCCGTATAGCTCTCCGAGCCGTATGCCCAGAGTGTGACAAAGAGGAATCGGAAGGGAACGGTGGTCTTCCAGGTCGAGTAGGCCGGGAGGTAACGTTGTTCGAGCAGGACTTCGAGAGTGCAGCCGATCGCGTTCCAGGAAAAGTATTTCACGTTGGCCCATCGGAAGTCTCCGAATGCCATGTACTAGCCCCAGTCAGTCATGTACATATTTTTTCCTTGTGTCTTCCACTTTCGAAATTCCCATTCGATGGAAAAGAGTCTCCACAGAGACCTCTCCCTGTGGCCAATGTCCATCTGTGTTTGTGGGACGGGTTGACTAGACGAGGAAAAACGCAGGAGAATCTCGCAGACTTACACTCATAATCTCGTGAAACAAGCCAGAGACGAGAAATGTGAGGAATGCAGCGGTGGCATTCTCCTTGAATGAGCGACGACCGTTTGATTGTCCTTTTTGTCGACGATCCGTCTTTTTTCCCGCGGTCGCGGGAGAAGAGGCTCTCTTTGAAGCGGTCGGTCGATGGAACCATTTGGAGATGGGAAAGGTGATGCCGCTAAAGATGACGTTCTTCAGGATATCGTGGACGGGAAGGTTCCATCGATGACCCCATAGATCTCGAAATCCGCTGGAGATGAGGGGATGGTTGAACATGTCTGCATTGTCAGTGTCAGTCATATCCTGCACATGAGAATGAATGGGAGGGACGAGGGCAACTTACGTCTCATGTGTCGGTTGCAAAGGAGTCCATAGCCACCGAAGAATCCACCGACAAAGCCTTCGAGACAGACGAGCAGGATGCCACCGAGGACGGCATAGTAGATGCGTCGTTGTACCCACGTCATGTCCTCGAACGACTCCGGTGGCGGGATGCACCGGATGAAGAAGAGACTGACAAAGATCTTGATACTCGCCATGCCAATGTCCTTTGCATTCTCGATCCGTGCCGAGGGGCCGGCATGCCTCGTCGTCGAGTTCTGTTCTCCTTCATACTCAGTCGGGAAGGTGAAGAGGCGGCCGAAATACTCAATCGCAGTCCACTGCGAGGTCTCCTCGACAGCCCTCATGAATGCAATCCGATAGAGCCTGAGTGACAAGACGAATGCAATCACCGCCAATGCGAAATCAACGACTTTCGATCCAGAGCTCTGTGAACCCCAGAGGAACGGCTATTTCAAAAGACTCGTCAGTCTTCTTCCTCTTCTTCTTCCCCACCAAACGGCCGAGGACCACACTTACGAATCCCACGACAAAGACGATCATGAGCCACCCCACTCTCCTACGCTTCGGGTCCGTCGTAGGGAGATCTAATACACCCCGGAGCGCATTCAGGACACTCAGATAGAGGATCGGCAGGGTCCCAATCAACCAGAGCGGTCGTTGCCATTCGATTGCCGGCGGAGCATACGGTGTCACTGGAAAATTGAGCCGATCTGCCAAGGCGCCCACGAACGATAGTCGGACGTCTGGAAAGAGCATCGACCCCTATGATACCAACAGACTTACTCCAGAGCTTCGAGGACTCTCGTATGAATATAGTGGTAGAGAAGAGGATGTTGTCGTGCTCGTTGCACAATCTTGTCAATGAGGTCATTTCCAGGCTGGGCACAGAGTGTGGCTGAGGCACACGCAAATCGCCAACTTGTCCCGAACCTCTTTAAGCTTCTGCTCAAATGCAGCACGACTCGTGAAGGATTCTGGCAAAGGCTTGCTTTCTATCTATAGCCAAACTGCTCTTAGTAGACTATCTATTGAGTTTCTGTTCAGATGACTGGGCAACTCCTTCCTTGACGATATTAAGCATCCTTTTACCGTTAGTATGACCTGAGTGTGGAACATCTCGCGCATGACTCACATAATCGAGAATCTCCTTCGAAATGTAGTTGCCAGATTTGTCTAGCTTGTAGACGATTGGCACACCAGTCGCAAGTTCACGAGACACTACCTCCAGTCAGCTTTACCTGTAGCAGTTCACAGTTGGGAATTACCAATTTCCTCTCCTGAAAGACCCTCGAGCTCCATGATCAAAGCACGCATACTGTTACCGTGGGCGGCAATGAAGACCTTCTCACCCTTGACGATTCTCGGTTTGATCTCAGACTCCCAATATGGCAAGACTCGCTCGGCAGTCATCTTCAAAGACTCACCCCCTGGAGGAGGGATGTCGTATGATCGACGCCATTCGTGGACCTTTTCTTCACCCCACTTCTTTCGTGCATCGTCCTTGTTGAGTCCGGAGAGATCACCATAGTCCCGCTCGTTTAGCTTCTGTGATCGGATGGTCTCCAGATCACCCTGGCCGATACCGTCGAGAATGAGCTTGCAGGTCTTTTGTGCTCGCTGCAGATCGGACGTGAATGCAACGTCAAACTTTCCGAGATCCTTCTTCTGGAGTCTGACAGCTGCCTTTTCAGCTTCCTTGACACCGAGCTGGAATGTGGTCAGTCTACATGTTTCTGTAGGTCAATCGCGCTCGTACTTCAGTCAGATCTGGGTCTTTCCAGCCAGTAAAGAGATTGAGCTATTTCGGTTTGAGTCGTATACAGGAAGACTAGTGACATGATGATACCTTGTTCCATTCGGATTCTCCGTGTCCTATGGCGAGTCAGTCTTCGGTGAGTACGGTAGCACGATAAGAGTGCTCATACTTGTGAGAACCAAGAGTCTGTCGTCGTTTGCGGATACCATTCTGCTCTGTGACTTGGTGGGTGAGTCCTTGTTGCTATCTTTCTATCTAAAGTACAGTATATCAATTCAGACAAGGCTCGATACCGCATGGCTGGAGCTCCAGCCCCTAGATCTGGTAAGCGTATTTATCGTATCACTCTTGAACTTTTGGGCCAATAGGAGTTCAATTCTTGAAGTTCTGGAGTAAGGACAAGCTGAGATGCTGCATGGATTCTGTCACAAATCGATGACTCTTTGGACATACTTGTGGTCTTGTGTATAGCGGAATGCGTATTCGTGCTATTGTTGTAAATCTAAAGGATCCTTGACTTTTCTTGTATTGAATGGATAGTTTGGATCTCGGTGTCTTGAGTGTCCAAGACAATCCAAGCTCGACCATCAAGAACAGTACGGTAAAGGAGCCGTTCTTGATACATGCTGTGGATGGACGCTATCTTGTCTTTGAGACAGACGTCCTGAGACACTTACGGGAGGTGCACTACATGTGTGGTGTCCTTGTAGGTACATTGTCACAGATAGCGCAGCAGAATGTGTTTCTCGGACTACCACTCGAGCTCATGATTGAGGAAGCGGCGTATCTCGTGCGTCACGGACATGCCTATGTTGTGGACGACAGAGCTGTGCATCGAGAGACGATTGCAAGTCTGACACCTGCTGACATGGACCAGCACCGTGCCGAGAGACTTCATGATCGAATCCAACGAAGCATCACAGTACGTCAAGATCAAGCACAGAGGAAACGAGCAGCTCTGGAACAACGTGGATTGACACATCTATTGAAAGAGACTAAGGATGGGCAGCTTGCGGGTGAGGGCTCAAAGCTTGCTGCTGCCGAAGCTGAACAAGTTCCCACTCATGTGGACACGGCGTCCTCTAGCACGCTCTTCAATGTACAGACACCTCCCTTGTCCTCCGCACTTGCCCCTGATCCGAGTCCTGATCCTGCGAGATATGATCTCTTCCAATATCTACATCAACGCAAGTACTTTCTCACACCAGGACTCAGATTCGGAGCCCAATACGTCGCATATCCCGGCGACCCTCTTCGTTTTCACTCCCATTACGTCGCATCTGGTCACCTCTATGACGATGCGATCCCGCTGATGGATCTGGTCGGAGGTGGACGACTCGGCACCGGGGTCAAGAAAGCATGGCTCGTGGGTGGCAAGGACGATGATGGAGAGGTCAAATGCTTCACCCTTGAATGGGCAGGTATGTGATGGGCAGAAGGCAATGGGAAATTGATACAGGAATCGCGACCAGATCGCCAAAGCATGAACCATGATGAACGTGGTGATTGTGCTCGTCGCTCGGAATCCCATGTATTGAGCTCTCTCTTGCGGCATTATCTTCAATCATCGAGATCTGCAACAGATGAGGCTGAAGCTGCCAGTCTCCATAAGAGAATGAAATGAGAGATCAATACAAATCGCAGACATGTTGTATGGTATAGAGCCGAATGAGAGATGCAGTTGCCTCACACTACATTGTGCAGGACATACTTCCTTGCATACAGGACATGCAGAGGCAGCGGCCGTAAATGACCAAAGCACACCAATTCACATGGAAGTAGTGGAGATGTGTAGCAATGTGTAACGATTCGCTGCACTAAAAAAAAGTAAGGCTCGAAATGACTGTGTTCACTTCCACGTAGATCTATGAATGAATTCGGTGATGCTGCCCTCGACAGGCTTAACGAGTGACCTTGAGTGAATCGAATTCGTCCTTCTCGCTGGCTTCCTTTGCGACCTCGTTGGCGATAGGGGTTATGTATCGAGTGTCCTCTTGCTCAGTGATCCACTGACTCTCTGGCAGAAGATGGTGCGTTGCCGAGCACTGCACTGCAGTCCTTATTCGGAATGCCCGGTCGTATGAATCTCGCTCTGTCAAGCGACCGAGAGCTTTCTGCATGGTGTCGTTCTCCTCTGGCATGAGATCATCGTATCTGGATGAGTAAGCCTCTGAACCTTTTTGACAGAAGTCTCTAGGTTCCATCACCACAACTCGTGGGAGCCGGATGCAGTGTCGGTTCTAGAGACCTCTCCACGACTGACTTACTTGAGACCCATCTGCCTGTAACCAGCCATCCGGGCATATGTCTTGCTGAATGGAAGGAAGAAGTTTGTGAGAGACTTGCTCTTGAGGATATAAGATGCGAACGAAGGAGCGCCAGACATGTTCGCAATGGAGTGTAAGTGTCTCTCTAAGGATGAAGCCTGGCTTGTCAAGTGATAGCTCCAACTATAGCAGACACACAAGGACAGAGTCGAGACTGTGGGCAGGCAGGGTCGTTGTCGTCTCACTCGCCCATTCTTCCCTCGCCCTGCTGGGGCACTGGGCGACGGGGGGCGCGGAGGACAAGAATTCCCGTGCGTGCGTTGCTCGAGCGAACCTCTCGGTTGCTGGCCTCTTCCTTGCCAGAGGGAGGAAATCGGATGCTCGTCTTTCCCTCCTCCTCCTTCTTCTTCTTCTGCCCAATCGACACGCTGCGATTACCCAAGCACACGCATTCCCTCACGTGATTCATCTCTTGGCAATTTCCTACCGTCTCATCCCGTGATCAGGTCACGTGTATCGGTTCAAGCAGGAGAATCGCTCGCTGTCTGAGTTTCGGAGACACGCACGGGCCAATTCAAAACTTGTCGGAAGGAAACTACAAAATTCTAAGCAGACTCGCGATCACTCTATAAGCACAGTTCCACTGCATCCACTCCCTCACAACGCAATCCACGGTGGAAGGGTGTGTGGAATGAAGCGAGCCCTCTTGGCATCGAGTAGGAGATGCTCGAGGCAGCTGAGTACGCATGTCGCCACTGCAGCAGAGGTGCCTGATGATCCCGATATCCTCACTACACAGAATGCAGAGTTCAATCAGACGACACATGCACCCAACAGGGCTGTCGATATTTCAGACGGATCGAATTCTGTCTCTGGCTCATATCCCCGATTGCAGTACCGATCTCCCGCTCTTGGCGTGAATCCAGCATATGACCTCGCACTCGAACTCATCAAGCAGAATAAGGCACAGACGAAGCAGAAACATCAAAGCACGAGGACCAAGATTGCTCGTCTGGAGCAGAGCGGGGATGCCGCCAAGGCGAGTGTCATCAAAGATCTCAAGGTCTACCAGAGGCAGCTGGAGGATCTGATCGATATGAACGATCCAGAGATTCATTGGCGTCATGCCCGCGGAGACGTGGATCTCTCCATGCCGATCTACCGATATCTTGCACGCAAGAAGTGGTCGGAAAGACAGTTACACCTCTTGATGCAGAGAGTGACGCAGATGTCGGTCACGCCGGACGTGATCCCTTTCATCTCACCCACAGTCGATGTCCGCCTGAACTTTCCCGGTCGTACGAAGGGTGAACGAAAAGGCACTTTCGAAGTCGGCGAGCTGCTCGTCTCCCTAGACAGTCGACACCTGCCCAACATTGAGATTCAATCCTTTGGTGACACAGCACGCAAATATTCCCTCGCCATTCTCGATCCTGACGTGCCTGATGAAACGAATGACTCCTTCAAAAACTACCTCCACTACCTCCAAACAGACATCACGCTCGACCCAACCGACCATAAAGTCGAACCGTCAAACGGCAAGGTCATCTATCCCTACGTCCCTCCCCACCCGGAAAAGGGAACTCCTTACCACCGATACACCATGGTAGTCTGGGAACAACCAGAACCTACCTCTTCCCCCGACAAATCTACCCGTACTCCCCCCAATCTCGGCAGCACGAACGCAATCTCGCCACAGACACCCACGAGGGACAACTTTGACGCCCAGGAATTTGCTAGACGGAATGGTTTGCATGCCGTCGGCATCTCCTTCTGGCGACAGGTATGGGACTCTGACGTCTCCCGAATCATGGCCAAATTTCCCGAGGTTGGTTATGAGGAGAAGAATTACAGACGAATCAAGGCATAATCGAACTCATTCATCCTCTCCTGACAGTACAAAGTCAGAATCCATTGCCACAATCTCGCTTTTTGTCGATTGCTGGTCGCAAACATTTGTCCATGTCTGATTCATTCTTGTTGTGGCACCGTCAGTCTATTGAGCTCGATAGATGAGATACAATGCAGGAATCTTTCGGGACTTGACGGGGTCGAGAGCCATTGGTTAGGCATGAAAATTATATTGATGGGCCGACCATGATTTCCGTAGGAAGATGACAATAGCATCGCAATACACTTTCCAACTTTTTTCCCATCATCCTCTTCAATCTAATCTCGTATGACTTTGAGCAAAACTTTTTTGAGTGAGATTTTCTCCTCATTTTCTATCGATTGCACCTTGGAAGAAGGGGGTTTAAATGGGACAAGCCCGCGACCCCGGGAATGGATGATTGCAGAAGCTAATGTTGTCCAAGCAAGCAAGGTGCACAGTTCGGACAAAATGGGGACATTTTGGGTGGAGGCACTTTTTGCCCAAACACAAAGAATGGAATGCACCGAAAAAGTTCATATGATGAGGAAACAAGGTTTGTGTAATGAAAATTGCCTTGGAGTGAGCTTCCCTGATGAGGGAACGCTCTGCCTGCATGGCTGCCGACAAAAGTGTGAATCATTTGACAAACAAAATCACATTTTCCTATGACGATTGAGAGACTGCCAATTTCTTCAAGTGTTCCATGAAAGTCTGCAGTGAGACATCATCGGTAAAGACAGCTTGAGCGTTCGGCTGTGCGCCGTACTGTCCACCTCCCGAATGCGTCGTCGAGGGATTGATTCGACTGAGGAGGAATCGGGCCTGGGACCCACCTTGGTCACAGACGATGTATCGCGGGATCGGGAACCGGTCCGCCAACAGTTCACCAATCTCGGCTTTCGGAGCACTCAGCAGTTCTGCAAAGTTGGCATAATCTTCCTGATCCTGGTAGCCTGCCTTTCTCCAGGCGGCAATCTGCTCACCGTGCCAGATGAGCACATGGAAGAAGGTGTCGAGCAGGAGGATGACATCGGGCTTGATGGAGATGGAGTCGAGGAGGACAGGTTGCGCCTCTGGTTCATCGATGTGGAAGGACGACAGCGTGGGCTGAATCATGATGAGAGAGCTATTGACATCCTCGTGATTTAGGACGTGACGGTAGAATGCCGTCTCGTCCGGTGAATTGTTGAAGACTTGCAAGAATTGCGATCTCCGCAGGTGGAACATGAATTGAGGATAGAGGGAGAAGTTTTGTGCCAATCGGAACGAGGAAGGATCGTCCTTGCGATAATCGGCAAACTTCTGACACAATCGAATCAGCATCCTGTCAGTCCATCGCAGGACGTCGGGACCATCGTCGACCTCGGCCTTGTAGACGGCTATGCGGGCCATGAGTACGGTGGAGGCCTCCTGGTCAAATCCTTGGGCGATCATGGGCGAGCTGCCGTCCACGAGCGGGCGTTGTACAGTGGTGACTTTGAGCTTCATGAGACCGGAAGAGTGCTGATACTGCGTGATGAACTGAATCAAGGCCATAGAACCTTGAGGTCCTTGTGGGACAGCCCCGGGAGCTGCCACAACCTCGAAATACGCGCCGACGGCAGTCTTAGGGGTGATACCGCACAGCTTCCAAGCCGATGTGCCACCAATACCAATTTCTGTCTCTCCAACGAACTGAGATTTCTTTCCTGCCGTAACGGCGTGTCCGATGAGGCCGCTAATCTTGAGTTCTTTTGTGGTCATGATTTCGAGATTTGCATTGAAGCCCATCTCCAAGGATCCATCATCATTCTGGTTGAAGACCCTTTGGAAGGACTGCTTGAAGATGGTGGAATTGAATGCATCTGCCAGGATCATGTGTCCTCCAGTCGAATTAGCAAGACTCTTCATCTCCAGCAGACCGATCTGATCGAGACATCCGGCAAAGACATCTACAACATGTCCATTCGTGGAGGCACGCTTCGCCAGACCTTCGTAGAACTTCGAGGCTCGCTTGTAGTACTTGATGTGATCTCGTTCAATGTCGTGATGGGATCTGATGGGCTCTTTGAGTTCAGTCGAGATGACCATACCTGGACCCTCCGTGGCCGGTCCCGCAGCGAAGAGCATGATTCGGCCACCGCAGTTTGGGAAAGCATTCTCCATGATGCCAACGGCAACAGAGAGGGCAACTCCTGTACATCTCTGAGGCCTTCGATCACTGGCAACTGGCCATGGATCATGCTGCAGTGACTCGAGTATGTTGTTGAACTGGAATTCGCACTGTGAGACGGGAAGCAAGAATCGCGATGCCGCACTGTAATTCTGCGGAGGAGGAGGCTGTCGAGCACCTTGAGGCTGTGGCACAGAGACTGGAGCACGGCCGGTGAGAGAGAGCATCTCCGAGACCTGCTTTGCGGTATAATCCTTGTTGCCTCTGAAGACATATGATTTGGAACACTCGCTGTAACCAATCTCGTGTATCTGTGCCATTGTACCATAAGTGATCAATCCCACCAAGGACGTCTCCGGGATGAGAGACAAGGAGGTCTGAACGGCATCCCTCAGGGCCAGAAGGTTGTCCTCCTCCTGGCAAGTATCTACGACGAATAGAAAGATTGGCGGGACCTGTGCCGGACGACTCAACGTGTATTCGACTGTGCTGAAATTTGGCAAGAGCTCTGGTGGCAATTGTTGCGGCGTGATTTGCTGATAGTGAGGAGGTAACTGGTTTCGATTGAGACAGAAGGGACAGATCCAGAGTTTCCCGCGTAGATCGACCTGACAGAACGGATTTAGCACGGCGCGACAGGGTAATTTACAGGCCACTGGTTCGTATTCGAGAATCGATGGTTCTTCCTTGATAGACAAAGGCGTATAGAGCGCACCGATTGGCACCACAGTACGTGATGCCTCGACTCGAGTCGAAGGAAAGGCATTCCATGAGAAGCGAATGCCATCCTGTTCTTCCGCTTGTTCAAAGTACTCTGGACTCATCATGGGTCCAGGCATAGCAGCCATCTTGCTAAATGACGATTCTTCAGAATCACAAACGGCAGACGGTGAACCCGATTGAGGAGTGTCGAGTCCTCGGAATCTCCCAGTGGTGCTGGTCAATCGTGCCCAGTAGTGCGTTGGTGTACGTGGTTCGTTGTGGTAGAAGACAGCGTTCAGAACTCGCGTTGCTCGAGCCAAAATTGCTGACACGTGATGCTCACACGAAGACACAAAAGCTCAAGGAGTGCATTGCCTAAATGATGGGCATGATGAGTCTTCAGAGGGCAGTTCAAGAAGAAGACGCATGAGCTCGACAGGCAAAGAAGCACAGTGATTCATTTTCAGAGTTGCTATTGAACAGATGGCTATGCTGGAACTGTGCAATCGTGAAAGTGGTAGAGACACAATCGTGCAAAGCAGGAGCGTTGGCAACCCAGCTGGCACACGAAATCGCGAGTCCGAAAGAGTAGATAGATACAGAAGGCAAGACGAGTCGGCTTACTCCTTCTTCTTCTGAGGCTTTCCCTTCTGGGTTCCTCGAACTAGTGGTGTCAGCACGTTGTGGACGAGGAGGGTAGAGAAGTCCCGCCAAGGAGACAGAACACTCTCCCACAAAGACAGACATACCCTTCTTGTTTCGGTTCTTTCGCTGTTTTCTTTGCTGTCTCGAGGCCTTCTCGATCTTGGTGGCAAGACCAGCTCGGACCTGTCTGTAGTGTGGCTCGAACTTCTTGAGGGCATCGACAGAGTCGTAGATGAGAGCGAATCCGGTCGATTTACCACCTCCGAAAGCGGTGCGGAAACCAAAGGTAGTGACAGCCTGTGCCTCGACGTTGTACATCTGAGCGAGCTTCTCGGCGACCTCGGTCTTGGAAGCATTTGCTCGGTTTGGGTGTAGGACATCGACAATCATCTGCTTTCGCGACAAGAGTCGGTTGGTCAAGAATCGTCGGGTTCGAAGGGTGATGGCGTCAGACTAATCCGTATAAGCGCTTGGTCATTTCAATTTACGGAGGATCCTGATGTGATGACACACATCAGAAGATCCATCATCCAAAAGATGATGGAAAATCCTCTAGACCGGACAGGACAGAAGAGACATCGTGGATTCGAGAATCAGCTTCCTGACAGGCAGCGCTTTACTCACCATATTGGGAAAACTTGGCGTAGTAGGTAGCAAGGAGATCGACAAAAGGCCAGCTATATGGTAGATGAAGGGCGAGAAATTCCGTGGTTCTGCTCCCGCCCCACGGACTGTTTTTGCAAAAAGTCGTAGGCTCAAGGGAGTAAATTAATAGAATATACGATATGTATGAGCACGTGCACCGCAGCTCTCTCCACGCAGGAAGCCTTCCACTCTGATGTACCAGATACACTCACTAGACAAAGACTTGCATGCCATTTGATTTCGGCGGCTGAAGTGAACTTGAGATACCTTTCAAGGTCCTGGAAGTCTTGGTGAGATCATTACGTTTGCCGGACGATCGTGACCAAGGTGAGCACTCCCTCGGATTACACTGGACGCCATTCCGAGATCAAGAGGTGATGCGGGAGAGTGCTGGCTGACTATTGCATGCTCTCTGGTCAAAGAAGGTCAAATAGGGATTGTGCAAGATGTGTGCGGGCATGTCATTTTCATAGGATTACAGATATCAAAGACCAATTAAGCTACTCGTGTGTCAAAGAATCACATTTTCTAAATGATTCGTTTCTGATGACCCCTCCACTGCCCCCGGATTTTCCGAGAGTTCATATTCCACTCATACATTTCCTCTCCAGCAAGGTCATAAATTTCTTGTGCAGTCATTCATTAATCATGCTACAGCGTGCGTGATCTTCGCCGTGCCGCACTCTAGTACTGTGCAGGGGCGGCACCACCGGCTGAGGCGCCCTGGGCTCCTGATGCATTGGTCTCAAAGACAGCTCGCTCTGGTCGAGGTTGGGAGTAATCCAGTCGGACGGGTCGGCCTGCAATGTTGACATCCTGGAGATTGATACACTTGGTTGCGCTGTCAAGATCCTGGAACTCGAGGTAGGCATATCCCTTCATCTTTCCAGTATCGTGGTATCGTGGAAGTCTGATCTGGTTGATGGCACCACACTGTGCAAAGGTACTAGCAATGTCCTGTTCAGTGGCTTGGAATGAGAGATTACCGATGAAGACAGTCGTCGATGGCTCGGACTTTGGGTAACTTCTCGGCTCTCGAGGGGCCTGGTAACCTCCTGCACCGGCATTTTGATATTGTCGAGGCGCTCTCTCGACACGAGGCTGAGAGATGTCGACATTGATGGCGAATCCTTCAATCTCGGTTCCAGACATGGCGAGAGCAGCCTGAGCTTCTGCAGGACTCGCAAATTCGACATAGCCGAATCCCTTTGATCGACCAGTCATTCTGTCCTTGATGACCTTTGTGCTCTGGATCGATCCATACTGCGCAAATTCCTGAGCAAGTCGAGCCTCATCGATAGACCAGGCAAGTCTTCCTACAAAGACTGTATTTTCGTTCGAGCTCATTATATAAGATAGATCTGCTTTCCCTCTTGCCTTTGATGTCGACAGATGTGAACAAGTCGTACCGTCAGGAAATGAGATGGGATCTTGGAGGCAATGGAGGTGAGAGGACGAGGCGAAAGGGTGCCTCGCGAGAGGGAGGCAGAGCAGGGAAGGCGTGAGTGTGAGTGAGGGAGCAAGGGAGAGAAGCAAGAGGGCGATGCGGTTGTGCGATTTGGGTGTGGTGACGACAAGCAAGTCAAGCTCTGCCGCAGAAAACTTTCTCTTGCGCTTGGCCCGTTCCTTTCTTTTTCTCTCTCTCTCTCTCTGGGTATTCGCTCACTGGCGGCAGGCATCGATTCGGACACCCACGCAATCAATCAACACTCACACAAACGCAGGCAAGAACGTGCCAGCTGAGCCATGGAAAACAGCCAGCGCCTCCCAGTTGAGCCCGAGCAGCAGCAAATCTGCTCCGCCATCAGACTCTTCCTGTCTGTCGAGTCAGCAGACTCTCGAGAAAGGTCGAGTGGGCTGCAATGAGCAAAGAGTCAAATGAGAACTGCTCTGCAACACATGTCCTTACTCTAGACAGCAAATCCTTCCCTCTGCATGACTCGAGAGGGAGAGGGAGGGAAGTTCTGGGCCAGGAGAGTGGAAGGGGCTGTTCCCCAGCCATGGACAGCCACGCCCGTCATGTTGTCGCCATTGTCGTCATCGACAAGGGGTGCGTCTCTGTTCACCTCTTCCCGCGGCTCAGTCTCCAGAATGGGACTCGTACACACAGACTGTGATGTCTACTACGGTAGTCATTGTTTCAGAAGGCACACACAATATCTTGAAACATGTGCAGTCTTGTTCGTCTTGTGCTGACCAGCGAGAGCGACTCAGACAACGGTAAGCGGAAATATGGTTTAGAGGTCAGGAGGAAGCCCAGGTTGCTATGATTGACTAGGAGAGACAAGGATGGTTCAAGGCGTGCAATGACCCTATTTCATCCATTCGCCTCGTTCGAACTGGCCTTCGTCATAGTATTGCGCCGAAACTTGGCCTCCCGCGTAATCTCGTCCCTCAACCGTGCTCATGCATCGCAGAGCCGAGATTGCATCCGTGAACTTGACAAGCACTCTGCCAACCTCCGGCAAGAGGACGACTCGTTCTACTTTACCATACGCTTCACTGCAAGACTCGCCGACCTCTTGTTGCAGGTGTTCATCTACCACGTCCCCGGGCTTGACCATCCCTAGCAATAGGACGACCCTAGACATCTTGCCTCCATCACTCGCTTGATGCTTCGATGCTGATCTATGACGATCGATGATCTGCCCAGTCTTGCCGTCCTTCAGGGGCTTCACGAACAGAGGTGCAAGTCGTCCCGAGTTATTGGTTCCTAAACCCTGGCCCTTCTTCCAGCCTTGTGCTGCCATGTATCGTTGAGCAAATCCCTTCTGGCCAGGAGCTGAACCAACATTCGTTTTCTCAGCTTGCGAGACTTCGACATTGTGACTGGTTGCCTCTTTACGAGGAATGTGAGCATATTCCACATTGAATGTTGGACCTGCAGAATACTCTGTGACAGGAGCATCATCCTCTCGAATTGAATGCTTGGCTTGATTCGCAGGTGGCGAACCCCTAGATCTAGCTGGAGGTAAGGGTGGTGGCAGCGGTGGTGGTACAGGCTCAGAACAGAAAGTTCCGGCATCATCAGAGAATCGCTTGAAAGAAATCCGCACTGAGTCTGATTGACCTGCCAAGTATTCTATAGCCGGTGATAGTTGTTGCACATTCGATTGAGCTTGAGCATGAACAGAATGAGGTTGCGGATCATGGGTGGTACTCGATTGCTGTGCTGCCTTGAACATCGGCAGGTGTTCTTGTGCTTCTATGGACGTTGCATCCTCAGTCGCATTTGAGGCAGCAGAGTACGGATAAATAGCACGAGTAGGTACGACTTGCACGTCTGAAGATAATTTGGGGGCGAAATTGAGACGATGTTTAGCTGGACGCCCGGTAGTTGAATTGCCTGCATTGGTCAGTTAATAGACATATCAGAAATTAAGATGACATACCGGCATATGCCCTGTGGTCCTTCATTCTAGGTGGCTGACCTGGCTTGCGTAATATGCCAAGTCGTTGTTCATGGAGTAACCATTCCTTGCGATGATTGAGCCTCTCGACGCTTTGTAGGTAGTGTGTGAGATCAATGGGCTGTGATGGATCGTAATCATCTTCCCATGTCAGGGGTTCGGGCATAGCTTGCTTCTTGGGTTTCTTTGGCAAGCGTTTTCCCCTGGTGTCTAATAAACTGAGATTTTCTGGTAAATATTCAGCATAGTCGTCGAATGAGTTAATCACTTCAAGCCTTGGGACGTGCTTCAATCTATCTGTATCTGAGACAGGTTCAGCTCCGCAGCTGGAAGAGGTATGCACGGCTTCGCTTGTGGGATCCTGCGAAATCGAGTTATTCTGTATACTCGTACTTCCCATGGAGGATTTCTTCCTGAGAGACGTCGTTTTCTTCCTAACAGCAGGAGCAAATTGCAAAGCTGTCATTTAGCCATCATCACAATAAACTGAGATATTCTGTACCAGCATTTGCTTTGTTACTCGTAGCGCGATCAACCTCGTCGACAGTGTCTACGACACTTGCTTGGGCAGCAGCTCTCGTACCATCATCGTACAGACCGACGAATCCAGGACGTACAGGAGCATTGCGACCGGTTGGAGCAATGTTGATAGACGAATATAAGGACATAACTTGGGAATAGATTGTAGTACCCGTTTCGTGCAGTGCAACTCCAGGAAAAACTGAACTAAGGCTAGCGCAAAACAGCGTGATTTACCATATATAGCGCGATAACGTTCCAACGAGATGCCGCAAGTCACAACTTCATTGACCTCACATAGAACTTCGTCCAATTTCGCTACAGCAACACCGTACTCATCAAGAGGCAGGCGCCGATAAATCGCACTAGGGGTCTCAGGTTGATTAACCATCACGTGCAGTGCGGAGACATGAAACTCAACTGAGCACATTCTTCAAGCAGTACAATTACAAGAGTGTGAGACATTTGATGCAAAGGTTATATTCATATCATGAGGTGAATTCTTAAGCTAGCCACGCATGATGCTGCTCGAACATGGGTTGCATATCCTGGTTCTGTGAAGTAAAGAGCTTACCCATACAACAATGATCATTGTACCGTCGAAACGATCAAACCTGAAAGACCTTGCTCCTGTTCGTCGTTGGGCGCCCGTCCTATTTCTGATTTGACCCTTCGCGAGCAAGATTTCCTTTGTAGCGACGGCTCAGGCTTGTCAGGACCATACTTGAAGGGCAATATACTCCTCAGTTGCATCCTTCACTGACTCCATGTTCATCGAGATTCCACGTGTACAGAAAGTGTAGATGCTAAATCATCCTCATCTACGCTTCGAAGAGTCACGTAATCTCTTCGATGACCCTGCAATAAAATATAAGTGGGCCTATATCGATGGCACATCCACTGAATTGCATCAGAGGGTCGACCTTACGCTGCTGACTGGATTACACGAGCTAAAAGTGGCATGCAACCATACAAGCACCACGCTTACTGGCATAGCATAACGCTTGATGTCAATCGATGGACTTCTCCAAAGATACAGATGTAGCGCTGGATGCCATGTCGAGTAGTTTCAGAGCGCTGGATAGGATATACGGGAGAAGCAGCACATTCGCAAGGGCACAAGATTGGGAAAGGATTGTCGTTATCCTCCGTGAGTGTCCATTGAGGCACACGTCCGTAGCTCTAATAGTCAGCCAGGACGAGGAAATTTGGTGGATCGTATATGGCCGGTCCGAATTATGCAAATGCTTGATAGGCATTACGCATTTGAGTTACAACACGAGCTTCCTGCTGTTTCAAAGGCCCACTCATTCTATACAATATAACATCCCCACGTCTGCGTGAGTCATCGTGGAAGTGGCTGTTGAACCAACGCTTCTCAATCTGGTATAATATGCCATTAGCTGCCCAGAAGTCCTCCAAGACTGCCTGGCTCGCCTGAAATGTGGCAATGTATTCAGGCGTCCCAAACTCGAGTTGGTCTGCATACATGAACTTGGTCGGATCGTCATAAAACTGGTCCGCTTCATCACGATACAGATGCCCGATGGTGTCAGATTTATTTAGCGAAGGCTCACATGTGAGAAATCGAAACTTGCCAGCTCTGTGTATATGCGATTGCCATGGTGTAGAATGACATGGCATCAATAACGTGAGGCTTGTGATGTGTTCTTGTTGTCGGACGTATTTCGTGAAATCAATGACACCGCGTTGATGAACTTGCGTAGCATAGAATGCAATTCCCAGATTGCTTACGATGACCAGAGAGACAAGGAAGTTTCTTCGAAGTGATTTCACGGAGAGAAATGCAGAGATTGATGAAGCCACAAAACCATGTAGAACTGGTAAAATCGGCATGATAAATCTGGCCTCTTTGTGTCCTAATAGCGAATAAGCAGCCACTGTGAAGAAAGAATTCAGAATAAACAGCGGCTGCTTCTCCAGATCCCGAAGGATACCTGTAGCCGCAAATGGCAAGTATGCAACCAAGAGCATTGGCAGACCTTGACTCAGGTAATAATGCCAGTCATTGATTCCGTAAAAGCCGGATCCGCCCAGAAGATTGAATCGAAGGAACTTAATTACGGGGAAAGCAATCGACCCATAGTAGAATGAATCAATGATAGCCGTGTATTGGAGCACGACATATGCCATAAAAATAGCTTCAAAGAGGAATGTAGTCCGGTGGTGAAGCAACTGTTGCAACCCTGGTCCAATCCATATAAGTGCAGTTGTAGGTCGCACCATGAATGCGAGCCCAATAGCAGAGAGACTCTTGACAATACTCGTTAAATATTCTGAGTATTGACTATCCGTCTTCAATCGGTGCCGAGAGTCGAATGGCCATGTATACAGGGCGTATGCTGTTAGTGATGTCTCAAAAGAGTTGGAAAAGGTTCTTCCAGCTACAAAGAAATTCCAAGGCGACAGCAAAGGCACAAAAGCGGCCCAGAATCCACTGTCTTTCCAGTACTTGCAAATGAATCGAGTCGTATAGTAGTCACCGACAGCAGCCTGGAGAGATCCAATCAGTACAGGCACTGCTTGTAGCACTGTAGCTGAATCCATTCCGAATCCTTTTAAGATTTGAAAAGGGATTGCGAATATGAGAGGATGTGCGAAACTTCTTATTCCATACCTGAATTCCCAAGTCAAATAACCATAACCGAAGACCAAATTATGTGCTGGTTCAAGAGCTTGATAAAACTCATCGGGCTGGAAGAATGTCCTCACTTGAGACACACAGATTAATCGAAAGAAGAAGCAGAACAGAAAATATCTGAATCCTTGCATTTTACAGAAATCACCTTAATCTTGCCAATGTTGTCCTTCGGCCTGAATTAATGAGTAAGCCTGATTTCAATTGCGAAGTGCGCCGGAACTAGAGACAAACATAGTCTTCTAGTCCTCGCGGACGCGTCAAAGCACCCGAAAAATAAATTCAGCAGACACATCACTCATCAGAATCAATATTTATGATCCATGGAGTGGTTGTGGTTGAAGGCGACTCGCGCTGGAGCTGACCATGAGTCAAATTGTGGCTGATGCACGATCTCCAAATCAGGCTGCACAAAGATATTCCAGGACATCGATGTGGTCCACGATAGCACAATACATATAAGCGATTGATAGCTTACATCCGATAGAGAGCTCGCTAGTAGTGAGCCGAATACATTATGAGTGCGGACGACTTCTCTAAGCTATCTTTGAATGAGAAGCAAATAGCAGAATGCCTGAAAAAGCCAGTACTTTCGGAGGCACTCTCGAAAGTAATGCTTGATGTTGGAATTGACAAAGCTGATAAAGCGGAAGGCGCATTGCTACTGGCTTTGGCGACCAGCACAATCAAGCTGCAAAATTTCGACGCTGCAAAAAGGGCCTATATAGCCACGGCTATCATGGACAATCGTTTGCAAACAAGTTTGCAACTTGAAGGTTTGTCTTGTAGTCCTTCATCCGTTTTCGTTCTCGTTCTAAAGTGATAGCTGCGATTGATTACACTAGTCGGCTGCAGGAAAAAGAATATGATGAAAGGGCCTTTAATGAAGCCTCAGGAGTTGGCATCGAAGTGTCAAAAGAGGACGTGCGACAAGTCGTTGCGGAATTTGTGGACAAGCATCGAGATCAGGTACTCAAAGAAAGGTATCGATATCAAACTCATCTATTGAAAGAAGTTCGAATTGATTCACGCTTGAAGTGGGCAAATATGGCAGATCTGAAACCAACCGTGGATTCTGTCCTCTTGGAGATACTTGGGCCCAAAGATGAGCGCGATGCACCAATCAAAAAGAGCAAGACACCGAAATTAGACCGGCAACCGACTGTAAAGACGAATCCCACACCAGATGCAACTCCTACGAAGGGAAATATCTTTACGACTGGATTTCTTGGACAACTCCACAAGGTTGGTGGCAATCCTCAGATACATGAAAATCTGCGGAAAGCGCACCTCGAGGCATGTGGCGGACGTGTACAAACACGTTTCCCCCCCGAACCTAATGGCTATCTGCATATAGGGCATTCCAAAGCAATCACAGTGAATTTCGGGTATGCTAGGGCCCATGATGGCATCTGTTATCTCCGATTTGACGACACCAATCCAGAAAAGGAGGAAGAGAAATATTTCACTGCAATCGAGGAGATGGTTGAGTGGCTGGGATTCACTCCATATAAAATTACCTACTCTAGCGACTACTTCGATAATCTATATGCTCTTGCAGAATCTCTCATCACTCGAGACAAAGCGTATACATGTACCTGTACGGATGCAGAAATCAAGTCGAATCGTGGTGGCGAGGAACGGGGTCCGCGTATTCCTTGTGTTCACCGCACGAAGTCCTCGGAGCAATCTTTAGCTGAGTTTCGCAACATGCGTGATGGCAAGTATCTTCCAAAATCGATAACATTGAGAATGAAACAAGATCTGGAAGATGGCAATCCCCAAATGTGGGATCTGATAGCTTACCGCGTCTTAAGCACTCCTCACCATCGCACGGGAGATAGATGGAAGATATATCCAACATACGATTTTACGCATTGTCTAGTCGACTCCATCGAAAACATCACTCATTCTCTCTGCACCACCGAATTCGTCCAGAGCCGTGTCTCCTACGAATGGCTTTGTGACGCGTTAGAGGTATACAAGCCTGCTCAAAGGGAGTACGGTCGGTTGAACCTGCAAGGCACTATCATGTCTAAGCGTAAGATTGAGAAGCTTGTCAAGGAAGGCCACGTGAGAGACTGGAATGATCCAAGGCTTTACACACTAGTGGCACTGAGAAGAAGAGGAGTCCCTCCTGGGGCCATCCTGGCTTTCGTCAGTGAATTAGGAGTTACGACGAACGTGACCAATATCCAGATTGCGAAATTCGACAATGTCGTGCGGAATTACCTTGAGCAATCCGTACCACGACTGATGATTATTCTCAATCCGGTCAAGATTGTGCTCGAAAATCTCGATGATAATTATTTGGAAGAATGTATTGTGCCCTTCAACCCTAAGGATCCTTCTATGGGAGAACACATGCTTCCACTTACTAAGATCATCTACATTGATCGTGCGGATTTCCGAATAACAGACAGCAAGGACTACTTTAGACTTGCGCCAGGTAAATCAGTTGGTCTATTAAAAGCATCTCACACAATTCGCGCTACTTCATTCGATACGGCACCGAATGGCGAGGTTAGTGTGATATATGCACAGTACGAGAACGATGTCAAGTTCGTCAAACCAAAGGCATATATCAATTGGGTCTCAGAATCTCCAAAGCATGGCTCTCCAGTACGGCCTCGCGAAGTAAGGATACACCATCAACTATTTCATGGAGACAATCCAGAAGACAACCCTGCGGGCTTTCTCGCGGATATCAACAAAGAAAGTGAGGAAATTATTCTTGGAGCAATGATGGAAATCGGTTATCATGAGCTGGCCTCAAATGCTCCATGGCCAAAGGTCGCAAAGGAGGAGGGCAAGGACGATGCGAACGCTCCAGAGTCTGTACGGTTCCAAGGATTACGTGTAGGCTACTTCTGCACGGATTCTGATTCGACACCGGAAAACCTCGTCCTGAATCGAATTGTCTCCTTGAAAGAAGATACGTTGAAGAAGTCTGTCGGGTGAATGAGCGGGATTCGTATTCGTCGAGTTGATAGCGAGTGTTGTAAGCCGTTCAGCACGCACGAACACCATAGACTGACACGTTTCGCGGCAAAGTCAAAGTCAGAGTCACAGTCACAGTCACAGTCAGATGCATCAAACCGTCTCGGAAGATAGATTGATATCCAGTAGCACTTCCTTTCGTCATTTCTGTTACGCAACTGCAATTGATAGCTCTCTTCATGTGGGCAATGTGGTGTGGGAAATATGTACACGTGATATGCAGGACTGAGACATCTTGGCTCGGGGAACTCGAACTGCAGGCGTGATTCCAAGCTCGCCGAGCCTTTTTTACGGGCTTCTGAGGAGCTTGGCGTAAAAATGGTCTGCTTCGCCTGGCGCAGAAGATTGGCCAAGCATTTGCCAGCCCTTGAACAGTTTGCAGAAAGATAAAGTTCGGCTACCAGGTGAAGATCGACAGGGGTCCTGCTGTAGGAGACCGCAACGAGGATGAATCGCAAGTCATCCTGCCGATTCTCCTGACCGGGCCAATCAGCGCCGTGGCGCAGAATGTGTGGGTTCGTCTAAAATCATGGCTTCCGCAGGCAGCCTCACTACCAACCTCCATTCTCTCCCAGATCTAGGCTGATGAGACAAGGCACAGAGGGACATCGAGAGACTCGCAGTGTCCTCATACAAGAAGAGTCCTCCATACTTGAATATATATGAGCTGCAGCCTCGGCGAATCGAGCATCCGAGGGGAAAACAAGGCACTCCTGTATCAAAGCTGTGTGGATTGACCCGTGGCGCAAGTCCTCAGACATCTCTAAGAATTAGACGTTCACCTTCCTGAGACACCACGAGGAAGGTTCTTCGGCAGACAGAATCACGAAGAGCACACGCGCATCCTGTGCCGTGTTTATGGTGCATGAAGGAAAAACCCGACAATAAGAACATTGCCGAAATGGGCACACTTTGACCTGCCAACCTGCCATCAAACATGGGTCTGGCGAGATACAGGCAAGGTTGGAATTCTTGGAAGCCTTGTCAGCCACGAAGTCATAAGGAAAACAGAACAGAGTTGAACGATCGTGGGTGCGATCAACCATGGCGCTGTGCCGTCTTCAGATTGCACAGATTGGCTAGGTAGAGGCGGAAATGCGTAAGTCATCCTTCGCGAGGAACATCTGTCAGTCCTACACACGTCTGGTAACACTTCAGACTAGAGCGGATGGGCAGTGTTTCATTGCAAAAGAGCGCTTGCGGAGGAGAACACATGCAGACGCAAGCTAACGGAGAGTCGAAGATCCATTGAGCTGTTCCATGACTGCTATCCGAGCTGGATCCGATCTATCTTGCTCTATTGGGCACGAGGAGCTTTCTTGCGGATCCGCTCAATGTCAACCGAGCTTCTACCGGTGGCCGCCGGCTGGTTTTTACTTAGGTGTGCGATGATTGGTCAATACTTGCCCGCAACTGGCATCTCGGGAGTTATTTTGCCAATAACATTGCAGCTGCGGTGCTCTTGCCGCGGCACGGACCCTGCGAGGCAGGATCGTGTCCAGCATTTGCGATTGCTTCTGGCATGAGACTTACTCTTCCTATCGTTATGATGCGTATTGGTGCGATAGATGAGCGGATCTCACACGAGAAGCATCTGTGGGGGTAGTGGTCTTCACGACCAGAAGAGTGACAGCTATTTTACAGAGGCTTTAGCTGAGACATCATCTGGACGTCTTCTTGCCTGATCCGGCGGTCAGTGGCGGCCACATTCTTTGACATAATTTGGAGACGATGAAAGGTTCTCTTCCAAGACCCGTCAGCGCGAAATCGTTACGGGATGATAGAGGTGTCAGGAAATGACCTTTTGTGCGAGGTGTATGCCGTTCGTGACAGGTGATCGTCACTGCATAAACTTGCTTTCCTTCTTCTTGATTGCTTCAAAAGGTCGTGCTAATCTCTTTCGATGACACGGGAGTTCTTGCGAGGCTCATGAGTCTCGTCTTGCAAACAAACGACATCTCAGTGGTTACTTTCACAAGACAATATGCCAAATAACGAAAGTTTCGAGGATGCCGTCTTGGCTTGGTATCCCTCGGCAAGCTCTTGGTCCCATGTCGAAGAGTACAGAACCTGCCTCGATGGGTCATGTGTGCCCTGTCCTGCTGGTCCTCTGGTTTATGGAGACCGTGTGCAGGGGCTTCACATGGGCTTTTCTTGCTTGGCGATTATTTCGCTACTTGCTGCAGTATTGCTCCTTTTGAGCCAGGTCGGGGCGATGAGAAAGAAGGCCAAAATCAATCGTTATGCTTGCGGTATCTCAATATCCAACGTCGTCTTTTCTCTCGCTTTCTTGACTTCGTTCAGCATGAAAGATCTCTCCAAGACGACGTGCATCGATAGCATCACCCGAGCATCAGCTCTCTACGTTCCCCGTTGCACGCTGTCTGGCATGTTCTTCCTCTTTGGTCTCATCGGTTCAAGATTATGGCTGCTGATGTGGGTCAACAACATCAATGGTAAAGTGGTCAGGGAGCGGGACTACCTGAAGAGAAGACCTGTCATTTTATGGCTGCTTGGAATTGGTATACCGCTCATCTTTGCCTGTGCGTCCATTCCATTCACGGAGTACTCTGTGGGCCCCTTCTGTTCACCACGACTGGGACTGCCGTCTATGCTACTGCTTGCCAGTCCGGTCATAATACTGGACTGCTGCTCTGCGATCGTCCAGACCTGGACGTTTCTGCATGTTCTGACAGTCCATATCCGACTGAGTAGAAGCCAGACATTCTTCGAAAGGTTTTCCCTCTCGAGAATCATGAGAGGAGGTAACGATGATCCAGTATCCAAGAGTCTAAGACTCCTAGGGCTCCCGATTCTTTATACGATTCTTTGCCTGGTGAACACGGCAATGCTATTGTCACTGCTCTTCTATGTCACCACCGCACTTGGAATTCAGCATGGCACAAACAAGCACGGGAAATTAGGGCTCGCTTGGCTCACTTGCATGGCAGAGAAGCATAACGCAACGCTGTGCAAAGAATTCCTCGGCTATAGCCAACACAAGGCACTCGCAGCGGCGTGGTATTATTGCCTGGTCTTGAACATTCTCTTCGTCGGCTTATGTATGCGTGTTGACGGCTGGGCCAACCTCAAACATCTCTTCTCAATGTCCTTCAGCAGTAATGATTCGGCAAAAGAGAATCTGCAGCCATTCGAAAGCAGTTCCACATCGCAGACCGTGGACGACCTCGAGCATAACACTAAATGTGAGCCGCACGTCACTGCCAAGACCGTATATATACCACAGTGGCACGGAAATTATCAAAAGAAGACACTCGCAGAACGGATTGATTCTCCCATCGACAGGAAGTTTCCAGCTGATCACGACACCCTTGGCGACCAATACGTTTCTGAAACGACTGTTCAGAATGTACAAAAGGACAATGTCCTGCATCGTCCAAGTGGTACATCGGCACAACTCGAGTTGGATGCATATCTCTTCGCCACAAAGGACCCCTACGTTTGCTCAAAGCGCACAATTTGGCGAGGGCGAACAGATCAGATTGCAAACAGTGGTCGAGACTGGCTCCAGTCGACCCATAAGACCAACAACTAGTCTTCCTGTCACCCCGGCCGATTCTCCCATCAACTCAAAAAGACCATCTCTAGGCACCGGTGTGCCGGAAGGGTGTCCCGGGACACGTTACAGTTACGACTCTGACGTACGACCTTTTCACGATTATTAGGTGGCACTCTGGATGAAATCATCTTGATTGCAAAACCGTCATCTCGGGTCAAAGCTTTGCAGATGAAGGCACCTCAAGCCGAAGAATTTCGGTCCTACTCTTCTATTCATGTTCTAGCCTTGGCGAACTTATCTAGCTTCAATCTATTCTTATGTTCATTTCTTCCGTTCTCTGACCACTCGACAAACTGTTTCCACGTGCATACAGTTCGCCACAAGAATTCAAAAAGATGTGTGCAGCGCCACATTTGGTGGTGCCATCCCTGTAGTCAGAGTTGGTCTTGAACAACTATCAGCAAGTTTTCCTTGTCCATCATACTGTCAGAGCTCAGCATTATCCCAGGAGAAGCCGGAATGACGACGACGACGACGACGCTGGGTATCCGACGTATCGCACTCCGGTCCTGCAGAGGTATCGTTCGGAGATCCTATGCGACTCGTGCCCCTTCGACTTTTACAGATTCGCTCAACTCTGGTCCCTCATTTGATGATTTCCTCTCGAAGCCTCCGCAGTTGAGTGCGCAGGAACTCTATGCGCTATCCGACAAGCAGACCTCGAAGAAAGCGCATGTCAAATTACCAGAGTGGCTGAAGACGAATATCCCCTCGAGTCAAAACTTCAACAAGATCAAGAATGACCTCCGTGGCTTGGGTCTGCATACGGTTTGCGAGGAGGCCAGGTGTCCAAACATAGGAGAGTGCTGGGGTGGATCGGACAAGTCAAAGGCGACGGCGACAATCATGTTGATGGGCGACACCTGTACGCGAGGTTGTCGCTTCTGTTCAGTCAAGACGAACCGAAACCCGGCACCACTCGACTCAAATGAACCCGAACATGTCGCGGAAGCCATCAAGCGATGGGGTCTGGGATATGTCGTGCTCACGAGTGTGGATCGGGACGACTATGCGGACGGTGGAAGCCATCATTTCACAGAGACCATTCGGAAGATCAAGAGCAAGGCACCAAAGACACTCGTGGAAGCCCTCGTCGGGGACTTCTGGGGCAATCTCGAGTCCACTGCTCGTGTGGCAAGGAGTGGACTCGACGTCTTTGCCCATAACATCGAGACGGTGGAGGCACTCACGCCGTACGTCAGAGACCGGCGAGCGACCTTTCGACAGTCCCTACGGGCCCTGAGTCATGCGAAAGAGGTCGTCCCCGACCTGATCACAAAGAGCTCCATCATGCTCGGACTCGGCGAGAAGGAGGAGGAGGTCCTCGCGACCTTGCGCGAACTCAGGACTGTGGGAGTAGACGTCGTGACGTTTGGACAGTACATGAGACCGACAAAGAAACACCTCAAGGTCGAAGAATATGTCTCTCCTGCCAAATTCGCAGAATGGAAGGCAGTGGCAGAGGGCTTGGGATTTCTCTATGTCGCTTCGGGACCGCTCGTCAGGAGCTCGTTTAAAGCCGGCGAACTCTTTATTGAAAACGTCTTGGAGAAGCGTAGGCAATCTGTTCATTCAATCCCTGCCTGAGTTGCTCTCTCGCTCGAGCTTCTAGGCTTAGCAGGCTCATTACCCGGAGGAAAATTTCCTGGACAGCACAGATGTGGCCTTCAGACCAAACTCGTCTCCCAGACTCGATCGAGTCCAGGCATCTCGCACTCATGCCGCTTCTTCTTGTAGCATGTGGGACGCACATGGATCATCCTTGGTGGGCGGGTTTCCCACCCTGTCAAGATTTGGCCAAGGAAAGCAGTATGTCAAGATGAGAGATCAAGTTCACTTTTCGCTGCGTCGCTGGTCTAGATGTCACATGTAGATAGATTCAGATAGATTAACAAGGCAAGTGTTGATAGTCTCTGAAGTTCAATCCATTTGTCTGTGGCACAGAATAGTCTCACTCGTCTACATCAAATCTAGTCACACACGAATGGAACGACTTTTCTTCTCTCATTTCTGAATCTCCTTGTATAGATCGTCGAGACTGAGTGATTTGGGTCGTTCGATGGGGAGACCGAGGGCGCGAGACCAGACGTATTGCGTGAGACAGCCGAGGGCTCGACTGACACCAAAGATGACGGTGTAAAAGTTGAAATCCGTGAGTCCGTAATGGTACAGGAGGACGCCACTCGTCGCGTCGACGTTTGGGTAAGGGTTCTTCGTCTTGCCGTGGGTCTTGAGCACGGCCGGTGCCGTCTCGGAGAGCATCTTGACGAGTCTGAATGCTCGATCGTCCATGATCTCGGGCTTCGTGGTGGCCCAGTTCTGGAGGGTCTCGAATCGGGGGTCAAAGACACGGAGGACGCCGTGTCCGTAGCCAGGGATCACTTGACCGTTGTTCAGCTTTGACCAGAGGTACTTTTCGATATCCTGCTTCGTAAAGTCTTCCGGCATTGCCTTTTGCATCTGCAGGATGAACCGCAGGGCCTCCTGGGCAGCCAGACCGTGCAGAGGTCCCGCGAGACCGAGCAAGGCGGCCGAGTAGGAGAGCATGGGATCACTCAGGGCAGAGCCGACGAGGTGGGAGGTATGGGCCGAGACGTTGCCGCCCTCGTGGTCCCCGTGGATGGCAATGTAGAGTCGGAGGAGGTCGACAAAGTTGTCATTCTCCTTCCAGCCGAGCATGTTGGCGAGATTGGTGCAGAGGTCGACACTGTGGTCGAGTGTGAGGTCGGCATTCGTGCCATGGACGTTTCGGTAGATTGTGCCTGCGATTGTCGGCAGTTTTGCAATCGTCGAGATCGTGTCGTCAAAGGCAGGTTCCCAGTAATCGGCCTTCTTGAGGGACCCGGCCGAATAGGCCTTTTCAAAGGCCGAGTCGTGGTTCAGGGAAGCCACGGCGATTGACATTTGAGTCATGGGATGCAGAGTCTTGGGCATGGCATCCAGGATCGCCTTTGTATGGGCCGGCAAGTCTCCCTGCTGGGCGAGATCTCGCGAGAGTGCATGGACCTCGGCGTCCGTCGGGATCTGCTTCGTCAGGAGGAACCAGAGCATCGACTCTGGGAGAATCTCCGTGCCAGTCTTGCCCTTTGGCAACTTTTCGAGACACTCCTTGATCGTGAGACCATAGAATCGGATGCCACTGTTGCCGTCCAAGACGGAAGCATCCCACTGCATGGCCTTCAATCCCCTCATGCCTCCAATCACCATGCCGACCGTGACGTCGCCCAACTTGTGATCCGCCTTGGCCTTCACCTGCTTGTAGAGCTCCCTTCGTTCTGGAATCACCTTGGCAATCGCAGCCTTCAAGTCTGCGGACGAATGTCTCACACCGAATGGCTGCAGACGGAGTGAGGAACTCCTCGTCTGAAGTAGTAGTCTAGACATGCTCTCTGCAAAGGTACTTTTATGGGAGAAGCGAAGGAACCAGATGCAAAAGACTCACCGAAACAAGTCTCGAAAGATGATGATGCTGCCTATGCCTGCCAGCTAGAGCGGTGCTTCCAAAGGAAAGGAAAACCGAATGTCGACCTTGTCCCGATGGGGAAGAGGCAGCAGAGCCGTGCGGGGAACCGGAGTGAAATCAGGGAGGAGCCGTCGAGGGACTCTTGACTGACAGCCGCGAGAACTCTGCCTCCTTCTGTAGATCCGAGCAGCGAATCGCAGGAGAGATGAGAGCGTCATGGCGAGGGGCAGAGGGGCTATCAGATTGCGTCGTCGATGGACAGATCTGTAGATGCCACAGTGAAATTAATTTTAAGATAGAAAAGTTTAGAGAGAAGGTTATATATATATAATGAATATATAGATCATATGTGTACGTAGATCGGCAATGGAGATCAAACGACCATACATGCTCCAATTGCTCGGAACGATTGCGTCCACAATTCTTGCTCTCGTGAGGACGCAAGAGGACGAAAAGAGTGCTGCTATATGATACAAATGCCATGCGAATGGTTCGTGCATTGTCCCCTGTCTAGAAGTGACAAGTAGAGTCATGGGAGAAGATGCAGCGTCTCGATTCCCTGCGCAGATGCCGAGCTCCGAAACTGGCTTCCAGGCAGAAGACCGAGGTGTGAGCGTTCTCAGGGCTCATCACCCCCGAATGCCCCAAAGTTCATACCTGCATTGCCCGGTTCATCCTGGAGGAAAGAATCAAAGTCAAAGTCTTGCATCATGGCGAGATCCATGTCACCGGCGCCTGGGAAATCACCCATGAAGCCTGCACTCGTCTCTGAACCATCGATGGCACCAAATGCCGCGGCATCCGGTGGTACCTGTTGCGATGCGAGATTGTGGGCAACGAGATTCTGCTGATGACTGAACTGGTTCTGGCCCTGTAGGGGAGTCGCAGGTGTTGTCGGCGTCGGGGGTTCACTCGCGGACGGCGTGGTTGCCGGCTGATTGCCCTTCTTGCCCTTCGCATTCGCCTTCTTTGCTTCCTTTGCTGCTGCTTTGCGATTGGGTGGCTTGGCGTGCTGCTGATTCGGTGTCGGAGGCTGATTATTTGAGAGACTCGGACTCGGCGGTTGACCCTGCTGCTGAGACATATTTCGGCCCACGGGTTGTGAGACGGGTGCCGCAGGTGGAGGCATCTGTTGATGGGTAGGTTGACCTTGGACCTGTCCTGCGTGTTGCTGCTGGGCATGATGATGTGCCACTTGCTGGGCCTGTTGCTGGGCGTGAGCGTGCTGTGCCATGGCATGCTGATGCTGTTGTTGTGGGGTCATGCGCTGCAGATGGCCGTTCTGCTGCATCTGCTGCTGCATCATCTGCTGTTGGAACATCCTAGCGCGCGGATCTTGTGCCTGCATCATCTGCTGCATGACTTGTGGATTGCTGTAGGCAGGATGGCCCGGCGGGAATTGCATCTGAGCTCGCATGACGGGGCCTTGCGGACCCATCATCATGGGCATGCCGCCATTCTCTTGTTGCTGCTGCTGTAACATGGCCTGTCGATACATCATCTGCTGCTGCTGCAGATCCCCTGCAGGAGGGCCGTGACCAGGGTTGAAGTTGATGGCAGGCGAGGCATTGCGAGCGATTTGACCCTGCAGCTGAGCTTGTACCTGGTGTGGGGGTGCAGTATCCTGAGGCGAATTGGGACCGTGCTGATTACCCATCTTGGGGGTGCCTCGAGGGATCTCTCGCCCACCGGTGGGTGATCCGATGACTCGACCTTGAGGTGAGTTGTTGTTGAATGCCTGTCCCTGTGGTCCATCTACTGGTTGTTGCAGCCTCTCCTGCTCTTGGCGGGCCATGAGCAGACGTTTCTTGTTCTGCTGCTCGAGCAGCATGAGTTGCATCTGATAGTCTTGCAAGGCGTGGTTACCCTCTGGAGGCGGACCGTTGCCTTCTGCATTCTGCATGACAGGTGAGGCATGCATCATCGAGCTGGGATTCGCAGCTGCAGATCCTTTCGCGGCCTGTTGCATGGCCCTCTGTTGCTGGCTCGCGAGGCCTTGTACATAGGCAGAAAGCTGCTGTTGCTGCATGCCAGGAGTCTGCGACTGGAATGCCTGAAGCTGTTGTGCACTTAGTCCAGCGGGGTTGATTCCGGCTTTCATGAGCATCTGCTGTGCTTGCTGTGCCTGTTGCGATTGCGACAGTGCATGGCCTTGTGCACCAGCTCCAGACGCAGGATTGTTCTGAGCACGTCCACCACCGGGAACCTGTGCGTAAGCGCCATCGGGAGACAATCGCTGACGCTTCGAGGGCGAGGGAGCCGAAACTGCTGGAGACGGGTGTCCCTGGGATTGTCCGATAGCCTGATCGGAATCAGCAGCCTGCTGTTGAGATTGCTGAGCTTGCTGCTGCTGTTGTTGCTGTTGTTGCTGCTGCTGTTGCTGCAGGTATTGTTGAGTCTTGAGCCGCTGTATCTCACCAGGGGTTGGCGGATAGGTCGCCTTCCTCTGTCCATTGTTCATCATTGCCTGACGCATGAGAGCCTCGCGTGTCTTTGCGTTCATAGGCCCGTTCGGGTTGAGAACCATGTCTCCGGCACCGGAGACGACGTTTGGATTCGTGCCATCTGATGTCGCTGCTGCTGCAGTAACGCCAGTGCCATTGCCGGCTCCAGGGCGCATGATAGGCACAAACTGGCCCTGTGCGCTCATCTGACCTGGAGCGCCGGGGAAAGTACCGGGGTTGGCAATGGCAGATGCGGCGGCTGTCTGCCTCTCTGCCTTTAGACGCTAAAAGTTGGTTAGCACCACACAGCAGGGAAAAGATGCTTGAAGGAGAGCGCAAGAGATTCACATACCTGATTGTGCGCGATAAAGTTGGCTGCATTGCTCGAGCTGGGCCTGCCCTGTCGTGCAGCAAACATGTCCCAAAAGATTGTCCACCATTCTGCGAGGAAGCCTCCTTCGATGTCGATGGGCACACTAGCAGCCTCTGCTTTCGGGCTCACTTCAGTTAGCGAGCCACTGGCAGTGTCGTGATCCGCTCCGTTTAGCTGGGCATCCTCTAGTTGCTGTTTCTCGTTGGAGGAGTCTTCGGCGTCGAGTGCACTACTCAGGGTATTCTTGTTTTTAGGTGAAGAGACTGCCTCGTTTTGACTTGTGGAATTTTCTTTCGTGACGAGCCCATGGACTTCCGCCTCTGCCTTGAAAGCCTTGGCCGTCTCTGAGTAGGCCTGCTTCAGAAGGTAATCGTGGATATAAGCATTCAGGAGCCGTTGGTCTTCCGATTTTAGACTCGGAAGGGTGTCCTCCTGAGCTGTGTGAGGCATAATCTCGAAAGTCTGCCTGGAGGAGATATCGCCTGTCGCCTGTACCGTTTCGGAAGAGTGGTATCGGGAGAGCTGAGCGTCAACTTGATCGAGGTAAAGATGGCAGAACTCAGAATTCCGCGCAGTAACACTCACAGATGAGCTTGCCTACAGTTACCTTACAGGAGGATCGAGTAGCTGAAAGGCGCGAGATGGCCGCGTCTTGCCGTCGGGCTCTGTAATCGGCCGAATCGGGGTAAGCGCTCTGCTCAAACCTCTGTCGAGGAAGCAGTGAACACGGACTGAGGAGACGAGCTACACCGTAGATCGATCGATTGCCTCTATCTGCAGACTCGCAAACAGATCGAAGAGGCGAAGGGGGCCTCGTGAGAAGGACGGGCAGAAGTGACGGTCCAGAGGAAGAAGATGCAAGCGATGCAGCAGATGAGCCAAGGACCGGGCGAGCACTGTGGACAGCGACACTTGGCAAGAGTAGCGTCGTAACAGTCTGAGTAGGTGGAGGTTGCGTCGATCCTTGAGGCTAGTTTGCAAGCACGGCCAAGGAGCAGAAAGGAGGAGAGAGCCGGGAAGGGAGGGGGATTGTGGTTGCTTGGTTGCTTGGTGGGTGGGTAAGGGGAGGAGGACGGAGGTGGGCAGAGGCAGTGAGAAGGCCTGCGATCGACCGCTTCTCACCCACTTTCTGAGAGGAGGGACGGAGGGAGGGAGGAGTGGAGATTGCAGGCGATTATTGGTTGAACTTTTGCTCAATCGCACGCTCCTCAGGGCAGAAAACAGGCACGAGTGGCAGGTCGGGCGGCTCTGTATTAAGTCCTCACTCCCTCAGCCGGATCCACTCGGTTGGCCCACTTCTCGCGTACTCAGGCAGATGCATGCTGCTTGAGCAGATCTCTCGTCCAGAGAATGACAATGGACCTAGAGATATGCAGCTTAGGTCTCGCAGGCATCGCCCAACCTCCTCTGCCCTTCAACACGTCAGAGATCATGTGAAGCAGCAGCAGGAGTAGTAGGTGGGAGGCACGTCCGTTCGGGTGAACTTCTGCCCACTGGGCTCCTGCTCTTGCCGAGCAAGTCATGCGCGCCATCGGGAGCCAATCTGAGTGGTGCGCGCCAAAATCGTGAGCAGATCAAACCTGCGGATCATCCGATCCCGTGCAACGCCCAGCCGATGGAGTTCTCTCTCGATAGAAGTAGTGATCACATGAATGGCAAAAGACATGCTGAAATCTCGATTGGGCAGATTGTGATCACTCTCGCCAAGGACTGGCTCTAATTGACTAGTTCTAATGCCAATTGATCTGTTCTCTAGACACATTCCTGCTTCCTCCCGATAGATTTGTGTCCTTACAAGAGTCACGGCAGGAGAAAATCAGCATTTTTCTGGCGACAACCAGATTGTAGCTCTATTGAGGTGCAGTATGATCATGTTGGATTTCTTGTGACGTGCCCTAGCAAGACTTCAGACTGAGACTCTCTGTTTGACCTCGACAAAAGTCAACGTTCATCATTCGTCATTAACCGGCTGTCCTTCCTCGATGGATTTGACAAAGATGACTCTGAGTTCCGTCAGAGCATCTCCTCGCTTCTCTTGTTAGTTCTATGACCTTTGCCGTTCATTCGGGATTTACCAAGACGTCGCTGACAAATTGAACTTCAACTTGGATCTGTATCATCTCTAATGCACCACGTATGACACCACAAAGAACATTCGAATACCAGAGATCTTCTGTTGCACGACCATCATCTGGCAATTCGACAAAGTCTGACCATAATGAGTGTGCTACTTGGATAATGGATCAGTTCGAGACTTACCAGCTAACGGATTTTCGTCCAGGATTAACGAAAATGCACTGTTATCCGAGGACCAGTTTGCCACAGCTGGTGTTATGTTGAGGAAGATTTTGAAGCCGACCTACTCGACTCTAGTTTATGCCAAGATACTCATACCTCGAAGCTTACCTTACTGATCACTTCCGCTGTCTCGCGAAAATCCTTGCATTTGCCCTGTCCCGTGCGAGCGAGGAAGTCCTCAATCAATCGAACTCCGATGTTATAGCCCCTGCCTAGGTCAGATTGTTGACTGAATGTGGGTGGGAGGCCACTCACATTCTATCTAATTGTTTATTGACCTCTACATATTCGTCGCAATCACTACAGAGTTGTGCAACAATGGACCCATAGGTTAGAACGAAGAGCTCGGCATTCACCTTGTCTACTCGCTTCCAAGTGTCCTCAGCTATCTTGGATCTGGACATGTGTTCAATTTGCAAACAGAAGATCAGTCCCCAGTGTCCCTTTCAATGCAAGCCAAAGTAAAGTTGTTGTTATTGATCGAAGGTTGCGCAGGTCTCCCTCGCTTGTAGTATATATTCTGAGTAGGACACTGAGAATAAGACGCACTCAGGGCGGCAGAGATGGTCGAATCTTCTCGCAGGAGAGTAAAGGGACAGCCTCGGGAGCCAATCGACTCAAGTAGTCACGGATCTTACGAGACGATGATGTGATAGCCAGGACGCAGCTATCAATATGCTGAATCAACTCAAATGATCCTGCTGCACGCGATTCACTCGCTTGTGGAAGTGTGGAGTGCTCAGCACGTGAGAGGAAATCCTACAAAAAGAAATGGCAGCCATACACGCAACACCTGGTCAGTGTTTGAGCTTAGCTTATACACGGTTTGTTCTGGTCGTTGTTGCTGCTAGTCTTTCACAAATAAACATCTTTTGCAAAGAAAATCGAAAAAGGTCTACCAGATTGTCGTGAATCGCTTCAAGCACTGATCTTAGCGATCATCTCAAGCTATCTTGGCAGCGTTGCATGAAACGTACGGATGGACCAGGACCAGCTAGTGGCCAGTTGACCAAGAGAAGAAAGGCCCAAGATGAAAATGCTCGTTCGGTGTCGACCAGGGGTGGCACGAATGGCGCCTTGATTCAAGGTATCACCCGCACAAGCGGGCTTCATGCTCCGATTATGCAGCTCGTAGGTCACTCTGCAGAAGTACATACTTCAAGATTCAATACCACTGGAGACTACGTAGCATCGGGATCATCGGATCGTTCTATACTGCTATGGAACACATATGGTGAATGCGACAACTATGCTCAGCTCACTGGATCCAAGGGTGCCGTCCTCGATCTGCAATGGTCTGGTGATTCGCGGAATCTATACAGTGCATGTGCAGATGGCGAACTCTCTACCTGGGATGTCCACTCTGGACAACGTTTGAGACGTCACACAGGCCACGATGGCATCGTTAATTCTGTCGATGCATATCGCCGTGGAACTGAAGTGCTTGTCTCGGGATCAGACGATGCCACAATAGGTCTTTGGGATCCCCGTCAAAAGCTTGCGATAGACTATTTGGAGTCAGACTACTCCGTGACCGCAGTAGCTTTCAACGATACTGGTAGTCAGGTCTTTTCTGGTTCCCTAGATAATGATATCCAGGTTTGGGACATTCGAAAGAAAGCTATTGTCGAGACCCTGAAGGGTCATGCTGATACTATCACCTCTCTACGGCTGTCTCCCAATGGACAGAGCCTAGCCTCGAATGCAATGGACAACACAGTTAAGCTCTGGAACGTCCAGCCTTTTGCACCAGAAGAGAGACTCGAGACCACGCTCGAGGGCGCACCGCATGGAGGTGAAAAAGGCCTTCTCCGAGCTGCCTGGAACTATGACGGTACCAGGATCTCCGCAGGGTCTGCCGACCGAACAGTAGTCATTTGGGATTGCAGAACAGCAAAGATCCTCTACAAACTCCCGTAAGTGCAGTCTCCACAAATCTTGCTCTATTTCGAGGAACTGACTCCTCCAGTGGACACAAGGGAACTGTGAATACCGTGGACATGCATCCTTCAGAGCCCATCATCTTGTCTGGCTCGAATGACAAGACTCTGTATTTAGGCGAAATAGCTATGTAAAAATCTACATGTTAATGATGTCCACCCATCTTCGCTTTTTCCTCGTGACAGGATTGATATACCACAACTAGTACGATCGTGTGTGTCGAAACAGAAACGACAGGCAGGTGAACAGATACTCATACAAGACAACAATTTTGTAGGGAGCTCCGAATTAAACATGGCTATATCATAAATTGGAGCCGACAGTTTGTGTGCACGACGTGATAGCACGACTTGCGCGCCGACGTGTCCTTGCCTGGACAGAGTTTCGTTCTTGGTTCTAGGGCTCTCTTGATAGCTTATACTGGTCAGTGATTGCGATAGGGAACGCTTTTATCGTTCTTGCCTACATCAAACCTATTTCTTGAAAGCAGCATCAGCTACCGAGAATGTCTGGGGAAGCCGATCAGATGATGGCCAAGGCCGACAAGAAGGCGACGAGCTCGGGAGGCATGTCCTCTTGGTTCTCAGGGGGTTCAAGTTCGAGATACGAGGAAGCTGCAGAATTGTATTCCATGGCTGCGAATCAATACAGGCTTGCAAAGCGCAATCGTGAGGCAGGAGCAGCGTTCGAGAAGGCTGCGGCCATGCAGCTCAAAACCGATGAGGCTGATGATGCCGCGAATACCTATGTCGAGGCAAGCAAATGTTACAAAAAGGAAGATCCGACAAAGTGTATACAGATGTTGGAGCATGCGATCGATCGCTTCACGAAGCGTGGCAATTTCAGAAGGGGTGCGAATTACAGACAGCAAGTTGCGGAAATATATGAACAAGAATTGCTCGATGCGCCGAAAGCTATGGAAGCCTATGAAGTGGCAGCAGAGTGGCTAGCTTCTGACAATGCCGAGTCGCAAGCAAACAAGCTGTTTTTGAAAGTTGCAGAGATTGCCGGACTCGAGGGCGATTACGCAAGAGCATGTCAGAAATTCGAGCAGGTGGCATCGAGTTCTGTTCAGAATGGTCTCACGAAATGGTCAGTGAAGGAATACTATCTGAAAGCCGGCATCTGTCATCTTTGTAAGAACGATATCGTCGCCGTCAAGAGAGCCCTGGAGAATTACGTCACTGAGGACATGACATTTGCCTCCACAAAGGAGTACCAGCTCTTGAACGAGTTGGTGGAGGATCTGGAGAATAGTGACGCAGAGGAACTCACCAATCACATATATGTGTATGACCAGGTCATGAAATTGGACAAGTGGAAGACCACGATGCTGTTACGCATCAAGAACCAAATGAGCGAAGAGCCAGATCTGACCTGAGGTCAGAACGGACGATATAGGCGTATAGTGTCATTGAACCTCTGTGTCTGCTGTGGAAACCCACCTTTAGAATTGCCGTTTCCATCAGGGTAGCAAGGAGTATTCGAGCGAGAAAAGATTGTGTGTATTTTGATGAATGACTACGAAGATATTTCCAGCTCAAACACTCGAGCACCATACCGATGCTCGTTTTCAGCATATCCGGGAAACCCTCTGTAGATTTGCAAGCCTTCTGCCAAGGTCTGGACGTCCGGGAGTAGCAGATTCAGCCTGTCACGGGCAAGCATGTCTGTAAAGTCCGAGTATGTATGCAGACTGATAACTCTCATTGTCAATGGAGGTCTCGCCTCCGACACAAATGTGATGACATCTTGCGGCTTGATGCCAGTGACTTCTGAATCACACAGACGGCCTTCGAATCGCTTCTTCCCGTTTGCGAGCAAGTCGTACCATCGGTTCTGGACATGCAGCTGATGCGATTGAGCCATGAAAGGAATTTTTCACGGCGTAGCTGTCACCATCTGACAATGTCATGAAGCTCTATTTTTTTGGGGGGCCGCCAAGCGTATCGGCGGCACACGACTCGGCTCCAACCGGCCCAGATTTATTTTGAACCACCCTTTTTTTTGGGACAAGTCGAGGAAACAAGAGTGACAAGGAGACAATCTCGAGGAGTCGTAGGCAAATCGAGCCAAGATTGTTTGTCCGTCGCATTGACAACCCTCGAGCTTCCAATTCAAGACACAAATTAGGGAGGGGGAAATTTGCCAGACGTGTGTGAGAGGGTGGACCGATGGGCAAGTCGTCAAAGGACAAGAGAGACATCTTCTACCGATTGGCGAAAGAGCAGGGATATCGGGCTCGATCGGCATTCAAGCTCATCCAGATTGACGAGGCATACAAGATTTTCGAAGGGGTCCATCGGGTGGTCGATCTATGTGCAGCTCCAGGATCTTGGTCTCAAGTCATCTCACAAAAGTTGGCGGCCACGGGCGATAATGGCACAGTCTTGGTCAGTGTCGATCTGCAACCGATGGCGCCGATGACGGGTTGCATCATGCTTCAAGCAGACATCACTGCAGCAAACACGCATGAGCGCATTCTCGCTGCGTTTGGTTCGGAAAAGGCAGATTTGGTGGTGACGGACGGTGCTCCAGACGTGACTGGCCTGCATGATCTCGACACCTATCTCCAACACCAACTGCTCACCTCCAGTCTCGAACTCACGCAGAAATGTCTGAAGGATGGAGGTGTCTTTGTCGCCAAGATCTTCCAGGGTGGGGACATTGAATTGCTCCTGGCACAGGCACAGGTGCTCTTTGACCGTGTGACGGTGCACAAGCCGAGATCTTCACGAGCGAGCAGTATGGAGGCCTTTTTGATCTGCGAAGGATACAGGCCAGCTCCAAGGATGGGAGAGTATGCGACTTTTATGCAAGTGGGAGACTTATCCATGTATGATTCGAGGTGAATGTCATGGCAATTCCTCTGACAGTGTATGTCTCTCTACGAGGCGGTCATCACTAGACTCGACCCTACCCGCAGACATCAGAGCCACTGGATACTGTCAGCACAACCAAATCGATACCATCAGATGCCATATGCCTTGGCTCTTTAGGCATTCGACCTAGCACGACATTTGAGTGACTTGCAATCTACAGCAAATCAATCACAAGCTGCTATTTGTCCTTCTATCCTTGCGTCTATAGACTGTAGATCTTATGAGGTCATGCATTAAGACTCTCGTGGTCATGATGATGGCAAGTGGGGCATTCGTCTGCAGGATGCCTGCGGGACATCTCCCATTCTACAGGTCGTGCCATCGATGCACAGGGAAAATCTAGCTGGATATAAAGATTCAATGTGCTTACTACTTGGCACTACACATAACTACTTCAGATATTAATAGAAGGTCAGTACACCAGAGTAGCTCTGCCAAACACTGCACATTCACACTCTCATCTTCTCTGTCATGCGAATTATGGAAATTATCAGTGCACGTGCTTCGTCTTCTTACCTTGCCAACTCCTCGCAGGATCCGGTGGTGCTTTCACTGTAACGATGGGAAGATGGAGTGGCTCGCTTCATCAATCTTTGTTTGCTCTATATTGTACAATCGGGCACAGTCGCTTGTGTGCAAGACGATTCTATTAGCCAGTCATGTTGCGATCTGGTGTCTGTCGAATGTCCAGGCCTGCTATCGTCAATAAGCGATTCAATTCTCACATTCCTCCACCACAAGCAGGATCGGCCGAAGCTGTGACGGAAGGTGAGGGACGATAGCACGATGGAGTGTTTGATGGTGTCATCATGGACTAATAACCGAGTAGATTTCTCTTCTCCCATCTGGCTCAACACGATCGCCTTTGGTGTCGTTTCATATACAATCTACAAGTTTGACCAGGCTTATGCAAATTCACACGATGGACGAGGTTACTTTGAGTCGACGATAGATTACTACCGACCGCAAGAAGGTCTCTGGGCCTCTCGGAATGCCCACCACTTCGATCTCGGTAAGGAGGCTGCCGAGACACGATTGTTGTTGCAGAGTGCACAGAAGCCTGCTATTCGACAATTACGATATCCAGCGTAAGTCATGATTGAAAAGCGTGATGGCCCGACTCATTCATGATAGTGCATTGGACCATGGTAGTCCATGGAACACCAGAGTCGACCACAGGGTCGACAACAGTGGGGTCAAGGTGAAGACACAGAATCGAGTAGCTACTGCCGGCGTAGAAGATTCCGTATGAGACAGCAAGGAGTGAATGAACCTGGGGGAAACAGATTTCAATTTCCGAGCTTGTTCACCTCATAGGCTATGATGTAATCTGTGCCTCACAGATGACTCAGTGGGTGATAGATCAATAAAGTCTTCCTTCCAATATCGTACCACATCAACCTGAAACATGCGCTCGGCCCAGTGAATTGTGTCAAGATGCAAACATGAAGATGATGCCAGCTCAGTACATCTCGAGAGTGACGATAGGGTCAGAGAGTCAGAGAGTCATATATTCACTAAGGCCATAAATGTTAATAATCCATTGCCTTTTCAAAGTGCATGCTCCATTCCGAATGATGTGGTTACGATTTGCCCAAACTGGTGAACCACGAGTCGCTTCACGAGTTGAAACATTCTGCAACACGAGTCGACAGAGATGAAGAGGAAACGAGGTTGAAAGTTTCTCTTATCAGTCTAGCAGATCTGGCAACATGAGAGCTTTGATCAGTTATTTATGAACCCTTGTTTCTGCTGCACGCAGTGTCTTGTAACCTACACCGGAGATTGCAAGGTGCAATTTTCATTCCTTCTGACGAATCGAGTCTCACAAGATTTGTTCTTGATCCCCGGCGATAAGCATGAAGGACTACGACAAGAGGTCGGCCTTTGGCTGCATGCCTCGCTTCTGTGCCGCATTCTGTGGTATATCCGTACGGATCCTGTTGCTCGCCATCGTGGCTGTCAACTTGGCCATCGTGTCGGCTTTGCTGCAGAGGATTACGAGTTTCAATGGGATCGCACTACAGAATGCTTCGCCTCCAGCTGCACTGATATTTAGCGTCATCGTCAGCGGAGTCTCAATAGTGTGGATCCTGACATCCTTCTGTTTTGTGGCTGTGCCGATATTTCTCCTGGTGGGTGACACCGTCTTCTTTGTCGCTTGGTTTGCGGCCACGATCATCGTCGGTGTCTCCCTCAACCGAACGCTTCAGTACAGTTGTCAGGAACTCGCTGTCCTGCTGACTGGATATGGTGGACTGGGAATCGGATACGGAATCGGACTGAGTGGATTGAATGGTGGATTTCCGGCAAATTCCATTGCTCAACAGGTGTACGATTCGTGTAACTTTTCAAAAGTCCTGTTTTCCTTTCACATCCTGGCGACCGTACTTTTCATCTCAGTCTCCATGACAGCAGCCATTCAAGCTTCCTTTGGAAGCAGTCATCGACGACGAGAGACGGTGGTGGAACAGAACAACACCAATATATATACTCCGGCTGCCAAAGTTGGTCACAACCGTGGTATGACGGAAATTGTAGTATAGTGCTTCCAACGTTCAGGCCTCTCAAATAGCATAATTAGAGAACATTTGCTTTCTCCATGATATGCTTCGCCGTGGAGTTGAAGACTCTGTAGAATCTCGTCTGTCCTTCGAATAGGGCTTCTGCTATGGGCGTAGAAGGAAGCATGTTTCCCGCTAAATCTTGCCCCCGTCTTTTTGTCTCCGCATTCCGGGCTTCCGTTTTCCGGGGACCGGATGATTCACAAATTCCCTCGACTAACGCAACTATTCACTCGTCTAGAGATTGACATATTCGAAAGATCTGCCGATTCAATCAAGATCCAGGTGGACTAGAAATTACGAGTGCCTTGAGTTCAATAGCGGCTTAGATCTCGATGCATTCTATGCTACGGCACACCATCAGAAAACCTGCTGGCATACACTTCCGGATGTTCTCCACCCAGTATGCTTCTGAAGTCTCAGAGTTACAGACGTGGATGAACTCACCTCGGTTTGCCGAGATCTACCGACCTTATGATGCGAAGCAGGTCTTTGCTGCGAGAAACAGTCCTTCGGTCCCTCCCATGACACATACATTTGCAAACACACAGGCGAGGAAGCTCTGGACATTGCTCAAAGAGCATCAAAAGAACGGCACTCCTTGTCATACGATGGGCGCCATTGACCCCATCCAAATGACGCAATATGCTCGAAATCTCGAGGTCTGCTACGTATCTGGTTGGGCCGCTTCCTCGACCTTGACGCCGACGAATGACGTAGGCCCGGATCTAGCAGACTATCCTTACGAAACTGTTCCGAACTGTGTCGACCGAATAACTAGGGCACAGATCTTGCATGACAAGAAGACGTGGGCAGAGTACTGCAAGACTGAAGGCAAGAGCGAGTTTGTCGACTACCTGAGACCTGTCATTGCGGACGCTGACACTGGTCATGGTGGACTGAGTACTGTGATGAAGCAGGCAAAGCTCTTTGTCGAGGCTGGTGTCAGTGGTGTTCATATCGAAGACCAGCTCCATGGAGGCAAGAAATGCGGCCACCAGGGTGGCAAGATCATTGTGCCTACGAGTGAAGAGGTCTCCCGGCTCATTGCTGCCCGTCTCCAATTCGATCTCCTGGGAACAGAGACGGTCCTGATTGCACGGACAGACTCGGAATCTAGCAAACTGATTTCGTCCAACATTGACGGTCGAGATCAAGAATTCATCCTCGGAGTCACAGATACGAATGTCATGCCTCTCGCCGAACACATTGCAGTAGCAGAAAGATCAAGAAGCGGAAGTGCAGTGATTGATGCTGCCGAAAAAGACTGGCTCTCACAGCACAAACTAGTCACGTTCAGTCAGGCCGTTGTAGAAGCCATGAACAAGCAGTTATTCGAACAAGCTGATATTGATGCATATCTCGAGGCATCTGCAGGCAAGAGTACATTCGAAGCACGACAAATTGCCAGGGACAATTATCACGTCGAAGTCCAGTGGGATGCAGATGTCGCTCGGACAAGGGAGGGCTTCTACCACTTCGGAGGCGGTATCGATGCTGCTGTGAAACGAGCGATCGAATTTGCCCCCTATGCAGACATGCTGTGGCTCGAGACAAAGACACCCGATCTCGCATATGCTCGAGAATTTGCGCAGCGAATCAAGGCTGTTCATCCCGACAAGATGCTGGTCTACAATCTGTCTCCTTCCTTCAACTGGTCTGCACAAGGATTCACAGATGAGAAGCTCCAGAGTTTCATCTGGGACATGGCCAAGGAAGGCTTCGTCTTGCAGTTAGTCAGTCTTGCAGGTCTCCATTCGGCGGGTCTGATTGCTCATCAACTGTCCAGTGCATTCAAGGACCAAGGCATGTTGGCATATACCAACTTGATTCAAAAGCCGGAGAAGGACTCTGGGGCCGACATGCTCAAGCACCAGAAGTGGAGTGGAGCAGAATATGTCGACGATATCTTGGGGCTAGTCATGGCCGGAAGCAGTGGCAGCAAGGCCATGGGCGGGGAATCTACTGAGAACCAATTCAAGTGAATGATCGAAAAGTCAACGGGTTCTGTAGATGCTTGACTTGACAAAATATACCGTGCTTATACATCCAATTTACCCGTACGTTGTGAAGGCCCATGTGAAATCATAATTCATCAATCGACAGTGACGCCCTTTTTACGCAACTGTGTCTTGGCTTCGTCAATCTCGACGAGGAGTGATTTGTAGGCTTCCTCTTTGTCCTTGAATGTGAAAATGTTCCAACCAAGAGTGCCAAGAAGATATGCACCGAAAGAAACCAGGGTCCACAGAGGTAGCTACCACAGTCAGCTAGTGAGTCGACAAAAGTGAGACTGTGATGTATTAAATCGCTTATGGATAATCCAGTGGCAGTGAACGTACGACAGGTATGATTTCAGCGATTGCTCGAGGCAGAGGTATGATGCCTACCATGAGAGTGACCCATACAGCAGACATGGTCAGGAGATAGATGAGGGTCTGTGTTGCTTTCGTCATCTCCTCACTGAGTGCTACGTCGACAGCTATACGTCACAGACAGCAGAGGCAAAGAGCCAAGGAAGACATGCCTGTGTTTTTGTATGGCCAATTTGTCCAAGACGCGACTGAGAAGCACACCCTCACACTCCATCAGCCACATCCTCCCACCCGTAGCTCTTCCCAAGTGGATTTCGCATCCTCACAAATTCCAGGTCTCGCTGACCAACTCCGAAAAAGCTGTCACGTATATTGCCAAGAATTGGCAGCTCCATTGGTTCTGGAAAAGGAGCATGTCGGTCGTTTTTGTTGGGAATATACCCTATGACTATACGGAAGAGCAACTGATCGAGATATTCAAACAGATCGGACCAGTGAAGAACTTTCGGCTTGTCTTTGACAAGGAGAATGGCCGTGGGAAAGGTTACGGATTCTGCGAATACCTGGATGCTGGAAACGCTCAGAGTGCTGTGAGAAATCTGGATGGTTTCGACGTTGGCAATCGACAATTGCGTGTCGCCTTTAGCGATTCTGACCAGAACAAGATCAAGGCGACGCCGGGTACAGCTACAGGACAGGCCTTGCCACTACCACCACCGCCATTGCAAGCGATACCACCTGCATTTGCTCAACAGTTTGGAAGACCGGCGGCAGGCAGCGTGCCTCCTCCAGCCAATAATGCATCACTCCTACCACCTCTGCCTACTGGAACACAACCTCCTCCTTCGATCAGTGCTACGGATGCCATCTCAAAAACGCTCAGCAGTATGCCTCCCTTGCAACTCCTAGAGGTCATCACACAATTCAAAGCTCTGGCGTCCTCGAATCCGGGCCAGGCAGAAGCCTTGTTGAGCCAAGCTCCCCCACTAAGTTATGCAATCTTGCAGGCACTACTCCTCATGAACCTCGTAGACGCCCAGGTATTGGCAAAAGTCATACAGTCCGGTGGTGTAGCACCGCCTCCTCAGCCGACAGGATCAGTGCCACCACCACAACAACAACAACAACAACAACAGTATCGTCAATCACCAGCACCGACACCTCAACCGACGCAGTTTAGAAATTCACCTGTGCCAGCACCCCAGGTCCAATATCGCAATTCGCCCGTGCCACCCCAAATCCCCAGCGCTGTCAGACAGCCGACACCTCAGAGGGATCCGAATACAGCTGCACTGATTGCGCAAGTCATGGCCCTGACTGATGCACAGATCAATGCACTTCCCGAAGCACAAAAGTCACAAATCCTCATGATTAAGCAGCAGGTTGCTGCTGGCTTGATGTGATCTTCCCCCTTCACAAAATACACAGGCAAGTGTGTCCTCAGACTTTGTCAGTGATTACTCAAATAGCATTCCAACATCAGCGATCAACAATGGATCGCGGAATGACCATATAGGACACTCTACTAAAAGCTATTGCTCAAATGAAAATTGACGTGAGCTTTCGTGTGCTGCGATGCATTCGCAGGCATGTCAAACCTTTACAGCTAGCAGCTCGGTGCTACCATGAGCAAATGCGCAGAATGTCATAAAGGAAGATAAAAATTGTGCCATTAAAATTACAATGTTTTCAAATTCTGTCATTATGTTCAAATTTATTGCCAGAAAGCACCCTCCGACTCCTCATCACTTCTAGCACCTCTACCAGTCATCGATATTTTCGCTTGACTGAACCGCCGATTCGTTTTTGAGTTGTCCTTGGCTTTGCGATCAGCATTGTCTTGTGTATGAATTGTATGCCGTGCAATAATTGAATGATGCCCTCACTTGATCTGAATAGACAAAAGAATGGATCTCATCTGCACTGACCCAAGGATCATCATGCTGGACCAAAGGAGAGACGATGACTTTTGCGGACACGAAGTTCGTCGGAAATCTTGCAGAGTGATCTGATGGTATGCAGATTCCCAGCATACGATATCCAATCATTTGACAAAAGGGACAGTCTTTGCCTGCCTTTTTATCCCGTTTTTGGAGGCGATACGACATGCGACACAAAAGAAGGACCTCTTGATTTTCTCTCTGGGTGTCTTTTGATCACCCATCTCGACTTCCATATTGCCGTTTCATCGACCGATACTTCTTCAGGAACCAAAATGTCTCGAGCTCCTTGACCATAAACTCGGCTCTCTTGATGGCTCCCTCAATCTCTTCCGGTCCAGAGAGCTTGGCAGAGGCCATGAATGCAGCATGTAACCGTGGCCGGAAATAGCTGGAGTAGCCTTGAGGCCAATCTCGACCGAGATATAATAGTTGTTTGTAGAGGTGTCTGACTCGATACCGCGATTCCAAAGATGACATTTTCTCAATTCACAGCAAATGACGAGGCGTTAGGAGGAATGATGATGCTCAGTCTTAATTGTCCTGCTTCGTTGTGCTTCCGATGGGAGACACTAAAGAGTGCGTGCGGGCTGGCTGCCTGGTCGAGAGCCAGAGAAACGTCATTGCATTATTTTGTGGGGTAAAGGTGCTCAAGTAGGACACACATTGCCATCTACAATTGCTGCACCAGACGATATTGTACAACGCGAGTGACCATGAACGTACAGGAGATTGTGAAAAAAATATTTACAGTGTGGAAAAGTCTAGCTGTGCTAAAATTAAGAAGAGAAGTAGTGTGGCTCGGCGGAAGAGGCTACCAAGGATGGATTATCATGCCACCTTGAATAAAGATTGTAACCCGCCATGGCGCGGCCCGCGATGAGCAGTCCCCACTTATTGCCAGCCATATCTATATGGGCCTCATGAAAGAAGAGTCGTTCGCATCCATATCTGGTCCTGCAAAGAGTGAGATTGTACAGCGCATAGCCAGACCTGCAAGTACGGACAGTCCGATGAATGCTGGACTAGCAAGTACACATATCTGCTTGAAACACTTTTTCGAACAGTTTCTCTTTCACGCGTATACTCGGGCGAGACTTGAGTTGCTAAAGCCGTAGATACACATCGATAAGTGTCGTAACAAAGAGTGCACCTCAAGTCTTCGATCGACTTGTGTTGCGGTTGCCAAACCCTCCACGATTGGTACTTGAGGGACCTCTCGCTTGCCTTTCTGGCTTGACGATTTTCTCCGACGACACGGCAGAGTGTTGAGGTGTTTTCAAACCATCAGGTGTACTTGACCGGCTTACATCTGATCCAAACAACTTCTCTCGAGCTGCTTTATATCGGGCCTCCCGAGCAGCCTTGTCGAGTTTGGCCTGTTCTGCACTTATGGAGATTGGTCTCTGCGTACTGTCCTTGAGAGGCGCATCTCGCTTGAGAATCTGAATATTCGGTTTGTATGTTATGTTTGGTGCTCCATGAAGGAAGTCCGTAGCTGAAGCTTTATCACAATTGGCTTGTGTCCACAGCTCGGAGCTTGTGATGGGAGCTTTGGCTGCGCTTGACCAGTCATCCTCCCAGTCATCTGCCCATGGATCGCGACTCATAAGTAGCTCCCTATCTACAGTCTGAACTTGAGCAACATATCGTCGTCGTAGTTATTTCACGCCCAAGTCGATTGAATACTAATAGCCAGGAGCTCCTCCTTAATAATAATGATGCCTGACAGTGTTGACAGCTACAAAGCGCCATCCAGGTCATAGTTACGCACAAACAAGGTGGATTTAATTCTATCATGATTTTTGTGACTGCTGCAGACTATATTGAGCACTGGCAAGGAGATTTGCATACTGCTCCTCCTGTAAATAGTGTATATAATGGCATTTTTCTCGATTCGGTATCCAATTTGTCTGGGTGAGTGAACTCTCCTTAAGACTGACTATTGTCAGGTCCTTGCAAAATGATCTTATTGAAGAGAACAACTCGGGGGATCTTGCTATTCTTGGTAGGCTCCTACTACCATCCAGAAGATTCCTCAGATCAGGCAAATTTCGCCCCGCAGGTGAGATATGTTCATGTTCAAGCTGTAATCCTAGATATCGTATTGTTTTTCGCAGCGATCGAAGCTCCCGATTTAAGATCTCACTAGAGACCGTTTGGTCAGGGGCTTTTGCAATTGCCACTGGGATTAGTGCTTGTCGACGCAAATTCTCCAACTCTGTGTCCAACTTCTCTATCGTGTTCTTATTTATTTCTTGTTCGGAAGCGAGGATTGCTTCTCTGTCTTCAAGTATCTTGAGATGACTTACAATTGATGCCTGCTCCTTGATCCGTTTCTCCAAGGATTGATTCCGCAGCTGCTCTTCTTCGAGTGACTTTTCCTTGAGACTAAGCTTGAGGATGAGCTGCCTGATTTCGTCTCGAAGTGTTTCTAATTCTACAGCATCGTCAGGGTTTTGAGAATGCTGACCCTTGACAACTTTGGCACGCAAGGCCCAGATCGACTCAACTTCCTCAAGTGATTGTGGTATAGCATCCATCGACTCAGCTATCTTGTCTAACAGAGCATCTATTTCTGTTAGAGCATCCTTTGCGCCCACTTTATCCATATGTTGCAAGAGTTGTGTGGCCATGGTACCTCGTGACAACGTATCAGAGGTATCGAATCTTGCTATTTGAACGGAGATGATGCTCATCAAAGTTTTACAACATTCTCTACCACGTTCATATGTCGAAAGATCGGCGTGCCCAGTGTTTATTTCATGGTCCATCAGTTTCGCTTCATCGTAGCGGTATTGCACTTTCGAGACCAAGGAGTTGCACACCACAAAAATGTCCACACTTTGTGTATCATTTGTGGCATGTTCTGACTCTTGAACCTTATTGCTATGCGGGGACAAAATAAATTGTCCCAGAAGTTTAGAAAGCAGCAGGATCAAGACAATGAATGCGAAAGCATGACCTGAGGGAGACATCCGAGTCTGCAAAGGTTGCCAATGAGTGTCAATCAATCGACGAATAGAAGCATGAGCTCCAAGCACGATCTCTCTCACGGCGGTCTCACTACAATTATCCGCCTCCAAACGGTGTGCCAAATCCAACAAGGAGGTTTGTGCCATGCAAAGTACCTCTGAGGATCCTTCCAAGATCTGTATAGTCTTGGGCCTGCTGGAAAGTATGGTTCTTGCGCTATCCTTGCACAAAACCGATAATTCAGTCAAACTGGAGATGTTCTCCACAAAGTTTTCCAAGTATTCTTGGGAACACTCTTCTATCTGAAGTGTGTAGTATGAGGCAAGAACGTCGCAGATATCAGCCATATTCTCGCAAGCAAGGTAAGAAGAAACAGACTTCTGATCGTAACTTTGTCCGTGGAGCATATACTCCTTCATTATGTCGAGTTCAAGTACAACAGTTGCTGTTTTCAGCCGACATATCGAAATAGTCAGCTTGTGTAGTTGTGCTTTACGAATGACTGATCTCAAGCTCACGTTCTGCGAGAGTAGCTCATGTGACTCCTTGGCGGTGGCAGCTCGATGAGAATCACGGTCCACATCAGCTCTCTCTAGGTCAAGGACTTGTGCTCGTAGGGTTTCAATAAGCTTTCGCAATGTCCGGACTGTCTGTTCATATTGAACCATCCTTTCTGCATGGGACGATATCTCTGCTTCTTGTTCTGCAAGCAGTAATTCTTTTCGAGCCAGATCTTGACTCAATTCTTTCTGTATCTGAGCATGTGATTCTTCGAGTTCGTCGTTGATTTCTTTCAGGGTCAGCAGGTCAGTAAGTTCAGCCTTGCATCGTTCCAACTCTTCTGCTAGATTCAAGTTTCGTACAGTCAAAAGTTCTAACATCTCCTCTGCTCCTGTGGAAATATCCACTTGAGATTTCAAATCATCCACGAACATTTCCAGTTCTGATATTGATCTATTGGCTTGCACTAGCTGTGACTGGGCTGTTAACAGTTCCTTCTTGACCACTTCGAAACGTGTTGTGCAGGACTCGATTGTCTTGTCTTGCTCGATAGTCAATTCCTTCAATTTATACACCGCTTCGCGTAATCTTGCATTCTGTGCCTCTGTTGCTGCAAGATCGGCGTTGAAGTTCATATCAGTCCCATGTTCATTGGCCTCTATTTCTTTGGCAAGTTCGAGTTCTAGTTCCAGGTCTTGCACTCTTTGACGCATAGATTCAACCTCGAGCTTCAACTGGTCTCTTTCCTCCTCGGCAACTTCCCTGTCCAACATTGCCATCTCAAGAACATCGTTCGCATCGGCTGGGACATCATCTGTTGTGTCGATGGTGGCATTTCTTGTATCCAATTGCGTCTGAAGATCTCGAATGTGCGACCTTAATTCTTTGATTTCTGATTGTTGCACCTGCAGCTTTTCCCGAAGCTTGGACCTAATTCCAAGCCATGCTGATTTTTCGGCTTCCAGAGTATCAAGAGTTGACAATTTTCGAAGGTCTTCTGCTCTTTGACGCTCCAGAGCCTGTATGGTGGCTAGTAACTCTTCTTTTTGCTCAGTAAATGTTCCATGATCTTCTGTATGAGATGCTCCAACGTTTGCGGATTGCACCTCTTTTGCTCTCGTATCCTCAAGAACGGAAGGTTGTGAGCTGTTTCGTACTTCAATTGAATTCACCACGACTTGTGAAGGAGTCTCTTCCGCCTGTGAACTGAGTGGTGGCGCGAGACCCAGTCTCGATCGTGGATTCAAGGATTGCCTCTGAGAAGTTTCTCGAAAGTCTCGATTACGTGCAGATTCTTTATTGACTGGGCGTTTGAAGGGTTGGAAGGGCACTTCATCAAGGCGTGATTCTCCGTCGGTGCTCTGCTGTTCTTTATTGAAAGGTCCGGCTATCGAGACTCTAGATGTCGGTCTGCTCAACTTCGAAGGAGTACGATTCCGTTCAGGGCGCGCTATCATAGGGCTTCTTAGAACGGGGGTTTCCCTGTTATCAGTCCTCGTCATAGACATTTCTTGTAACTGCTCAACACTTGGTAAGGTGATCTTTGTTGATCTCAGGAAGACACCATGACCGTCGGTGCATTGGAAATATCTTTCACCATTGATCGAGCCGTCATTCTTGCCGAGGGGGTCATCAAGCTCCACTCCGACCCACAGTCCAGGTGCAAACGTGGTTGACCCTTGGAATCTTATAGTACCCAACATATGGTTAGCAAAGCAACGTGTGCCAATCGCTAATTCGTCCATTACATGAAGGACCTAGGATATCTTAATTGAACCAAGCGAAACTACTGGCATTCTTCTGGCTTGACCATCTCGCACATCAGGGGTCATCTCGCAGATTATGTGTTATCTCGCAGGTTATGCTCTTTAGGAGTATGTGAGGGCTTCGTAGTGGGAGCACAATCAAGCTCTTGATGTTTGTAGTGACGACGCAGAGCGTCTGCCACACTTTGGGCAGTAAGCCATTGGCAAAGACCTTGTAAGCGACTATATACTTGCTGTCTTGAAGCACAATCTCATCGGGATATTCATGTGCTGCAAACACCAAAACACCATTGTGGGGTTTTATGCCGTATTTCGAAAACGAGATATCCAGATGATCCAAATTTCGCATGGTTCTCATGATCCCTGAACCACACCCTTCAAGTATACTATTGCTTCGTAAACACGTTCTCTGTGCAGAGTACAAATGCCAGCTCTCGCGGACCAAGTGCAGCTGACCATCGCTCTGAAAGCCAAGCCCTTGGCCTGGGCTGCATATTCTACAGCTGCATGGATCAACAGTATTACGACTGCTGAAACAGTGCGAGTTGCTTTCAAGGATGCAGCGTGCACAGTCGAACAAGACAAGTCCTCCATCGTAGCTCTGTACCACCTTGGGGAAGCCAAGACAAACGAACAGGCTATCATACTGGCACTCTCTGAGGCTTATCCGACACTTCTTGGACGTGCTCCAGAGTTTACAACAGAATGGATCAAGTTCGCCTTTACAAGACTCAATGGTGATTTCAAAATGGTTTCTCCTGCCTTGGAGGAGATGGATGATCATTTGGCACTTCGAACATACTTTACAGATCACAGTATCACTGCTTCAGATCTTGCTGTCTATGGAATTCTCAAAACGAACAGTGCCGCTCTGGGCTCGATCAAGAAATCCACTTACGTTAATCTCGGGCGCTGGTTCAGAACTATCGACACCAATGCGATTGTCATCGCAGCCGCCGAGACCTTGCAGAAAGAGATACTTACAAATGCCAAGAAGGCTAAGGCGAATGCGGATCCGAAGGACAAGAAAGCGAGTAATGCAAGCTTTGAGATCGGCTTACAGGACGCCAAAGATGGACATGTTGTTACTAGATTTCCTCCTGAGCCTTCTGGGTACCTACACATCGGACATGCCAAGGCAGCAATGCTGAACCAGTACTTCGCTCAGAAATACCATGGTAAACTCATCGTCCGATTTGATGATACCAATCCTTCGAAAGAAAAGGCCGAATTCCAGGACAGTATACTCGAAGATCTGGACCTATTGGGAATTAAGGCCGATCTTTTGAGCTACACCTCCGACCATTTTCAAACACTCTATGATTATGCTGTGAAGTTGATCAAGCAAGGGGATGCATATGCCGACGATACTGATCAGATGACCATGAGAGCACAAAGGATGGATGGTATCGCATCGGCCAGACGAGACCGCACAATTGAAGAGAATCTGCAAATCTTTGAGCATGAAATGAAATTGGCAACTGACCTTGGAAAAAGAACTTGTTTGAGGGCTAAGATGTCTGTTGATGACAACAACAAAGCACTAAGAGATCCTGTGATATATCGAGTCAATGAACTACCACATCATAGGACCGGATCAGTTTGGAAAATATATCCTACTTATGATTTTTGTTGTCCAGTTGTTGACAGCATTGAGGGAGTTACACATGCACTTCGAACGATAGAGTACAGAGACCGAAATCCACAATATGAGTGGTTCTTGCAGAAGTTGGCCTTGCGCAAAGTTCATGTATGGGATTTTGCAAGAATGAACTTTGTACGTACTCTCCTGAGTAAGAGAAAACTTCAATGGTTTGTAGACCAGGGTCACGTTGAAGGGTGGAATGATCCGCGATTTCCCACAGTAAGGGGAATCAGAAGACGAGGCATGCAAGTGGCCGCGCTACGGGAATTCATACTGTCACAGGGACCTTCGAAGAATGTCAACAATCTCGATTGGACTTCGATCTGGGCAATAAACAAAAAGGAAATAGATCCTGTAGCACCTCGCCATGTAGCTATTGCAGAGGGCGTCGCGGTGACAATCTCGGGACGCACTGGTGGTCCGGCAAGTAGTGACTTACCCAAACACAAGAAGAACGCGGATCTCGGCCTGAAGAAGACATGGTTCTCAGATAATATTCTCATCGAACATGAGGACGCTGTAACTCTCATTGTGAATGAAGAAATCACCTTAATGGACTGGGGCAACGCAATCGTCTCTGCGATTACAAAGGACGAATCTGGCAAAATCAATCATATAGACATGCAATTGCACTTGGAGGGAGATTTCAAGAAGACCTCGAAAAAGCTGACTTGGCTTTCTTCTGAACCAGGTTTAGCAGACGTCGAACTTCGCGAGTTCGACCACCTCATCACGAAGGAGAAATTAGAGGAAGGAGATGCTGTCGAAGATTTCTTGACTCCCAATACGGAGTTTAGAACATTTGCCAAGGCTGATCTGAACGTTCAAGAACTCGTAGCTGGTCAGGTCATCCAATTTGAGAGAAAGGGGTACTTCATCGTCGACAAAGCATACAAGGAAGCTGAACGCATCACTTTCTTTGCTGTTCCGGATGGAAAATTGATAAGTCGTTACGGGGCAAAGTCGTCATAATGCCACGCCCAAGCATGAGTTTTGTGTTTAGCAACTTAAGAGTTCTATTTTGAATTACCATCTTTATTAGAATCTATCGCGTAACGAAATTCGAATATCTCTCCATCGCCAATTTGTGCGAACGGCAGGCTTCCATCTCGACAAAGTACTTCAAGTACCAACTAGTTGTGCCGTCCAAAACTTCATGAATTTCGGTTGTCTCTGGACTTCTTTCCTGCGTAATATTCGCGTGGAGTTTGGAATCAGGGTCCTGTGCAAGTCTCAGATACCGGACTTTGTCAGTAATCACTAAGCCATTCGAAGCTGAGCGATGATCCACATGAAGATGCCGTTTTGGCGAGTACAGAATGTATCCAACCACATCAATATTTTTCGCGATTCCAAGGTACTCCACGCGTTCCGACAACCGGAAATGTATTCTAGTACATTGTTCCAAGTCTTCCAGCGAGCCTTGATTGCTCAAAGTAAAGGTCAAGTCATCTCTCAGATAGACCGAGTCCTGGCAGATGATTTCGCATGATTGTGTAATGTCATTGAACAATAGCAGCGCTCTCAATTCATCGGGATTCGAAAATTTGGTCCAGCATTCGTCCAAGGTATGCTGTAATATCACCCTATGCTCGGAGCGAAATGACATGCAGCGCTAGCAACAGACTGTGTGCTTGGGATCTGGAAGCTGCTATTTCTCGCTCTGGAGCTTTCTGAGCCGGTTAAGATTATGGAGCAATACCATCAACAATTCAGGTAACCCCACAATTATTACCACATCATATTGTATCTCATTTATCACATCTATCTAGATAGGGTTAGATAGCAAGACAAAACCATTCGTACAAGCGAAAGGGTACCGGCGATCTGCGCATGCAGAGACAGACAGAGGCCCTGATTCTCGTAGATTGTTCGACCTTCTAATGGCTGTATACTTGCCAAGAAGGCACATATTGCGCGTAGATGCAAGAGGTTTGTTGCGATATCATTGTCAAGTCAAAAGCTATGCTCGTGTCGTTGCTGGCATACTTCGCGAATCGAAATTTTCAGCAGCTGGAGACAAGCTTTGTCAAGATGGCACAAAGACATTCGGAACTGGACTTGGTGGTACATCACTTCCCAATAACAAATCAAACGAGCTTGGTGCAGTCGTCTCCGCACAGCAAGCGCGAGAGCAGCAGGTCAAGATACATGCAGGATTTCACACTGTTCAAGAACCACCGAGGATCAGTTTAGATGATGATTTGAGGAAAGAGCTACAGAATAAGATACATACTAGAAATGATATGCAACAATCACCATCCCTACAGTCCTTACTCGAAGGAATGAACAACAAGATCAATGTCGAAATTCCACATGTGCTGCCTAATGGCAACGCAGGATCGCCTGAACAATCGTTGGACGAAATTGCAGACAGTGTAGTCACGATTGCACATGTCTTGCCTGATACAGGACAGCGGCATGGCGAGATCATCGTGGCATCTGGCTTTGCCATTTTCGATGGTTCTCTGGTGGTGACTTGTGCTCACACGTTCTACCAGATGAGAACGTCCTGTCAGCCAAAGGATCACATTCACTATGCAGCCAACATCAAGCTTGCTCGAACGGTAGTCATAACATCGAAAGGGGAAATGATTGACATCCTGGGTCTCGAGAGTCATCTCATCATGAGTGATATTGTGCTCTTAAGGATAGGGAAATCCTTAAAGCCTCTCAAAGTCAATCCTTATCCTTGCCCCACGGGTAACGCTGTACAAGTCTTCAATCTACATTCCACTTCATTGAGGGAGGGAGTGCCGTCTAGAAGACACTCATGGGAAGATTCAGAAATAACCTTATATCAAGACAGAGCAGGGCAAGAAGCTGCCACTGGATCGTACGATGAATTGAACACATTATTGTTTGACACAATCCCAACTCCTGGATCAAGTGGGGGCCCTATCTTAGATCGTGAGAATAAATCCGTGATTGGCGTTGTAAGAGGCAGCGAGGTCTCTTATGCAATCAGAAAAGAACGAGGGTTCGCTACTCCCGCCGAGAGCTTGTTCAATGTCTTCAAATTAGAAATGTAAAGCAAATTCATGGTGCAACACTAGAACATAAGCTTGTGCTCAAGCGTCATCATGTATAGATCGCGAACCAAACTCAGTTCAAATTAGCGAATCAAACGACGGCTGTTTGTTGATTGTGTCTGTATATATATTGATGAAATCACGTGGTTCTGATTGGTCGCTTTGTCCGAGCGGTTAAGGAGTTAGACTTGAAATCTAATGCACATTGTGCGCGTAGGTTCAAATCCTGCAGGCGACGGATTTTTGCATTTCGCTTTATTCTATCTCCATAATCGATAGAAGGGCTGCGGCCTGCTTTTCTCTCCTGCTCAACTTTTTGTGCCCCGAAGCGTAAGAAATCATTTCATGGCATGCTACGGCGAGCGAAGCGTGTTCACGATATAAATTGTAAATTGTGCAAGACATGCTATGGAAAGATGTGCCACCGATCTTCTAATCAAGTGTTATGTCAAGTATTATGGACGTTGAAATTGATGTGATGGATCGATGATATGTTTTAGAGTAGGATGCAAGCGTTAAAGGTAGAGTCCTATGATGTTGACAGCTTCGAATCGATTCGCTGCCTCTCTCGTCTACAAGCTGGAGCAGGACACAAAGAGACCGCTCCAAAAATCAGAGGGGAGTATTTATATATCTATTGATCCGAAGGCTTCATTGCCGGGAAACTGAACTGTTAGTTGAGAGACGATTGTTGTAGAGTGAATATACTTACAGCAAAACTTCCTTGATGTTGTTCGAGTCGGTCAAGAACATGGTCATTCGATCTATACCCATTCCCCAACCTCCCGTTGGAGGAAGTCCGTATTCAAGCGCGGTACAAAATTGCTCATCTACCAATTGAGCTTCATCGTCACCTTGGTCCTTCTGAGCAGCCTGCTCTTCGAATCTGAGACGTTGGTCAAATGGATCGTTCAGTTCCGTATAAGCATTGCAGATCTCTTTAGTTGCGACGAAGACCTCGAATCGTTCGCAAATTCCTGGAGTATCTCGGTGTGATTTGGCCAGGGGAGACATCATCTGAGGATGCCCAGTGATGAAAGTTGGATTGATGCCCTCAGATTCGATGTATTCGCCGACCAATTTGTCGAGGAGTCGAGCAGATGTATGAGGCGCCGAGCACTCAACCTGGTGCTTCTTGCATAAGTCTTTCAAGAATTGATTTGCTTCTGGAGTCTGCAAGTCTTTCGCAGCTGGGAACTCAACACCCAACTTTTCCGAGAGGTAGGGTAGCATGTCGATACGACGCCACGGTCTAGCAAAATTGAGTGATAGTTCTGGACCATCTGGACCTTCTGGGTGATATTTGATTTCATAACCACCGGTGACTTCCTTGACCAATTCGGAGATCATGACTTCAGTAAGATCCATCACATCATACACATCTGCATAGGCCCAGTAGAATTCACAAGTAGTGAATTCTGGATTATGAGTCAGATCGATTCCCTCATTCCGGAACTGTCTGCCGATTTCATACACCCTGTCAAGGCCGCCAACTACAAGCATCTTGAGATAGAGCTCAGGTGCGACTCGCATAAACAGATCGCGATTCAGATCATTGTGATGAGTTATGAAAGGCTTGGCAGTAGCGCCTCCGGCTATCATGTTCATCATCGGAGTTTCGACCTCCATGAAATCCCTTGAATCCAAGAATTGTCGGACGAATTTGATGATTTTGCTACGAGTCATGAACTTGTCTCTTGTAGAATTGTTCATGATAAGATCTAGATATCTCTGGCGATATCGGGTCTCTTGGTTCTTGAGACCACTCTGTGCCTTTGGCAGCATGTGTAACGATGGAGAGAGTAATACGATCTCCTGACAGAAGACTGATAGTTCTCCACCTTCCCTACCTTTTGGAGACGTTCTGCCAGGATAACCTCGAATGCCAACAATGTCTCCACGCTTGATAAGTTCATGCATAGCAACAAAGTCCTCGCCTTCAGCACAGTCTTGAATCTGACACATGATCTGAATCTGTACGCCCTCCCCATGAACATCGTAGAAGCGCAGCTTACTTCCGGCTTCTCTCTTATTGTGAACACGACCCGCAACAGTTATCAAATTGTCTTTAAGGAGATCTCCTCGCTGCAAATGAGAGTACTTCTCAATGAATTCGGGAAGTCGAGTGGAGACCTGGAACTTGTGGGGATAAGGGGTCTTGCCCCCAGACGGGACCTTGCTTCGCATGTCATTGATTGCAGCCGATCTTATCTTGTGGAACTCATTTGGGTTAAGTTCTTCTCCTTGAGCATCGGCACCATCGACCTTGGTCTTGACTGGAGCTCGTGGAGGGTTAGCAGCAGAGCGAGCAACCTTCTCAGCCTCCCTCTCTCTGTTCTTTCGGCGCTTCTTCAATTCTGATTTGGAGACACGTTCGCCAGTAACCTCATCGAGATGTAAGTGATCATCAGTGGCCATTTGGCTGACGGTATCTGCCAATTCAGCGACTGCTCCTTTGATGCTCTCTGCCATTGTGGAATGTAGGTGACCAATTGGCGCGGGAGATGATGATTGTCAATGAGTGCCTGTGACTCTCTTGAATATGCCTCCTTTGAGCAACCTGTGCAAGTAATCGCTCCTTACTAGAGAATAAAATTCTTGGGAGATGAGTCAAGGCACGTGTACGATATTGACACACATCCGAATTCGTCCTTCACATGCCAATGTTTCGCTAGCTACGGCAAAACACGAAGGAGCTGCAGTGCAATGACCCGGGATCATCTGAGCTGCATCAGACAGAGTCAGTACTGACACATTTTCAGGTCCTTCGAGTGTTTAGAGGGTATCTATAGGTCAAAACCTGCTGAGGAAGGTGATGATGACATCAGCAATGCTATTTAGATCGCGGGTTCTTCAAAATTAATGCTGGCTGACATGGCTTCTCTGTGTCATAGTCTGGCCATCTACAATTGGAGCTGCAGACAGCTGAAGTGGCCAGCGAGAGGCCCTGCACAAGACAAGAAGTGTAGACGATTTAAGAAGACCATATTCCGAGCTTGCCAATGATGAAGGATGCTGCAACTGCTCAGGAATGTAGACCGTTTCTTTGCAGGGAATTTCTCTCAGACAAACAGCTAGAGTGCTTTGTTGCACCTCACTAACACTCGTCGTTCACACAGCTCATTGGTGAGAATTTGATAGAATGCTTCATGACAGGGCGGCTGATATGAATCTTTTGATCTGCTTTGGAATGACCACTACCTCAATTCCCAATCGGGCCATGCAGACATGAGTTCAAGTAGGAACCGTGATGCAAAAGGAACGTCCATACTCCAGTCACTCCACTCTGGTGTTGAAGCCAATGTGAATATGGTATGAGGTATTGCTTTGAGACTGAGAGCATTCTCTTGCGACGCCGTTAGCAGAATTCTCTGAAGTGAAAGCCGAGCAGCGATATCTCTGACAGTGTTACTAGCGAATGATTCGAAGGTTTGTCTTATGACGTTCGTGACAAGGGCATTGTATTCCTCAGTGCTATGACGTGTCATGGCTCTCGCTACATCAATTTCCGCTTCCCCCAGACTACTCGAGACATCCGGCTTGCTTGCTCTCGCTATACAATCCTGTAAAATAGCTTCTACTCGCGAATCTGCAGAAGATAAGTCTTGCACGACAGTATCCAGAATGGTTAATGGGTCAGAGGAGAGAATTACACCATAAATCTCGACTTCGAGAGCCCTCAATTCGCTCAAGAACCCATAATTTGGCTCCACACTTGGGCGCAAAGTTCTAAGAGCAGAGAATGCTTCCTTCAGGATTACATTATAGGTGAGCATAAGATGTGCAATGACCAGTGTCGCGCTTCGCGAAATTCCGTGTTGACAATGGACGAGTACTCGACCTCCCTCGTCTTTTACATCATTGATCCAGTTATCGAAGTCATTGAAATGTGGGCCAATTCTTTCATTGTGCTTGTCATACAATTCCAGATGCTTGGTCTGCACACCTGCAACGGATGGCGGGGGAAATTCAGCGGCAGCACTCAGTATGTGAGTGATTACAAGTTCTTGCAGGAGAGATCGATCTCGAGCATTGTCGATCGAGCCTAGATACAGATAGGGTTTGACCACAGTGACCTGATCATAGGCGGCCTTAGTCATATGGAGATATGCTCGTTGGTAGACCCAGTTTCTCAAGCAAGTGCTCCATGACTCCTAGCCGCCAGGTGGTCGGCTGAACTTCGGCAAGGCTTCTCATTGTGGAAGTGGCATCAGTTTCCAACAATAAAAGAAGCTTGCCACGAGTGAATTTCTCGTTCGAGAAGCCCAGCTCATGTTTTACTATCGAGGCTCTGGTACCCAGGTAGCCGATCACGACTGCGCAAAAGTGTCTATTTCGACAGTCGTTGTAGAAGTCATTGATGTCAGGAAAATGTGTCGTTCCACGCCAGGGTGAAATCTGATTGGCCAAATTCCGACACGATCTCCAGCACGGCTGTACATCACGAGAATGCTAAATATTGCCGGTGGGAACACGAATAGTTGTGTATCAGAAGTTTAAAAGCCAGACATCTGCTCCTTCTAGGTCATTCAAATCACCAAGATGAGCAGCACTATGTTGAGCCCCGAGGAACAAGATATAGTCGACAATTTTTATGGTTATACTCCATCGCAAATCGCAGCTTATGTGTTTGTTGCTATGTTCGCAACATTGGCAGTGATTCACTTCTGTCAGATCCTCATATATAGGATGGGCTCCTTCTTGTTTTTCCTCCTAGGCTGTATCATGGAAGCTGGTGGATGGTACGGACGTGCGTGGTCGCATAGGGACAAAACGAACATCAATCCGTTTGTGCTTCAGAGCTTTCTTATACTGGTTGCTCCGACATTCTTGGCTGCCAGTATGTACGTTGCGTTCTCCCGCATGATAGTGGTACTCGAAGCCCATAGGCACTCGATCATCTCACCAAGAGCTTTGAAGGTCGTCTTCATACTGAATGATGTTTTATGCTTCCTGCTCCAGATTGGAGGTGTCGGCTCCCAGGTCATCGCCAGCGAGAAGGCCCGAGAGATTGGTCGGAAAGTCGTCATCGGAGGTCTGTCTTTGCAGATTGTCGTCTTCTGCGCCTACATCATCAATGCTTTGGCAATAAAGTCTCGTCTGCAATATAGTCCCACCACCATCTCCACCCAAATCAAATGGATGAGACATGTCAATGTCCAGCTACTAGCCAGTATTTGTATCATGGTGAGGAATATCATGCGTGCAATCGAGTATGCCCAAGGACGAAATGGTTTTGTGCATAATCACGAATTTATGATCCATATCTTCGATGCTGGAGCCATGGTCGTGGTAATCTTCTCATTTATATTAGTCCACCCAGGTTCATGCATCAGGGCGGGCAAAGGCAAAGCTGTCGAAGCTCAAGAGAGCGATGACAAGGACATCGGATATGGTCGAGATTGACGCGTTTCATCCACGAGTGCGAGGTAAGGAGCCTCTCATCTAAATGATCTTGGAAAATAGACTATGCTCCACTTGATTGTTCGACTAGTTTCGTTCCGTAAGTCAATCGCTTCGAATTGAACTTGATCCACACATCGTTTTCGTGCTGCCACGCCGCTCGTGGGATGAGAGTTTGTACTTGCTGATGGCTTTTCCCAGATCTTTTCGTGCAACTCAGGGTTTCTCGTTCTGGGTGTGGAGAATTGCTAGATAGCTCCCCATCTCACCTTATTTGAACCTGGCCACCGCACAAAGGGTGAATGTCGGATGTCAGCTAGGTATAACAGAGTAAGCTCAGACACGAGCTGCGATGTCGAACTGCAATCGTATGGATCGCACGAAATGCGCGAGATGCTTGCCGATGACCCCATACCACAGAGATCTACACGGACGGATAAGCGCCAAGCGTTAATAAATCTACTGTTCGTCTCTGACCCATCGAAATTGCGAGACACTGCCTGGCTTGATGGATTGCGAGGTTTTGCAGCTCTAGCAGTCGTGTCTCAGCACTGGAATGGCTTTGCATTCGGTGATACAAATGCAGCTTACCTTTCCACAACGAGGGTGCCTGAATTTCCACTAGATTATCGACAGTGGTATAGGCTCCCTTTTATGCGGTTTTTGATCAACTCTGGCGATAGCATGGTTTCCGTCTTCTTTATCATTTCAGGGTTTGTTTTAACACAAAGGTCTATCAAATACGTGCGAAATGGCAGTTATGTAAAGCTATTCTGCACACTCTCTTCTACAGCCATTAGACGTGCCTTACGACTTTGGTTGCCTACAATTCTCACGACCTTTGTCGGATTCCTTATTGTGTTTAGTGGTCTACGCAAATTCGACAGCTTCTATCCTGATCTGTCGGAGAGGACAATCTTTCAGGGTTTTCTCAGCTGGCTGTCCGCTATAGATGACCAGGCAACCATCTATCAGTACAATATTAGCTTCTTGTTTCTTGGAAATCGCTTCGAATGGGTGACCTGGACGATCCCCCTCGAGCTGTATGGCAGTTATGCGTGCTTCTTGACAGTACTCATGTTGGGTCGGGTGCAACATACGTATTCTCGACAAGCTCTGGTCGCGGCCTTGGCCATTTATGCCATGTACCGACAGGCTTGGTTTGTGAGTAATTTCCTGGCTGGTATGTTACTTGGTGATTTCGCACTCGAGCCCAGATCACGAGCCACATGGTACACAATCCTCAATCATACATTCTTACTCGTCTCTATTTTGCTTATACCAATGCCAAAGGAGATCCCGTATTATGATGCTGGAGAGTACGAGTTTCTGTATAGAATGGTCCCCAGTCAGACATGCGATAGATTCTGGAACTCAATCTCTGCAATGATGTTTTCTTTTGCCATTTGCAACATTGGCTGGCTTCAAGTCTTTTTCATTAGTCGACCTGTTCAGTTCTTGGGGCGCGTATCTTTCAGTATGTATCTCATACACGTTCAGGTCTTTGATCTTGTGGCAAGAACTGCGATCGAGCCTTTCTTTCGTCCACTCTCAGACTCACTTGGGAGTTCCACTGGTACGCTGGCACTACATGCAATCACACTTTGGCTAGTCTTATTTCCGGTGTTGCTGTTCCTATCGTCCTGGCATGAATACATAATCGATAAGAATGCTATCAAGTTTGCTATGATGCTCGAGAACCGTCTGATCTCTACAGACCCGTAATACAAACTAGATGATGTGATATCCAGAGGATGTATATAGCTTCTAAATACAACACATGTACAATCGAACATATACAGTACAGATCTCATTCAAGTACTGCTGAGGTGTAATGCAGGAGACCGCTTCGGCTAGATGCATCTCTGTCCAAAGGAGATCTGGACGACGAAGGAGATGACAGCATGAAGGAAGACACCGCAGAGAAGAAGCCTGGGTCGTGTCCGGGGATGGTCTTCCGGCAGCCACGCAACAGAACGAGTACGAGTCCGGTACCGCGCCTGCAGGAATGATGAGCCATTCGTCCCACGAGCGATCAAACCGGGGGAAAGCAGATGGGAAAGTTTGTCAAGCACGTGCTGATCCGCTTGTCAAAGTCGATCTGCTGATCTGAACAGATTCGCTAGATTCCCACATTGAGCAGAACAACCCACGTCCTCGCGAGTGGCTGACTGTCTCTCCGTACCCATATCTCCATAGTTCATCACACCAAGATGGCAAGCGGCCTTGGCTTAGAATCCGGTAAGGCAGAGCAGCCGATCCTTCTACCAGAGCTGTACGTTTTGTTAGATATTGTGATTCAATCAAACTCCTTTATGCGAGTCGACATTGCCCGGTAGCAATGTCGATATCTACAACAACCCACAAAGTTGCCATCGAATGTCCAACTTTATCTCCAGCCACGCAAAAAATGCCTCAAGACTCTGATGGACAGCCCAGTGCTAAACGCAAGCGTGTCACGCAAGCATGCGAAATTTGTCGCCGGCGTAAGGTGAAATGCGATGGGATGAAGCCATGCACTACATGCAGAACAGCTGGACAGACATGCCATTTCTCTGAGGATGCTGAGGCTTCTACAAGCAGCATGGGTCTATTGTCACCTGGTCATAGTACAGGTTCGAGCACAAATAAAACGCCAAAAGAACAGATAAATCAGGCAGCCGTGGTCAACGATAATCTGCGAACATTTAATCAGAAAGTAGACGCTTTGTCAAACCGAGCTCTGGCTGGACCAGCTCGAGGGAATCCTACTAGAGCGGATGATGCAACATTCAAAAATCTCCTTTTTGCAAGGGACGAGGTATTGTTCCAATTTTCCAATGGCCAAGTGTACTGTACACCAGGAGCTACCATCAAGGTTCTAATATTTCGACTACGTTCATTGTGTCAAAATCTTCTCGGAGACAGTTCATATGAACGGCTGTATATGCTTGGTCTCACTACTTTTGTGGAAGTGGAACGGCAACAGACATCGCGACTACTAATGCCCCTCCAATATCCCCTGCAAGAACACCTGGAGCAATTGGAGCACATCCTGGGGGATACTGCGCGCGTTCGAAGGCTGCAAGATACATTCTTTACAACCTTTGCGATCTTTGTAAGCATTGATAACATAGGTATACACTTTCCACTGACTGCGATAGTGGCCAGTGATTTTGCGGAGTGATGTCGAGGATATAGAAGTTGCTTGCCTCGGGAAAATTACCGCTATCAACATTCGACAGCTCTACGTTGAGCAAAGATGTGTATATGTCATGATTCTTGCCTTTGCTCTTCATATCGAGGAAGATGCTTTACCGAATCAGCACGGTAGTCTCGGTCATGAACTATTTCGCATTGTCGAGACATGGACAACAGAACTCCTTGCAGAAGGACGAGGAACGAGGATGCTTCAAGCTGCTCTTTTGATCCTTGCATATCTCCAGAGATCTAACATGACACAACCCTGTTATCTGTTGCAAGGAATGTTTATGCGTCATTTACAGTCCAATGCTATGCACAGAGCAATGCCTGAATCGTATGAGGACGACGTTCAAATGGCACAACGCAGGTTCATCTTTTGGACTTGTCTACATATCGACGAGGGATTGATCTGGCAGAATGGCTTGTGTTCAGTTCTTCCTCCCAGTCATTATGATCAGGCTGCACCAACAGAAAGGGATGCACGTCTTCTGATTTCCAGGATCCACCCAACGGCAAATTCGTCTTATGCGGACATCTTTCCAATCATGGACCGTTTGCGTCGAATCAGTGTCGAAGTCCACCAAACTCTTTATGCACCAGGTTCCCGTATGGACGGTAATGAGCAGGATCAACGATGGGCAATCGCTTCCTTGAACAGACAGGCTAAAGAGTGCTTGAAATCCTTTGCGAGCTCGCCTGGAATGTTAGGTTGCTCCACAATGTCAGACAACGTTCAGAGCCCGCTTGACACCAATGCAAGAAATATAGGCCCTGGTATGTTGTGGTTAGCTGTGCAGATGAAGTACAATCATCTGATCATGGTCATAAACCGTGCTGTCTTGCAGAGTGACGCACCAGAACAATTGTTTACCTGGTCAAATTTGCGGGAACCATGGCAACGTGATGCCTTGCAGATAGCATTGCAACATGCCAGGAGAATCATTCATATCTCTCCGTTAATGAATGGCGGCTCTAATGCAACAATTCTACAGACAATCTCTGGGTGCGACTTTCACTCGGTGGACTCCGCATTTGTTCTGATCTGGGCCAATGCACTACTCGATCCCACCGGACCTGAGAGTACTTCAGATCTTACAATGCTTCGGGAAGCAACAACACGATTCAGCTTTACAGGATCCACGTCCTCGAGCGACACGCTCGAGGGCATCTTCGTATTCTCATTCGCATGCTTGGATATCGCTGACCTGGGCATTCTCGCAGCACAACGTCAAAGCCATCACTGATTTTATTTGACATTCCCCTTGACGGTGATGAAGCAAACTAGCAAACTACACACGAGTCATTCAACAAGTCGACGACTTTGCTAGGAGTTATCACTGCTGCCGCTCTGCTCCATTTTCTGTACCTTGATTCCAAATCAAGGTCTCGCCTTGGATAGATTCTTTCCTGTGCCTCGAATGCAACGACTATCGTGCAAGTACCAATCTTGTTGCGATCCACACACGGCGTCTCATGGGCAGCGCAGATGTGGTCATTCAGTTCTGGACGGAGTGCAATTGTTTGTGGCAGACTGATTACTCTCAGCCACTCGCTCGGCGTGAGTTATAGTAGACAACGATATGATGCTAGACGGAACTAGATGTGCTTGAGCGCTTGCTCGTACATTTCTATTATGACATAGTATCCGCGAATGCGGGCCACCAGGCATTGCTCATAGTGCCAACGACGCGGCTTCAAGCTCGGCACTTTCGCTGGATTGCGAATTCGATACTGGATTTTTTGCCGTGTATGGCCGTATAGCTTATATCTTGATGAACAAAATGTACGAAATGACGTCCCTCAGAATCTATATAAACTCCACATCGGCAACTACCAAACGCGCAGTGTAGATCGCATCTAAGAACGAGTCTATTCGTGAACAAGAACAATCCGACTTGGCGTGGATAGGTCGTGGGAAGGTCTAAGAAGTCTTGTCCGAGACTGAATGGCACATATGTGCTGGCATCAGACTTTCGCCCTCGTCATTTTCTAACACTAGACATTACCATAACGAAGAAAGAGGGTTTTACCCAGTAAAATTCATCACGAACAGGTCGAAGCACAGGAACTTGTAGTTCGACGTCATTCTTAATTTACCAATCCAGCTCGTTTAGGCCTAGTGAACTTATGCCCTTCCATGCCTGTCTGACTATGGCTTGAGCCTGCTCTTGTCTACCGAGTTCGGGCGTGCTGTGGAGTGCTGTATAGCAAATACCGGGCATCCCGAATGTCACGCAAAGAGATATTGGTGTTGAGCAAATGCCACTGTGATCGCCGTCTTCGTCAGTGAGATTCTCCTCTTGTCTGACATACAGACTTGAGCTTATCTTGTCGAGCCAGCATAGATACGCCATTCGAAGATGACAACATCAGCACACCTTACATCGCCGTATCCTGTATGCACTCACTATCTCATTTACGAAACATGACCCTGAGATCTCACACAAAGAGCAATTGCACAGTATTTCAGGTTCATCCTCGTGACCACGAATGGGCAGGAAAATATGAATCTGTTCATTACTCGTCCTCTTGAAATCGTCATGGGCTACAACGCCTGACTGTGATTTGATACGTGTGGCTCGCATTGCAGACATTGAAGACACGCAGCAGCTAGGCGTGGCCTCAGTTATGACTGAATTGCAGATGTTAAGTAGCATCATGCATTCAAATTACTTGATTCTTTTGGTGATCAACTCCGTTTATATAGAGCTCTGTCAAGACTTCTAAATAAACCAGTTGATCATAGGAGTGCAACTCATCGTTGCGGGCCTTTTCATAGTGTTCTACAAGATTGCATTATACTATTTTTTGGTGTCATTTCAAGCGACTCAATGTTGGCCGTCAGTACGATGTAAGCGATGAACCTCATAAAACGGCGAAATGACTACCAACAAGAGATCGACTGTCGAATCTCAAATCCGTGTCTATGGAATCACAATTGACCAATAGCACTGCTCAAGACGGCTGTCTCATGGCAACAATTGCTGATGCCAAACTTCAAATCGACTTCGTACCCTTCAATACAGTAGAAGATGAAGCATCCATTGTATGCCTTACACAAGCCATCAACGAAATATATGCCGCTGCGGAGACTGGAATCTTCGTACCCTCTCATACGCGGACCAACCAGGAAGAAGTCAAGAAGCTTATCATGTCACGACAGCTGGCAGTCGCAACCCTGGGCCCGTGCAACAATCGATTGACACTTGAGAATGTAAAAGGGATCATTAGAGTTGCTATGTTGTCTCCCACGACCGGGAATCTTGGTACCTTGTGCACGATCTCGCAAGATCGAAAAGCCGGTGTCGGCAGACAGCTTGTCCGTTTCGCCGAAGATCATTGCCGCAGCCAAGGGGCATCACGGATGCAGATTGAGTTAGTTGTTCCTACTACATACGAGCTACCGTTGAAGGTCTGGATCCAGTCGTGGTACGAAAGGATGGGCTACGAAGTCATTGCGAACGAAGATTTCAGAACCCACCTTCCCCATTTGGCAGACAACCTGATCACGCCAGTCGTTTTTCGTATATTCCGACGCACGTTCTAGATATCCCAACACTCACTGGGCACTACTATTGGTACTTCACACACTAATAGGAGCTTGTAACACAAGACTAACCATTACGGGTCATATATTGCTCACTTAGCTAGATGGTCTTTTCATGATTTGGGTAGGCTGGCATTACACAACCGCGTATTTGTGTCCCACTTAGGAAGATACTTCGATCGCCCAATCCTCCACTTTCTAGGGGTTCTGAATGATCAGACCGCACTTTCTTCAGCTGGGCAACCGGAAAATTTCATTTGTTCGGTCACTTTTTCTGGTGTTAGACATGATGAAATCAATATATCTAAATGCTGCTACATCTGCCAGGATACCGTCATCGAGATCTGGGGATCCTGGGGTAGGCTGAATCGTATGTGGTTATTAAGTGACTTTACTCATGATAATCGAATGTAACAACATTGCCACTATGTGGACTGGAAATCGTTTTAGATTGGAGCTCGAAACTATAACCATCGATGAATATGTTTGTATGATGTGATATCACTGTCATAAAGATCGGCCAAAGCCAGAAATTTTTTTGTTTATCTGTTCATACTCTCTTGATAAATGTACGAAATGTGATGAAAGATGATGTCAAGTGCACATGTTGAGCAGAAATTAGATGCCTCTAATGGAATAGGAAAACTTCCGACTGCGCTTTGGCGCCAAGGGGAAGCATCGTGGTCAAATTTCTGTAAGACCAATCCCAATGATCTTGGAATTTACCAGACAAATTTTGATCGAGCGATTCTCAGTGCAATCTGCCTTGTGAAAGACAAGATCAGCATTCTCTTTGATCGTTCAGCGGACGAGAAAGACCAGGCATTAGTATTGACAATGCCTGAAGCGAGAAAGATTTCCAATCCATTTCTTTTCTGAAATAGGAGCCAATGACTTCTGTCTGAACTGATTGATCCTCAATTAAACTGACTTGAAAAGATACTGACTGCAACTACCCGAGTGGTATCCATCAACATCAAAGACTCACATCAGGAAACAACTGGCACATAATGCTATCATAGACCTGTGCTAAAAGCAAGTGAGAATGTTCTCGGTTGTTGGCTTTGACACTCATGTGGTAAAACCCGGCTTGATGAATACCCTGTACATCAGAATCACGAATGTTGCCAAGTGAGACTAACAATAGAGTGTCATTTAGCCGTATTGAACACCTCTCTGAAGCAATTATGTCAAGACTGGTTGGTCCACACCAGTTCCGGAAGTTTGGCCATTCTATCTGGATGGCGGCTCTACGGCTTGCGAGTCAGCGCTAATACAGTCAACCATGCTCAGATCTCTTGGAATGATAGGCCTATCACTTAATGGCGACTTTGCAGAATAAGACAGCCGGATATCCACCATGCGCTGAATCGTTTCTTCCCGGAATGCCTACTTGCATGCTACAAAACCCCGGACCAAGAACGGCAGTTATCTGCTATTTTCACGGGTAACAATGAACTACTTGGAGTGCTAGCAACTACTGCCGGGAAGAGTCTCGCCTTTCTGTTGCCATCTAGTCTGCCGTTAAGCGAGACGACTGTCGCGATCGTTCGTTTGGAAGCATTGAAGCAGGAGCACTTCCTTAAGGTATTGAATTTCGGAATATCCTGTGCCATATGGCAGCCTGGCTCGGAAAAGAAGCGTTTCGTCAATCTACTCTTTGTCTCGGTAGAAGAAGCTGTTTCGAGCGATTTCTTACAAAACCTTACTTCGCTAGCTGTCAATAATCAGCTTGACCGCATTGTATTTGACGAGTGTCATATGGTCATCACCACGCAACACTACCCCAGGAAACTGATGTGCCTCACGGAGTTGCGTAGGTCTTGCTCACAGCGACTCTCCCTAACAAAAGAGTCAAGCGATTGTTCATGACTGCCCCACTATAAAGGACAGTTTTGGGTTCATTAACAGTGAGAGAGCAGAACGCCACGTGCACGGAGAGAATACACAAGGTCCTCTCTGCATACGCTGAAAGTCTGCCAGGCCTCCGTGCGGTGTTTTGCCATCGCATGCAGCGAGCGTTCGCCCTGCTGAGAATCTGTCACGCTTCTCTTTGTCCCAATCTATGCAAAAGCCATAAGCTATAAATGTTGTCAATCGACGCAGTTGTTTGTTTGTTTGTTTGTTTTATTAACTAAGAGCTGGCCTGGTGGGGCTATGGCACTATGACTTGCGACTATACTATGTCTCCGAGGTGGTGGCCTGCAGAGCATATTTTACTAGATAAGATACTTCTTCGTGCTTGTATGAACTTCAAACGGCCGACAGAGCTGCAAAGCTTTGACATTGGTTATGCAGTTCTACCTCTAGAACGCATATTGAAGATGGGGAAACACTTCAAGGTGTTAGGGCACGTGTGATTTCCCTCAGGACACACACCCTGGAGATTTCAACAGCCTCCTTTACATAGACAATACATCATCTTTTACCTGAACTTCCTGTGCATTCGCAACATTTGGCGTCCTCACACAGGAAGAACTAGGTAAA